>BPLS01000398.1:128100-200147 GCA_019656275.1 Rhododendron kiyosumense | reverse complement strand
CTCTCTCTCTCTCTCTCTCTCTCTCTCTCTCTCTCTCTCTTTACGCGTATGAAAGAAGGAACTAAGGAAGAGAGTTTTGTTAGTGCATGGGAGGTTGTGGAACCATTTTATTTCCCTAGCCGTTGGATTTCATCCAACGGCCCACAAGTGAGGTGTGGATGGAAGCACAGTCCGGGAGTCCGGACCAGATCCCTACTATACACACACACACACACACACTTACTTAGCTTCTTCATAGTCTTTGGGCCTTTCGGTATCCTTTGAAAAAGTTCGAATTTTAACCTTTAGATGCACAAAAAGTACTAATTTTACCCTAACAGAACCAAAAGCCCTAACAAGAAAAAAAGCCTTAATTTCTTTTACCCTAATCGAGCAAAAGCCAAACACCCCCCCCCCCCTAATTTCAAGTCTCTGAAAAACCACCTGTAATCGACCCTAATTGACATGGGGAGAGAGAGAATGAGCCAGAGAGAAAGAGCGGGTCATATTTTTGGTTCAAAACAGAAAAAATCGAAGTCTGAGTTCAGATCGACAGAGAAATAGCGAGAGTGAGAGAGTGAGAGAGATACCTTGGTGTGCTCTTCGTCGTCGGTGTGTTTGTCGCCGTCATGGTCGTGGTCGTGTGTCAGGCTCTCTGGTTCGTCGTTCTGCTGCTTCGTTCTTCGTTCGCGCGCTCTCTCTCTCTCTCTCTCTCTCTCTCTCTCTCTCTCTCTCTCTTTACGCGTATGAAAGAAGGAACTAAGGAAGAGAGTTTTGTTAGCGCGTGGGAGGTTGTGGAACCATTTTATTTCCCTAGCCGTTGGATTAAATCCAATGGCCCACAAGTGAGGTGCGGATGGAAGCACAGTCCGGGAGTTCGGACCAGATCCCTACTGTATGTACACACACACACACACACACTTACTTAGCTTCCAGTGAGGTCGACCTCAAATTTCAAAAATGCGGACGTCACATAAGAGCCATTGGATCTCATCCAACGGCTCAGATTACAGGGGAGATCTCGCGGGTAGAAATATACCATGGGTCGGGTAAAATCGAGTCGCGGGTCATCCGGATGACTCCTGTCGGGCCAAACATAACCCCCCAATCCTTCCACTGTGTGAATCATTTCGAACGACGAGAAGAGAGAGAGAGAAGCAGGCGATTGGAAGACGACGAATAGACGAACGACAATGAAGAAGAAGACAGAAGATGACACGATCGACCACGAAGCGAGGTATCTCTCTCTCGAAATCGATCTGAATCTCTCTCTCTCTCTCTCTCTCTTTGGTCGCAACCAGGTCTGGGTCTAATATAGGGTTTTTTCTATTAACTCGAACAGATCCACGAAGGAGGAGAAGAGACGAACCAGACGAACAAGGTAACTCCTCATCCCCTCTCTCTCTCGATCTGTACATTTGTAATTTTTTTTTTCGAGTTAGGGTTTTTTTCCGAGCCCAAAAATAAAACTGTGCCCCATTCGATTTGATTAAGATTGCAAGACTACTCTTGCATGGATATTCTATGAAATGGGTCTTAAAATCTAGTGGTAGAAACATTTGAAAACTTTTTTGGATGCTTGGTGTCCTGATGGAATGTCCCTGTTGGTGGTTCTCTCATTTTGAAAATCAGTCTTGCGAAGGGAATGCATTTTTTTTTTCAATATGGATCCTGAGAAATGGGCTTGTTTTGCTCTAACCACTCAACACCCTATTCTTAGTCACTTTTCATTTTTTGAATTGATGTTCCAGTAAGTGGTATATTGACATCAAGATGTGTACTAACTTGAATAGATGTTCCTTTTTGAGACAAGGCACTCGTATTGTGACCTATATGTATAAGAAATAATGGATTATCGAGGAAATTTTGCTATCATTTTTTCATGCATGCTAAGTACTAAAATCCTGTTTCTTTATTCGAGTTAGGGTTTGTATGAAAGTTGATCTGAATCTCTCTCACTCTAGCTCAATTTGTTAGGGTTTATTTGCTTATCAATTTGAATTTTTTTTCTAGGAAAGGCAGAAAAGAGGTTCTATTATGTTGTTTTTGTTGGAAAAGTCCCCGGATGAGGTTTTATTACCTTTACTCATACCTGTGTAAGCAAACATGAATGACTAAGCTCATTACAAGTTGCCCAAACGAGAGGAAAGTAGACTGGTGTTGAAGTCACTAGATGAGAATGTGAAATTTCAAAATTGTCCGCTTGCATAAGGCCTTATGATAGAAGAATTGACTGACAATTACAGGGTGTTTTTCGAAAACATCAACTCTGCTTTGGGAGACGGTGACCTAGCAAATGACTTCCGGTTTCTACTTTGTGTAACTTGTATGTTCTTGTAATGGTTGGTGATTTCTGTTTGACTAATAATTAGTCAAACAGAAATTTTGATACTGAGAAATTCTATTTTGCAAGCTACTGGAATATGCACTTTGATGTAATTGACTTGTGGCATTTCTTTGCGAGGTAAATTCAGCTTGTGTCCAATTATAGTATAAGAAAATGTAGCTGTGTTGTTTGTTCCCAGAGTGGCTCAATCAGACCAAAAAACAGAGAGAGAGAGTGTGGGGTGCTTGATAGATCCTCAATAACTTGTGGGTCCATTTTTAATTGGTAATGCGTTATCATGTAAATCAAAGAATTACTATGCCTAAATGGTGCCTGATCGGCAGTAATTTCACGGGATTTGATGATAATACAATCTTTTTTAAGTTCCTCTATCACGAAATAGAGCTAATCAAATCAAACACAAAAATCCAGAAAGGGCTTCACTTGATACCACCAATTGGCCATGCTATGCTAAGGCTGATTGGAACCTCACGTTTCTAACAAATAGATAGAAAACTCCCCATTCCAACCAGTTTCTTTCCACCACGAACATTTGACAAGTTAAACAGGGAGCACATAAGAATTCATAGACAAAGAGGATTAACATGAGATAAATGCAGATTTCCTAACACTTCAAGAAGCACAATTTATTCGCACAAACTCGGGAGCAATACAAGAATTCCAATTTATACAGGCACATTTGAAAGCAACATCACAAGAATTCCATCACAGATGCCGCAACCATGTTCATAACAAATTTTCATTCCATTCATTGAGAAACCAAGTCAAAGACATGTCTATGACTAAATATTTGAATGATTTCCCACAAAGTTTTCAAATGAAAATTTGTTACGAGTGATTTCCAACCAAGTTTTCAAAAACTTCCTACGAGTAGAGGAGGCTTCTTGTTCTCCTTGGTCATGCTTCTCAACAAATACTACCTCAGATTCTATTTCCGGTTAGTTGTCATCACAGAATGTAGAAAACACGGACTTTCTCAAACCCTCAAGCCTCTTCAAATCCCTTTTTTTGGCCGATTCGACCTCAACACCAAGACCATAAACATTCTTCTTCTTCTCATCATCCCCTGTATCCCTCTTCTTCCTCTTCAGTCTCTCACAAACTTTTTGGCATACCTTAAAGAATGTCCACAAACAACCATTAGAAGACATCTATATAATCCATTTAGAAGTAGCAATAGTATTTTATTTTTTTTTGGAAAGCACCACATATTATACATTTGGAAGAACAACAAAATCAAAGCAGCAAGCACGAGTCCAAAGCAGAATAATGGCATTTCGAGACAGAATATATTAAGCAGTGTGGGAGGGGAAAAATAATCCCAAACTAGTCAAAAGTGTTAAAAAAAGAACTTACAGTAGAAACACGAGATAGGGGGTAGGAGGAGATTAAGCAGTAATGGGATCATTTGACCAGTGTTCTAGTACCCCATAAGCCCTAATTTCCGCCCCTAATTTCTGACATACCAAGCTGACATTTGATTGTCGACTGAATACCCTCAAACCTTCTTTCAGTAACAACTCATATAATCTCATCAACAAAATATAAACCTAAAATTACCAAAACAGCATCTGCAATTTTTTTTACTTCCCATATAATCATCTCACAAATAAAAATCCTAGCTTGGAAAAAAAACCCTAACTCGGAAAAAAAATTACAAATGTATGGATCGAGAGAGAGAGAGGTGATGAGGAGTTACCTTGTTCGTCTGGTTCGTCTCTTCTCCTCCTTCGTGGATCTGTTGGAGTTAACAGAAAAAAAACCCTCTATTAGACCCAGACCTGGTTGCGACCAGAGAGAGAGAGATTCAGATCGATTTCGAGAAAGATATACCTTGTTTCGTCGTCGATAGTGTCTTTTTCGCCGTCGTTCGTTGTCTCTTCGTCGTCTTCCAATCGCCTGCTTCTCTTTCTCTCTCTTTTCTCGTCATTTGAAATGATTCATACAGTGGAAGGATTGGGGGGTTTTGTTTGGCCCGACAGGAGTCATCCAGATGACCCGCGACTTGATTTTACCCGACCCATGGTCTATTTCTACCCGCGAGATCTCCCCTCTAATCAGAGCCGATGGATGAGATCCAACGGCTCTTATGCGACGTCCGCATTTTTGTAATTTGAGGTCGACCTCACTTGAAGCTAAATGTGTATGTATATATATATAAATTATCTTATTTCTCTTATCCATTGGTCAATACATGCTAGGGTAAACTTTACCCCTTGGATAATAACGTTAGTCTACCAATAAGTACTAAAATTCTATTAAATAGTCATTTCCTAGATTTTCCATATGAGTTTATTTTATAGAAAAATAAGTATATGTACCTTATAAATCTATTGCCCTAGATTTTATGAAGATTTGTTATATAAAAATATGTGTACTAAAATACTCTAATATAATAATATAATAAGAACATGTGCTTATTAGATTAGTTTCTTAGGAAATTTTGATCTTTTATTTTTTTTATTGGATGCTTGAAAATCTTAAAAGATTATATAGTACCTAGTACAATATTTTATTAGATTTTCTAAGTACTCAAATATATTTATATATGGATACATGTACCTTTTGGCCTATTATTTTTTCTAGAAAAATCTTTACCATTGGATAAAATTGCTAGGGAAAATTTTATTCATTGAGTAATAGCCAAGACTTTTGCTATAAATAACACCCCATTCTTGCCATTCAACACACACCTTCCAATCTTCCAACTTCTCTCTCTAGAAAGCTTGTGTTTTGTTCTTGTTCTTGGTGTTCTTGAGTTCTCCTTGTGTTCTTGAAGAAACTCAACCAAAAACGCCACTCAATCACCCTCTCGATCCAAAAATCTTGAGTAGTTTAGTCAAGACTTAGTTTCGAGAGAAATCTTTTTCTTTCGAAGCTACCGTAAGCATTCCGTAGGAAGTTACTCCACCCAACCACCGACGTACTTTCCATAGCCGCCCTACCGCCAAGAAGAACGGTAGAATACTTCTAACCACTCTCTCTAAGTATAAAGTTCGTATACATAGATTTCCCGTATTCTAGAGGAATATATTCACGTTTTGTGTTTAAAAATGCATGTGAACCTGAAAGGTATTTTCCCTAAAATTTGAAAAGGATGGGGAGTATGTTAGACATATGTTCTTTTGAACTTCCCACATAAGAAGAAAGAACGGTTTTCGAAAGATAAGACTTTATCATTGATTCGACGTATTTGTATTTTGATCTTTGAATGGTTATAAGCATAAATGTGTGAATTGTTTGTATTAGTTGTTGATAAAGCATAAGTGATTTTCACTCCAAGGGCATCCGTACATGTGGCGTTATGCTTTAAGTTGTGATTTGAGCATGCTAAATAACATAGAGTTGGATGATCTTGCTAGTTTAGTTTCAAGATTACAATGAATGATTTATGTATACGTGAAAAGTCCTACAGTGGAGTCTATGCATGTGACGAAACACAAAAATCAAGGAAGATAGAAACAGGACACCTAGGGAGTGTTACTGACAAGGTGCGTTTTGAAATCGCAATGTGGCCGGACTTGCCCATTGTGGGAATGTGTGTGTGTGTTCCAATGGGAATCCGGAATAGCGGAACCATTGTGAGGTTTGTGTGTGTTCCAATGGGAATCCGGATCAGCGAAACCATTGTGAGGTTGTGTGTGTTCCCATGGGAACCCGAAGTGGCGGAACCATGGTGAGGAATGGCTTGGTTATCCGCAGTGAGGAGCCAATGGGAACCCGGTGCGGTGAAACCATTGTGAGAATACTCGGGAGACAGGAACGGCGGAACCGAGGTTGGGTGTGTTAAAAATGATTTTGGAAATGTTGATTTGGTATATGAAAATGATGACACAGTCTATGATGAGTTGCGTAGGAGAAACACAGAAAATCATGGACACAAACGATAGTGAATAATGAATGCGGATGTGTCATTGTTAACTGTTTTGTTAGATATGCATGTACTATGTGGAAATTGTTAACCTTATTGTCTATTGCTTGTAAGTTATGGGTTAATGGGTTTGGATTATTTTATTGAGCTCCTGTAGCTCATGGTGTTACCTTTGGTGACCCTGACATATTATATTGGTGGCGACGCTGGTATAATGTGTCAGACCTTGTAGATGAACAGGGTGAGCTGTACACCTTGGAGGCTTTTGGAGCCAAAGAGCTGGCTAGGATGGAAGAGCAAGTGGTGCTGTAGTTAAGAACCTTAGTTTTCTCCCCCTTGTGTAATTATGAGAATTATGATGTAATAATGAGTCAGACTCTATTTAGATTTTCAATAAAAATGTTTATTTAACGTACCCAAAATTTGGGGCGTTACACGTTGCCCCTGGGGGTGCCTTTCCTTTTTTGCAGCTGGTCTTCGGTGTTCAGACTACCAGAGGATTCGACCGACAGGATCCGATATATGATTGTGTGTGCCATTTTGTTTAGTATGAAATTCGTATCTTCGATGAACTGAACAAAACCGTGAAAAATAGGTCGTTTTAGCGGCTGAGCCATTGATTAGGCGGCTAAGGGATTGATTCATCTTCTTAAGGGTTGACTTTGAGTCAACCTTGATTTTCTGGGGCCAAGGAATCGATCCTGCAATCGTCGTTTCGAAGTGTCAGCCGGAACAACGACCTAATTATTGAAGATTTAGAATCCGATTCCGATTCGGACTTGGACTCAACCTAGCCTATAAGTACACATTCTCCGAAACTCGATGGTTTGTCAGCAGCAGTTTCATACATATGGCACAACCAATTCTTGATTAGTGGTTGAATTCCTTCAATGGCCTCGACCATCTGTACTTTAAGTCCTCTTCTCTCTTCGACAAATTCCAATGAATTTTGCTTTTCTTCATGCACCCACTAGCTTGTGGAATCCTGTTCTTCATGTCTTTCGATTTCGAAGAGAAGAATTGTGTCCTACCGTCGAGGAATTTGCAGATATTAAAGGGCATTCAGATAGAGAAGGTCTCATTGTTCCTAACACTTTGTCCAATCGTGGCAACCTTTTGAAGGTTCTACTCCAAGTTCAGAAACACGAAGTCAGGTTCTTTATGGTGAATGGAAGGTTGGAAACCTTTCAGTTTGTTCAGCGTTTTGGCACAGCTGAAGCTCATCGTCAAGTCTCTCGACAGAAAGCGTGCTTTCATGCGCTGTGTGTCTGCCTTCTTCACCCTTACTTGCTCAGCCCTTCCTCTAGCCATGATGATTCTATACTGCTTGATTTCGCTCAACAGATTGGAAACCGTGCAAGTTTTGCTAGTTTAGTGTTGGCAGAGATCTTGATGGGTCTTGATGCAATGAGGGGTAATCCAACAGCCCAATTCTCAGGCAGTCCTTTGTTACTACATGATCGTTTGTTACTTGTTTATTGTCAAGTTATCTTTTCGCTCATCAATCTTTTGTTTTGACTCACGTGTTATCACAATTCACCATTTTTTCCTATTTTCTAGGTATGGTTATTTGAGAAGCTGAGGGTATGGGATGCACCGGAGTGACTTACTTATATTTCAGACCACTGCACGGAGCATCGTGTGAGTAGAAAGTTTCCAACTGAGACTGCTTGGAAGGCATGGATGGAGACTCGCAAAGGCGATCGGATTCAATGGGTTTGCCCCTGTTATGGTGTTGAGAGCATGATTGCAAGTACCATTTTGGTGTAGCAATGATTGGTATCACTCAAGTTACCTTTTACCTTCTTGCTCACTTTCAAAGACAGTTTGGGGCTGAACAAACGAAAGTTTTGGGTGATCCTGAATATGCTGTCTCTAAGGCCCATGATGCCAACTTTCGTCAAAATGTTCTTCGTCTTCGGCCAAATAGGGTGATGCAAGAGGTTGTTGAGAACTTTGCTGACAAGCTATCAAGTTCGTATAAACGCTGGTTAGAGAAAGACATTTTGGAAGACAAGGGTGCAAAGAGAAGGAAGACCTAGAGATTGACACTTTGCTTGTGCTTTAAAAGATGTTCCTATATTCTAGCTTTCATAGATTTGAGAATTGTTTGAACTCGTTTTTTCCTTTTTCCTTGGAAATAATAAAACATTGTTTGCTTTATTAAAAATGTCTTTGCCATGGTTTGATAGTGAACATGTTTTTGAATAGATCTAAAACTTCGGAAGTAATGGTGATAGCAGTGACTGAATCTCAATCTAAAGATTTCCTACGTATCCCATGGAGGGAATCAAGCCATAAACATAGTTCCAACAAAGATTTGTTTTGTTTTTGTTTTTTTAGCTAGGGTTCACTCGAGTATTTTCCTCTCCTTTTATGCTCTTGATTTTGCCTAAACCGCCCTTGCGGATTTTCAGTCTAGTGAGCGCTTTGTTTATGCCATAGCTTTTGCCTAAGCCATCCTTGCGGGTTTTCGACCTAGCAGGCTACTTTAATTTTTGCTTAGGTTCACCCACCCTTATGGTTTTCGACCCAACAAGCATCTCTCAGGGGTAATACTTCCTCAGCTTATCGATGTTGACTGGTGTTGTGAACTCCATTCCATCCAAATCTACAATGTTTGCTGCTCCTTTAGATAGTATGCGTTTGACAAAGTAGGGTCCTCCCCAGTTTGTTCTAAACTTGCCCCTTGGGTCCGAAATGTGGTGATGGATTGCTTTGAGCATCATATTCCCCACCTTAATATCTCGTGGCTTTATCTTCTTGTTGAATACTCGTGCAATGCACCGTTGATACCCTTGCACATGGTATAATGCTCTTAGTCTCCTTTCATCTAGCAATGCCAACTCTTCGTAGCGGTTTTGGACCCAGTCTTCTTCGATCATTCCAGTTTCAGCTAAAACCCTTAGCGAAGGTAGCTCTAATTTGATAGGCAAGACAGCTTCCATGCCATAGACCAGGGAGTAAGGGGTGGCCCCAGTTGAAGTCCTTTCGGTCGTTCGCTAGCCCAATAGTGCCAAAGGTAGCATTTCTGGCCAGTTTGTGTAGATGTTAGTAGTCTTTTGCAGAATCCTCTTGACATTCTTGTTTACAGCCTCAACTGCTCCATTGGTTTAAGGTCGATAAGTAGATGACCGATGATTCTGTATCCTAAACTCAGCAAAGAGCTTCTTTGTCACTCCCTTGAAATGTGACCCGTTGTTGCAGATGATCGTGAGGCACACCATACCGATAGATGATATTAGAGCGAATGAACTTGGCCACATGAGTGGTTTAGAGGGTAGCATAAAAGGCGGCTTCTACCCATTTGGTGAAATAGTCAATGGCCACTAAGATGAACTGATGTTTGTAGTTTCCCCTTGGATTTATACTCCCAATGACGTCTATCCCCCAAGTGGAGAATGGCCAAGGGGACGTCATGCTATATAATTCTGTGGGGGGAATACGCATGCGATCAGCGTGAGTTTGACATTTGTAACATCGGCGGACATAGTTAGCACAATTAGCCTCCATTGTAGTCCAGTAGTATCCTTGACGCAAGATTTTCTATGCCATTGTTGCCCCAATCATGTGTGGCCCACAAATTCTTTCATGTATTTCCTCCATCACCTTATGGCTTTCTTCCTTAGTAACATAGAGTTGCTTGGGGCCCATATGCGCTCTTCGATACAGTGCCCCTCCGCAGACTATAAATCGGGCGACAAACTTTCATAGGGCCATCTTGTTCTTTGAAGTGGCTTCGGAGGGATACTTCCCCTCTTCCAGGAATTTCTTCACGTCTTCATACCATAGTTTTCCATCATCTTCACAATCTTCAGTGAATGTACACTCGCATGCTTGTTTGACCTTCTGCTCGATCATGAGAGGCCCATTGTGAATCCCAAGGGTATCTCAACCATAGAGGCTAGTGTTGCCAGTGTGTCTGCAAATCTATTGCTCACTCGTGGAGTGTGCGTGAAGATGACTAAGTCAAATTGTGGAATTAGATCTTCCAGCACAGAGTGGTATAGCTTTAGCGTGTCTTCCTTGACCTTCCAGTCTCTTCTTGCTTAGAACACCACCAGGTTTGAATCCTCAATGACCTCCACCCTTTTTGCCCCTACTTCCAGGGCTGCCTCCATTCCAGCAATGTAGGCTTCGTACTCAGGTTGATTGTTGGTGACTTCAAATCTCAGTTTATATAGCAAAGGGATATGAGAGTTGTTGGGGGAAACTAGCAGTACCCCTATACCATATCCACATTGGTTTGATGCTCCATCGAAGTAAAGTTGCCAGGTATTGTCTAGGAAACATAAGATGTCTTCATCAGGGAACATGAAGTCTTCTGCTTCAATTTTTGATACGGGATGGTTTACTAAGAATTCTACTACAGCCCTTCCTTTCATTGATTTCCTTGTCATGCATTTGAGGTCAAATTCTGCTAACAACAATAACCACCTAGCTAGCTTTCCAATAAGTGCTGGCTTCTCGAAAAGATATTTGATTGGATCTAAACGAGAAACAAGAACTACCAAATGTGCTAATAGGTAGTGCCTTAGTTTCTTTGTGGCCCATATTAGCCCCCAACAGGTTTTCTCCAAGGGAGTGTACCTCATTTCATAGTCCATCATCTTCTTGCTGAGGTAGTATATGGCGCACTCTACTTTGGCATCGTTTTCTTGTGCTAGCTAGCATGCATCCCATGGATGTGTCTGTTACTAAGAGATACAGAATCAATGGCTTTCCAGGGATGGGTGGTGACAGCACAGGTGGATTCTGAAGATACTCTTTGATTGCCTCGAATGTTTGCTGACAGTCTTGACTCCACTCAAAATCAGCACCTTTTCTTCAGAAGCTTGAAAAGAGGTTTGCATGTGGTTGTGAGTTTGGAAATGAATCTGCTAATGAATTGCACTTTCCCTAGAAAGCTCCTTACTTTCCTCTCTGTCTTTGGTGGTGATATCTACATGATAGCCTGTATCTTGGAAGGGTCTACCTCGATTCCTCTTTGAGTGATGAGAAATCCTAGCATTTTACCAACTGTTACCCCAAAAGTGCATTTTTTGAGGATTAAGATGTAACTTGTATTGCTTAATCCTCTTAAAGTACTTCTGAAGCGCGTCATAGTGTCTTTCCCTTTCCTTTGATTTGACTATCATATCGTTGACATAAACCTCTACTTCTTTGTGCATCATGTCATATAACAGTGTTGTCGCCATCCTTTGGTAAGTGGCTCCAGCATTATTCAACCCGAATGGCATCACTTAGTAGCAGTAGGTTCCCCACGGCATAGTGAAGGTAGTCTTCTCTCTGTCTTTAGGAGACATCAGAATTTGATTATACCCAGAAAATCCATCCATGAAAGATAGCAATGCATGCCCTGTGTTGTTGTCCACAAGTTCGTCTATGTGTGGCAATGGGAAGTCATCCTTTGGACTAGCCTTGTTGAGATCTTGAAAATCTACGCAAACCTTGATTCCCCCAGTTTTCTTAGACACTGGAATGATGTTGGCTACCCATTGTGGATACTCGGTGACTATGAGAAAACCGGCATTGATTTGTTTAATGACTTCTTCTTTAATCTTTAGAACCCAATTGGGGCGTATACGTCTTAGCTTTTGTTTAACTGGGTTTACAACAGGATGTAGGGGAATTTTGTGCTGAACAATTTCAGGGTCTATTCCAGGCATGTCCTCGTAAGACCAGCCAAAAACATCTTTGTATTCTTTTAGCAAAAGGATTAGTTTTTCATTTTCTTGAGAAGATAGCGTTGCACCAATTTTAACCAATTTGGGCTTGTTTTCAGAACCTATGTTTGTTGTGATTATTTCCTTAGAAAAAGGTTTAGTGTGCCTCTCTTCTTCTCTCTCGATGAATTCTATAATTTCTTCTTCAAAATTTGGATTGTCAGAATCCACACAGTTAATCATAGGCAAGGTGAAATACTCGAAATCTTCGTTCTCATTGCCAAAATTGTCAAAAGACATTTCGGAGGCGAATTTAAAATAAATGTCATGCCTTGGTGTTTTGACCAGGTTTTCCTCACTAGACTTAGTGGTTTGAAAAGATGAAAAGCTAGACTTGGATTGAGTTGACTCGGAGTCGGAATCAGAATCGGAACTAAGATCAGAATCAACATTTTTCATTTTGTAGTTTAGAGTATGTTCCGCGGTCCAATTTGGGTAAGCCCTTTTTTCAGCATCCACAATCAGCTCAGAGCAATCTTTTTCATCACCAAGGTTGATCATCAGCACTTCGCTATCATCTTGATTCGCACTTTCATTACTGTCACCCTACAAGTCTTGGAGGGCCATTTGATTTGCTATTGCCTTATCTCCTCCAGTTGAGCTTCAATCTCTGCTTCGTCACTGTTGTCGACTCTTCATGTGCCAACAAATCCCCACCAATTACCAAAGCTATCCATGATGGGGTGAATCACCCTTATTTCATTGTTGGTGACCCCCTCATCAAAGAGTAGGTTTAGTGATATTTCGTCTAGTGGATCATTGTCAGCAGATTCTTTTTCCTTTGCTTCTTCAATTTCAGAGTTGTCGACCTCATCGATTGGCCAACAGTCGTCGGTAGGTGCATAAGGGTCATAGAAATAGATTGGGACTCTGCGAAGTCCGTCTTCTTCAATTATGCCTTCTACTTCTTCATCATAGACTGTTCTTGTGAACATGACATGATTGTCTTTAATGATAGTTACCATAGGCTTTGGTTGATCCACCGGAGTGATGTATTCGGATGGGTTGAATTCTTGGCGACAAAGTGGAGCGAGCCAGACAGCTTGGTGACAACTTGAAAGTGCGAATCAAATATGAACAGTGATGCAACCATTTTTGCCTGAAAATTTTTCCTTTAGGTAGATTGGTTTAGCTTACCCTTTTATGTTTGGTTTTAAAAGGCCCCCTAAGGTTTAACCTACAAAAGAAATCTTTACAACATATATATACACACAATGGGTGTGAGGAAGAACTTTTACATGCAAGTAGGTTCCTAGCCTACAGGTTCCTGTCATATTTTGATAAGTTCTATGGCTTTCTAACACATGTAAGGCTTGGGTAGTCTCAAGGGTGCTCCATTGTCAAAGGGCACCAGTCCTTTTGCCAGCCCATCATAGGCAGTGATTGGGTGATTCCCTTTTTGATATACCACTAGGTACAAGTGACTGTGAAGTTTGCTGAAACCCCTAACATAGCCCGTGACATGCCGGGGTATTAGGTGAACTCAGTGAGGTTGCCCGCTCAATGCATATGATAAATGAATTAAACAAAGCATGTGTTAGTCTTGTGTCGAACTTTCAGATTATGGCTCTCAAGTCCCCAACAGAGTCGCCAAAAACTGTAGACACCTCCCCGGAGTGGGGCATCGCCATACAGATTAATCATTGCTGTTTGTTTGTTTTCTACTTCATAAACCAAGATCGTGGATATTCCCATGGCTAGGAACATCGCCACACAATAGAGGTTATCATCAAAATAGAGTCGCCACCTAGTTTATAAAAAACTAGAAAAAACAAATAGAGATTCTGGGCTCGGGAGCCAAAGGTACAATGAAGGGAAGGTATTAGGCACCCCTCTCTACCTAGTTGTGAGACTAGCCCGTATTTGTTCGACATAAGATTAATACACATGCTCTATTTAATTCTAACACATAGTCTATTTTTCACCTTTAAATAGTTAATGGTGAGCCGAGACAGTAATTAAAAGCATGCATTGGAAAGCAGGACAAAACAGATCTGTCCCAAGAGAATGGATCTCGCGGCCGGGGAATAGATATCACGGCCGAGAGATCCTCCTGGTTTGATGTATCGGCCGAGGGATTGATTCCCCAACCGATGTTCTTCCTCACACAAGACTACACGATTAGCATATAATAAAAAATGATACGATTAAGTTTAAACAGAAACTAAAACGAACCGAAAGCCCTTGGGCCTCACCACCTTGATCCCTTAGTTGGCTTCATTGCTTCGAATTGAGTGTGATTGACTGATTTTGCTTCTTGAAAACACTAGGGTTAGGATTTGAACTTTGGGGGTTTGATCGTTGGATTGCGGCAGCCTTCGGAAGGTTAGGGCTTTTGAAGAGGGGGTATGAGAGAGTATTTGTGTAGAGTTTCGTGGCAGGAGAAGGTGAATTGATATGTGAATCCCGTTTTTTCTTTTTGAAACCCTAAGGGCCCTTTATATAGGCAATTGGTGACTCACTCCGGCCAATCAAATGGCATGAATCAAAAAGGAATTCTAGGGCAACAAGATCTCTAGACGTATCTGCTGCGTAGCCTGAACGCATCAGAAAAAGGCTACTACGGTTTTGGTGATCGGATCAAATGATTGGCAGAACCTTCCAAAATTTGAAAAATAGACGAGGCCGTGGAAATTATTAAACGATCAAAGGATAGACCGGGAGGGCTGAAAGATCAATCTCTCAGGGAGACTTTCAAGCAACAAGTTTCACGGGTGAAAGAGAATCTACTTAGGCAGGGTTGAGAGCTTCTCTCTCTACATTCTAGAGAGAGAATGCACTCCCCATGCCAGATTTCTGAAACTCAATCAGATCTTGAGGTAATTTTAAGCTCTGTTCAGCTGCTCCAACACTCACAACCCTCTTACGGGTTTGTAGTCTCCCAACTGCTCATGGGTTGAGCCGATTAAAAATGTACGGGTCCAGGGTCGAGACGTTCAAGTTCTGGAAATGCACGGGTCCCGATCTGAAAATGGGCCCTCCAAGGCGCGAAGCTCTAATCATCGCAGTCATCAGTAGAGAACTCGGAATAGGTTACCAGTGGTCCATAGCTACAGAAGAGGGAGCAGGTCCACGAATTTACAGAGAGAATACAGCAAATCAGGTGTCTCATAGTAGACACCATATCTTGCCGAAGGGTCGGATGGCAACAAACAAAAAATCTATTGCTAGGTGGGTTCCATTCCTATCGATCTGCAGTGTTTGGACCCATCTGTTTTGGGGTTTAGATTTTAATCAGCCCTATCTAGGGGTTCTCTGGACGGAGCTCAAGTGTTCTACGGGTTCGATTTGTTCGCCGTAATCGCGCTCGGCCAGTAGACGGGTTAGCCGAATGCTCCAGAGCTTACCCGGTTGTGGGCGATTTACTGGTGTGTTCTATAGGTATTGAGGTCTTCAATCCGTCGGATCTGCACTAGGTATCAGAGACTAAGCATCTCAAAGCCGATTTTTGAAAACCACGGCTACCAAACCAGTGGTTCATGACCCATGGAGGAATATGGCATTGGGGTTCTGTTTTGTTCAAATGTTGGGGCTGACCAGTTACTTAAGCTCACAACCGCCGTTCATTGAGGGTTCTGTCGTTGGACCTTCAAGCAGCAGGTATCATTCCTTAGAATTGTAGATCAATATTGAGAACCTTGATGGGCAGTCATCTGTTGGACTGAGATTGGGTTAACCTCAGGAATTAATTCATTACCTAAATACAGTAATTCTAGTGGGTTTCCGGTTGGGCAAATACAGTAGATTGATTGGTATGCCAAATTAATTGACCAGAGATGGTTTCATTGCTCATGATCCTTTGTTGAGCCTCTTTAAATTCCTAGTTTCTTTTCTTCTTTAGCCTGGTTGTTGTGCGTAGTATGGTTGTGACTGTGGTTATCACTGATTAGATTGGTTCTTGCTCTGATTGAAAGGGGTAGCTTTCGCGGCTCTTTCTGATTAGGTCGGTGGTTGGGTTCTGATCGAAAGGGGTAGCTTTTGAGGCTGTCGTTGATTAGATTGGTGGTTGTTCTCTGATTGAAAGAGATAGCTTGTGTGGCTGTCTTTGATTAGATTAGAGGTTGATCGCTAATTGAAAAAGGCAGCTTTGGTCCTCCTGCGGTATTTTGTGTCCTCTTTTGTGCCAGATGATTCGGTGGTTTGCACGGTTAATGGCGGTAAGATTTGAGGATCTTGTGCTGTCTCATCTTTAGTGTTTAGCGAGCCTTTGGAATTAGGTTGAGGGTGTATTAGTCTGGATGGAATGGGTGTGGTGTTCAGGGTGCTTTGGGGGGTAACCTTGACGGATGCCGACATCTCTAGGTTGAGCCTCTTCTCGTAGCCTAGTTCCTCTGTAGTAGCTGTTCTCTTAGAGGTGAGTATTACATTTGACTCTAGGTGAGTTTGGAGTTTAGAATCTTGGTTTGCATATCCCTTCTCTGGTGGCTGTGGTGATTGGTTTTTGGCTGAGGGTGGATTGTTTTGGCGAGCCTTGGGAATTTGGTTGAGGGAGTAATAGATTGGTTGGATTTGGCGTGGTGTACAGGGTTGGGGTCCCTGTCGGATGCCGTCATCAATGGGTCGAGCCTCTTCTCGGTACCTAGTTCCTTCGTAGTAGCTGTTCAGCCTCCCTCGATGCCGAACTGCTATGTTGCTGCATTTTATCAGTGATGGTTCCTCAGCTGGTCGTTTTTCGACCGTGATTTACTTTATCTTATATCCTAGTCTGGCGGGTTGTGCCAGACCGTAGTTAGCTTTCATTTAATCATTACCTACTGTTTACTTTGTATAGTACCCCGTTGTGCCCTCCCTCATTGAGGAATAGTGCAACGGGAAATGATAACAAACCACAAAGCAATTGTCATCTACCGTATTCTACTATACTCTCCATGCGGGTTGTGCATGGTTTATTGCACTTTTTTCACTTTTCTTATCCTCCTGGGGTATGCCCCTTGTAGGTTGTACATTCGATTAACCTTTTTTTTATTTCAAGCTATTTTACCCAAAAAAAAAAAAAGTTTCACGGGTGAAGATTGATGTTGAGGCCGTGAGATCGATGTTACGGCCGATAGAAAGATTCTCCTAGAATACTGTATTTCTGTCTGAAAGGCTATTTGGCTTTGGATTGGGTCCTCTAAGTGGCTTAAAGTTCTTACCATAAGTCCATGGGTTCACGAGAAGTCAATCAGCAATTACTGTATCCATATCATCATCTAGATGGTCCCCAAGGTGGGACTTGAAATAATCGTTAGGCCAAATTGGGGTGTCTACAACACCTTGGACACTCTCGAACTCGGATTTGGACGTGGTTTGAAGCGTTAGAAAGCTTGTCAAGTCCTCTTTCTAACCCAATTGGTTTCACTCAAAGATGTTTTATACACTGAAATGTGTGCCCATTTTACCATCAGTATGTCATGGAAAAAGTTAGTTTTTACTAAGCAAACGCATCTTTCTCTTAGCAATTGAACTGAGGGCTACCCTACTTGTTTAGAAAAGGGGTTTTCTTGAGGTTTAGGGAAGGAGTAGCAAATGAGCAACAATCCAAGCCTTGAAGGTGTATTTTTCCTTATTTCATCATCGGGGAACTTATTGATTATTCGGAGGCCTAGATTGGGGTGTTTACAGTAGTCTCTCTTTAACGGAACTTAGGTACCATTGCTTGGTATACGTGACGTTAAGGATTAGACATCCCAATCCATCGCTCCAAAGTCTTTAAGTTAAATGCAAGAATGCAATAAATGTGGTTGCGCTCATGTAGCTGCCTACGTACCTCGCTGTTGGGATCAGACCAACATAGTTTAATTTGGACCATGCATGTATGTTGATGCAAGCAGATAGTGTTATGCGAGGGCAAGATGCTCGAACGGCAAAGAGACTTGATTTTTTGAAAAGCTTTAATTTTCTTGAATTTGAATAGCTTGAATTTTGAAAGAGACTTGAATTTTGGAAGAGATTTGAATTTGAATAGCTTAAATTTTGAAGACTTTGAATTTTGAAAGAAGCTTGAATTTTTAAAGAGACTTGAGTTTGAATAACTTAAATTTCGATAGGGACTTGAATTTTAGAAGAGACTTGAAATTGAATAATTTGAATTTTGAAGAGCTTGAATTTTTTAAAGTGGCTTGAATTTGAAAAGCTTAAATTTGACGTTCGATTGAGACAATACATGAATGATGATGCAAGTTGATATGTCATGTCACGTGAGCATGTAAAATCAATGCAAGTATGACAAAAGTGAGTCCTAAAGGACGAAGTGCAGATAGACTGTGAGTCCCGAAGGATGAAGTGCTAGACAAAGTGAAGTCTCAGAGGACAAAGTGCGAGACAAAGTGTAGTCCCAGAGAACGAAGTGCTAGACAAAATGCAGTCCCAGAGGACAAAGTGCGAGACAAAGTGAAGTCCCAGAGGACGAAGTGCAGACAGAGTGCGAGTCCCGGAGGATAGACCACAGCTCGAGAGACTAAAAGGCTTTTAGGTCGTTTGACCACAGCTTGAGAGAAACCGTAGGCTTAAAAGACCGTGGATTGATCTTGGAATTAACTCTTGAACAATCATTCGAGATTTGCCTATGACACTAAACGACAAACGATGATGATATTCCGGGGACATGTCTGAGCACCCTATTTGCTTTACTGTCTTTGGCTAGTGGACCGATATTCTCAGGAGCTTCGAATTTGGGTTGGATTCCGTGCCGGATTTGAGCTAGGGTTTGCCTTTGGCTGGGGTCTTGGATTTGCTTTTCTCGATAGGCGACATTGAGCCGATGTACCCCAGTGAGTAATGACCCTCAATTCTGATGGTTTCGACAGGCAGTTGACCAAGTGCAGTTCGAGCTTCTTTCAGGGGTGACTTTCACGTATTTAGGATTGATTCACGAGTTTAGGATTGACAAGACCAAGACAACTGGTTTGACCTTTTAGCAAAGGGGGTGGATTTTGACAAGACTATGTTGACTCAAATATACGAAGGAGGGAAAGATCTTTTATGAATGAAGCGACTTTCGGATGGTGCTTTTGATTGGGCAAAGAGTTTGACTCTTTGAAGAAAACAGGATTCATGTCCCATAATTTACAACAAACCAAGTTTTTGTGATTTTTCCCATCGAAATTTGTTTTACTCCCCCAATTGATCAAAACACAAGAGTTTTTATCATGAACCAAGTTGCTAATGATGACCCATGTCCCCGTTTGGATTTTTGCTTTGATGGATGCAGATTTCGCATAATGCCTCGATGCCCTTTAACGTAACACCTAGGATTCTTGCTATCAAGTTGTGCATTCCAATCCGAAAGGACTTTTTGGGTTGTAATGTGGATCATGGTTTAGGCTTGACAAAAAAGGCATATTAGGCTCAAAAAAAAAAAAATTCACTTTCTTTTGGGTTTTCAAAGCTACCAGCTATCTTTGAATTGTAGGTGCCTTCTTTTCATTTTTCACTTGCTTTCTCATGACTTCAATGCCTTTCAGTGTGTTTGGCACTTTCACACTTTTGATGCTTTGAATCTCGATGTGTTTGGCACTTTCACCCTTTTGATGATTTGAATTTCAAAGTTTCTTTTGACACTTCTATTTTTCATTTCACCCAATGCGGGGGATAGCTGGCTAGCTGGGTTTTTTTTCAAAGAATTTGATTGTGGCTCAAAGAAGCTATCAAAGGATATATCTTTATGTGTAGGATGAAAGAAAACGATGGCCTTTCTTCATTTTTGATTGCACAACCTAACAACTAAATCCTAGATGCTCATTGAGAGGCTTTTGTTTGCATGCTCTAACTTTTGCCTAGGTCAGATTTTGAGATTTTGACCTAGCAAGCTTTTCTTCTTTTTATTTTTTGCTTCAAAATTAATGCATTATTCATTAGAATGGCGTCAGGGATCGGTCCCTTGAAATTATTATTCTTGCATGGGGTGAGGGTTCAATCAAAAATCATCTCGTGTTTTGAAATGATTATTACGATTCTCATGTGACAGCGGAAAACAATTCTGAGTTGGGCCAGGGATAATCACAAAAACCTGAGTTTATTATGATGATTTTGACATAAATACGTGACACTTGAAAGACAGCGGCCGAACCAGTAGGGGTTGACTTGAAAGACTATGACCGAATCTTGGGATTGACTCGAATGCTCATGATCGGTCCTCAGGGTGAGGCTGCCTACGTATCCCATAAAGGAATTAGGTCACAACGTAGTTCAAGATTATGAATCTGACTCCCTATTTTGATTTCTTGACAGCAATCATGAATTTGAAAACATACAGACACAAAAGAGAAAGCATAAAAGACTTGAAGAACGGACTAACACAACAAGGATGAAAACTTGACTCGAAACTTTGAAGATTTCCAAAACTCATGGAAAGTCGGACAGTTGCCTGGCTCTTGACATTTTACTCCTCTTTGCTGAAGAAGGCGACACTGATGCAAGGATTGCGCTTGGGCACGGGGTCTGGCTTTGGTTGAGGAGGTGCCTTAATGACCTTATTGTCAATGAGGTCTTGGATAGAATGGCGAAGGCGGATGCAGTCATTTGTGTTATGGCCGGATATTTGATGGAAGATGCAGAAGGTACCTGGGTTATGGGATGTTGAGAGTTTTGAGGTAGAGGAGCTAGAGGGAGTGGCTTGATGAGGCCAGCTTTGAAGAGTTCCCCATAAACCAAGGATTGGGGTGCAGATAAGCGGGATGAGGTTCTCGATTTGGCGTTGCAGTTAAGTTGAGGGCTCATTGTGGTACCAGAATCTTTGCTTGTATTGCAGGCCTCGCTTGCTTCGGCTAGGCCTTTGAACATTTCGGAGAGCTTTGTCTTTGAGGGTGAACGCCCTTCATCTATATCTTCCTTAGCATTTTGCTTTGTATACGAGACAATGAAGGCGAGGAGACTATCCATCTTTTGTGTTAAAGCCCCCATTTGGATCATTTGTATATCCATTTTTTGGCCCATTTCCTCCACAGCCTTCCTCAACTCTTTAAGTTCTGTTTGTTCCGTCGTTAGTTCAAATTTCCAATACTGAAATATTGGATTCATCGGGAATGGGTACAATTGGTTTGGGTAGGTGAGCAAGGATGATATAGTGAGTGGGGTCAAATATAGTGGAGCTTGTGTTGATGTAGTTAATGTGGTGGTTTGACAAGGTTCTTAATTCCTTTGGTGGCGGAAGGATGGTTTCGCTATCGATAAGGTCTTGAATTTTGTGACGGAGATGGTGACACTTATCGGTAACATGGCCGGGCATTTGGTGAAAGGCGTAGAAGGCATTTGGGTTGTGGTAGGCTGGAAGCTTTTGGGGTAGAGGAGTTGGAAGGAGCGGCTTGATGAGACCGACTTTGAAGAGTTGTTCATAAAGTGCGGATAGGGGTGTACTGAATTGGGTGAAGGTGCGAGTTGGTTTATCAGCTATCTGGTTTATTTCGAGGGATTTGGCATTTGAGGAGTTCCCGACGTGGGAGGTATTGCTATTTCCGAAAAAGACTTCGCCATCACCGGGATGGAGTCCCTTGCCTTTTAAGGCGGGTTCTTTCTTCTCAAGGTTTCCATCCGAAAGGGCTTCTCCGACAGCCAATCCAGAATGGTAGAAGGTCTCAAAATTAGGAGATGATTTGCGATAGAACCATGTAGGGGGCAAAGGCATTGGGCAGGTTTTTAGTGATGATACGTATCTGCTCTTTTAGGTCTGGCTTATTGTGCATTTGGGCAGCTTTGGCTCTCCACCTTTTTACAAAGTCAACGAAACTCTCATTTTCACCCATTTGGTGTTCTCAAGTTCTCGAGTGGTCATTTTCAGCTCAACGTTGAAGTCGTATTGGGACACAAAAGCCATTCCAATGTCCTCCCATGTCTTCTTCTTCGAGGGTGCCAAGGAAAAGAACCATTGTAGAGCCGGGCCAGTAAGTGACTTGTGGAACAATTGAGCCATGGCATCTTTTTTGATTCCTCGCATGGAAAGGGATTCAACATACCCTAGCAGGTGGGCCTTTGGATCAGTAGTCCCATTGAATTTTGGCAAAGTCCATCCCTTTGAATTTCTCAGGCAGTTTTCCATTGGGAAACAGATTTAAACGATCCATGTCTATTTCACTCCTCCCCATCCTTTCTGTTTTGAGAATAGATTCCTCGAGTTTGCTTATTTTGGCAATTAATTTTGCCACTTGGAGGTTAGTGACGGGCGCATCCCCGGCGAGCGATGACACTACAACACAAACAGCCTATTGCGAGGAACATATTTCGTTGCTAAATCGTAAATTTCCTCGCTAAAATGTTGTCGCAGAAGCTTATAGCAAGGAAAATAATTTCCCTGAACAATTTGCGAGGAAAAAATTCCTCACCAAAAATGGTTTGCGAGGAAAACATTCCTTGCCAAAAACGCAAAATTCCTCGCCCAAACCATAGACAAGACATGAATATAAATAATAGGCGAGGAAAAAATTCCTCGCCAAAAATGACTTGTGAGGAAAAAAAATCCGCGCCAAAAAAGTAAAATTCCTCGCACAAGCACTAGACATGACTTGAATGAAAATAATAGGCGAGGAAAATTCCTTGTGGGCAAAGTAATTTCCTAGCAGAAAGCGGCCTATTGTAGGCTTTCAATGACAAATTTTTTCCTCGCTAATGTTACATATACGCAACAAAAAAACAGCCTATAGCAAGCAATGAATATTTCTCCTTGCAAACATTTTTTATATATTCCCTGCTCATATTTAGAATCTATCACCACCTCATACAACCATGGACAATCATAACCATAAATAGGAAAAATCTATTAGCTTTCAAGTAAACAAATTGTCATTACTGTGAAACATTAGCCAAATCCTTTCAACTACAAAGTTTAGCCCCAGGAAACAAAATATCAAGTTTACCACTACCATCAAGAAACAAAATATCAAATTTAGCCCCAGGAAACATCATTGTTCAAACCATCAAAACAAAGTTTAGCCCCAAGAAACAAAATAGCAAGTTTTTTTTTGGGTAAATCAAAATAGCAAGTTTACCACTACTTATGCTCTACGATTTTCAAAAAGCATCATGGATCTTTCCAAAATGCTACACCACCTCGGGGCCAACTTTTGCAATGCATCCTTCTTTGAATTCCATCTCCCACAGCCATGAACTCCAAAAAGAACATCGATCTTACACATTGCCAAGAAAAAAAATAGCAAACATATCAAAGAAAGTAAGAAACCATCAAATATACAGTTATATATTTATATACACACTTGCACAATATGAACAGCACAAAAGATTCATAATCCACCATTGCATAATTCTAAATAACACCACGAGTAAAGAAACATAGTGAAGAAACTAGCAAGACTCAACCACTCCTCTGCAGTGGCATTCCAAGAATGAGCAAAAAGTGCATTAAGTTTTTTATCAAAAGCACTTCAATCAAAGGCCAATAGGAAGCTAAAAGTACCTTCACACGAAGTTCTTAGAGTACCAGAAATGAGAACATGAATCAAGAAAATTTGGAAACGATGAGCAACAGTGATGACTGTTACACCATTTATTTTGGGTTCTTATCTTTACCTTTGCCTTTTGTCCATTTACCTCTCTCCCCAGGTTCTAGTACACAAAGCAAGACATTGTCCACTTCTCTAGTAACATGAGCTACCAAAAAACGCGTTTTGTCAAAGTATAATTAGCAATCTGATTATAGACGATTAGAATCTTTAGTACTAAAGCTACCATTTGGTATAAGGACTGGTTTAGAGGGTCATTGTACGTCCAAAAAGGAAAGTAATCATCTTGAGTTCCAACCTCAGTACAATTTGCAACTTCTATCCAACCCTCTCCTGTCTCTAATTGGGGCTTGGATAGAGTGTGACAAAAGGTTCAGCCTACAATGTTTTAGTCACTGGATGTTGTGCCAAAAAATATTCTAGCATTGCTTGATCCCTTGAAAGGAAATTGGACACCGGATAAGTGAGCCCCTAAGGTAAGTTCCAAACCCAATCCAAACTTAGCCAAGAGAAATTCATTTACTGATTACCTGTTCATGCTAAGGTTCATTAGCAAATTCCAAGTCCCTATTAAAGCATTCAGTTTTGAGTGACAATAAGTTTTGAGTGACAATAAGAACACTTTATCAAAGGACATCATTCTTTTTCCAAATGAGAAGCAACATATTATGAGAAGTTCCATCATTCCAAATAAAGAAAATTGATAATGCTTTACGCTTAATTGACCGAACCTGACATCACTAAGTCGATATACCATATACAAAGGAAAACCAAGTTGGTAGAGCCAACATACCAATCTGGGAAAGCAGAAATATAATAGCAAACATGAGGAAAAGCAGAAACTAGGTTGGTAGAGCCAACATACCAATCTGGAAAAGTAGAAAATATAATAGCAAACATGAGGAAAAGCAGAAACTAGGTTGGTAGAGCCAACATACCAATCTGGAAAAGTAGAAACTATAATAGCCAACATACCGATCTAAAAAACTAGATAGCTTTAATAAGTTACAAAGTGCGGACATGGACAAAAAACATCTCAATTCTGACACATCATCTAATGATGTTCAACTAAATCCACTAATTGCCTGAATATATAAAACAAAAATTGCACCAAATCTGTTATATACCACACTAAATCAATCAACCATTCCATTACTTGTATATGAGTTCATTGAAAAGAGTTTGAAAAGGATAAATGAATTCTACTAACCAGTCAATCATGAGATTATGTTTCCGCACTCCCAACATGTCCAGTGTACCCTTTTTCAATGAGAAACTCCATCATGTTAGCATTATCTTCTGTTGCTGCCTATTTGCCTCCAAAAGCTTCTCGATGGTCTCATTTTGTGCCTCTATTTTCATCTCGAGGCATGACACATATTCCTGGGTCGTGGCAGAGGAGGAAGGCCTCAAGCCAAGTGCTTTCAGGGCAAATTCAGATGTGGTCCTAATAGATGACGAAGGCCTCAAGCCAAGTCGTCTCTTCTTTAGCACCATGACGGACATTTGCTCCCTTGTTAATGGGGTAGCACCGTCCTGATTAAGTGCAGTATCTACTTGGACCATTTCCTCCTGCCATTTTTTATGAATTAAAACAACATAAGTAAATTGAAACGCTGATTTTCTATCCACAAAAATTACTTGATATACGTACATAGTTAGTCTTGCATTTTGGAGCAATCCACTCGCCCGTGTCGTCATTATAGTGAGTGGATTTAAGAACTCCGGCAATTTAGGCAGTTGACCCTCATTTTTTAGAGCCTGAGATGTTATTTCATATTCAAGAATGAGCTTATCAAACGTAAAGAGAAAAACGAAAAAACGCACATGTTCATGTACTCTAACTGCTAGAGACTTCGTCCCGCATCTGTGCTTTGTCTTGTTACTGCGTCTATTTTCTATATTTTTCTCTGATCGAAGATACAAGCACCAACAACCAACAAAAATAAGAAAACTCAGTACTTGAAACATATAAATGAGCCCATGCTTAAATAGTAGGAACCAAATAAGGACATGAACATACACGTAAAGGAAAACTAGTACAAACCAAGCTATAGCAAGGCAAACCAGCCAAAACTAAGATGACAGTTTTTCTTAAAGATCAACTAAAAAATATTGTGGCATGCTATCCAAGTCTAAGTGCACAGTTTCCATGGTCAACTCTCAAAGCCTAATACTTGATTCAAGTTTTAGAGTGTTCTTTAACTATCATGAGTGCCCAAACATTGAAACAAGTACAATGTAGAATGGTAAAAGTTTTGGTTACCAGTCAATCTTTGTTTGTCCACTTCTTTTCAATCAAACAAGTCCACTGCTCCATGGCAATTTGAGGAGGTGGGTGACTTCTTGCATACGCTTCCCCCTTGGTTGCTTTAAGCTTTTTGAATTTCTCATACAACCTGTGGGTATAATCACTCAATCTCCGCCCATACCTTGATGTTATTGGCATGTTGACATCAATTGGATCTACTTCAAAGTCAAACTGATCCTATAAAAAGATTTTGTAGTAATCATTAACTATGTGCTATCAACTACAAAAATAAAGAGGTATTGCAAGTACCTCTAGGGATTGAAGCAAAGGTGCCTTAATACCCTCATCCACAGCCTTCCAACTTTTAACACTTAGGTCTTCTACTTATGCACGAACCTCAACACCAATCTTAGAGGCCAATTTAGAAGCGTAAGTCCCCACCGGAACACGATACTCTAATCGGATTGGAACAAGTAATTTCGCTTTGTTTTCAACAAGACTTTGGAGTTCTAGTCCGCGTGATATGCCACATCCATGTCTATTAGGAGCTACTTTAATGGCACAATAGTATTATTTAGTTATTCAATGGAAAAAATTAAACTTAAAATATCCCCATGAATGGAGCTTTAACATCTTACCAGCACTGCTAACTGCAGCTGCCTCACTTTGTATTTCTACATTGAGAGGTGGTGAGGGCTGGGACTCAACTACAAGATGTGGTGTTGAACGAGTCATCCTCTTAAGGACACGAGTCGAGTCATGTTGGAGCTCAACTTCTGATCTTCACTACAACAAAAACCACTTTTAATACCATAAATTGATAGCATTCTTTTTAAAATGCTGTTGTAGAGGAGGCAATAATAGCGTTCCTACTTGCACCACTTTTAATAGCATAAATTGATAGCATTCTTTTTAAAATGCTATTGTAGAGGAGGCAATAATAGCATTCCTACCATTGAGAGACACGGACAAAAGGGAAAAGAAAACAACAGCGTCTTCGTTAACTCTACCATAGCGTTCTACCAATTTTCGGTTTTCGGCGCCACTCTCTTTTCCCCTTTTCCCTCTCTAAATTTTGGGTGCGATTTCCCTCAAAATATTTCAATCTCTTCCAATATTTCAGTCATTAGGTCGTCAAGAGGTTTGCAGCGTGAGTTCGGTTCAGATGGGTTGATCGACAGATTTGCACTGGTCTTCCTCTCTATTCACTTCGTATCAGATATCAGCGTGAGTTCGATTCTTCTGGGTTTCAATCGTGAGTTGTTCTTCCATCAAATATTCTCCTTGTATGATTTCCCTCTTTTTCTCTCTTTTTTGTGCTAGATCCCTAATTTGTATACAGAAAGAAGCAAACCTGTTGCACCAATTGAGGCAAAGAATGAACGAACAGAGAAGCCCTAAACAGGTTGAGTTCGATTTTCCTCGATTCTTACAGACTAGGGCTTAATATTCAGTACGATTTTGCCCAGAAAACACAAGAAGATCGTCAGGGGTTTTATATGTTACCTTTCATCCGATTAATGTCACGTTACCTTGGGCTTTGCACCCGTTAAGGCAAAGACTCGTTTGTTTTGATTTTTTTTCTTGATTATTGCCCAGATACGAGGCTAGGGTCTTTGTAGGGGAATACATTTTGTTTCGGAAAAGATTTTGGGGCTTTTTGATTCATTTCAAACTATTCATAGCAATCTATACTTCGAACTTGGAACTGGTAATGTATATCCCTAACAAATTGAAGGAGCAAAGCTGTGTTTCTATTTTAGTTTGTCCCATATTTGTCGAAACAGTTTACTATCTAAGACAATATAGATGTGATACACGGTTTTTGGTTTTGGCATAAGGAAGATTTAGAGCTAAATATTGTATTACTTGAGTCAGGGGCCGAAGTACAATTAATCTGGCAGGTATCGAAAATTAGTAGGTTGTAAATTATCATGTTCACAATATGTCTGGATAACAGATTATTTAGGTTCTAATTCACACGAGTTTTATGGTTAAGCATAAACATTAGCATGATACAAGATGGTTTCTGTGAACAGAAAAAAAAATGTCTTCTTTTGTTGTGCCTCTAAACAGAACAGTGATGTTAGCTAATCATAAAAAACAGAGCACTAGTGATGTTAATTAAGTTAGTTTACATTGTTAACCAATATCTTGATCTTCCAAGAGCCTAGGAGAATTTTGATTAAAGACTAAAGAGTGACAACTGAAGACACTTTTTTTCCGAACTTAATGTTTTGTTCTATGATTGGTATCATTATCAGATGCATGCTTGTCTTAGAATTAGTTTCTTCACTTAACTATATAAAGTATGTATGATAGTTTCAACATGATACACGTGTATTTAACTTAGAACTTTGATTCTATGTGACATATTGTGTTGTGGTACTCTAAGGTGTACATAGTCATTTGAATTTATTTATTTTTGATAACTATGTACTCTTGTCAGATCCCTTCTGTCTCTGTCAAGTGAAGTGTACAAATGTTTTCCATTTCATGGGGGCAAAAGTACTAATAGATTCATTTTCGTTAGAAAAGTAATTCTGTAAAAAGTTAAAGATTTATGGGAAAGCTTGTCAAAGAAGCAGAAAGGGTATAATTTATTAAATGCGATATCCTACATAGTTGGTATTAGTTTCCTACTATTAAATTTCTCACAGTATTGAGGTACAAGAGAATCACAAAGTAGCCTTGTAGTCGTTATTGCCCTGCAAGCATATCTCAGCTCCAGGAATGTCTGCAGGTGATTGTGGCAATGGCGGCAGTAGCGGCGGCTGCAAGTGTGGCTGTTGTTGTGTCCACAATGGAGCTAAGATGGAGGACATACAGCCACACCCAGAGATGGAATAGCTCCCAGGGGTCCAATATTGCATCAATAGTCCTCCTCCATGACGTTCGTCTCTCTCTCTCTCTCTCTCGTCAACATTTTTCCCCTTGTCCATTGGAAAGTCAAGATGTAAATTATTACTGACCAGTTGCAATTTTTAGTGATGAATAGTTTTTTCTGTCCCTAATGCATTGGAAGTCGTAGTTCTCGTGTTCCAGCATTATCTGATGACCCTAGGCACAATTGTCTTGATTCCAAGTATGTTTGTAAACCAAATGGGAGGCAGTAATGTAAGCAATACATTCTTCTTTTGTTCATCATCTCTCTTTGATTTTGTCTAGTGACTCGATCTAATGGAGTCTGTTCATTGTTACAGGTTGAGAAGGCCAAGGTGATACAGACCTTACTATTTGTTTCAGGACTAAATACACTAATGCAGTACTTATTTGGCACCCAACTTCCCTCAGTAATCGGTGGTTCATACGCATTTGTTATTCCCATGACTTCCATTCTACATGCCGGAAGATATCACTTGTCATCTCCGGAGCCCAATGGAGTGCACATATCATGTTAGTCTTTGTATGTCTCTTTAAATTTTTAGTTCCTTGTCATAGCAATTCTTTGTTTTTTTGACTTTGGGCTTTTCGGTGATTTTCAGAAGTTTGAAAGGACAATGAGAGGTATGTAGGGTGCTCTCATTGTTGCCTCTTGTTACCAGATGCTTATCGGCTTCTTAGGAGTGTGGAGAAATGTTGTAAGGTCATTATTGTAACTTGCAACATTTTTTTGCGTTGCTTAGTTACAACTAAACTGTTTGCTTATTCAGATAATTTTTTTTGACAGATTTCTATTTTTGGATCTATTTCTCATTTGTTTCAGGTTTCTTACCCCTCTTTCTATGGTTCCTCTCAGGACTTTTACTGGACTTGGGCTATACTATCTTGGTTTTCAAATGGTAAGATTCACTGATCCTTCAACACATGTTTTTTCTTTAATCCTTGCTTTTCTAGTTTAGACCTAATAGCAACTTCATTTTTGCTCCCTTACTCAATCTTTAGTTCTGAAAAATAAAGTAAAAGGCCCTTCCGAAGGGAGTAAAATTCTAAGATCCAACTTATTTGTAAAGATTTGTCATTCCCCTTCAACCCCACCTCCAAAATTTAGCATTTTTCACTATGAATTTATGACGTGAGTTGAATAAAGTTCGTTTAGTGTTGCTCGGGTACATAGTTACTATGGAACTGAAATATGGTTTTGCCTCCTGTGTCACTGAGGGATTGGTAGCATCTGATATTTCTTTATATTTCCAAAAGTCAAATTTCGCTATAGAACTATTTTTCCTTCTCTGTTTTTTCCCTTGTAGCTGGCAAAGTGTGTCGAAATTGGGATCCCCGACCTAATTCTAATGGTTATCGTCTCATAGGCAAGTAATTGTTGTTTGTCAACTGCTCAATGATGCATTTGAGAAAGTTTCTTGGTTTTTTGTGTAAATGCATCGCTCTGAAGCAAAGTAACTGTACTAACTGACTTTCCATATGCAACGGAAATTTGTGTGATGATTTGACAAAATCTTCCCCATTATGCAAAAGCAAAAACAAAGAGATGTGTATGTGATTGATTTGCACTTCTGTTCTCTGTTGCATTTGTATGGGGCTATGCGCAAATTCTCACTTCAACTGGTGTATATCATAACGCTTTTGCAGCCACTCAAGCTAGTTGTCGCATTGATCGCGCTGGCCTCATTACTGGAGCTCCTTGGTAATATCTAATCATTTTTCCCACCTATTTTTTTATTTTTATGATAAGACATAGATTGGAATCCCATAAGCTTTGTTTGTTTGGTCCTAATGCATCTGAAAAGTTCGCATTCTTCTTAATAACATGAGCCAAACTATGAAAGGACTCATTATTGGAGCTTCTTGATAAGGAGAGGTTATTGAGTGCTCCAAAATCCTTGAGGGACTCTCCCAGCTTCACAATAGTGTGGGATCCACATAGGTGTGGGTTCCTGCTCGGTGGAGAGAGCCCCTGTAGCATTGCTCCGTACAGGGGTGCTGAATTTTTTCCTTTTGAAAATATATTATTTTCTTTCACATTGTCTAACACTGAAAAATTCTTATTTGAGCTTTGAGAGGTCATAGCTAGATTCCTTGATGTTTCAATTCAAATCATTACTTCGAAATTGTAGGCTTATAAACTGCAGGGTTGCGACTTAGAATTTGATGTCTGAGTTCTCCTATTGTTTTACTACTCTATACTCTTAACAATCAAGACGTATTCGTCAACTTCTTATAGAGAATACTTTTGTTAACCATTTCAGATTTATATTCCTTATCCATTCCAATGGGGGAGACCTACTTTTCAAGCTGGTGAAGCTTTCACAATGACAGCTGCTTCTCTTGTTGCTTCTCTTGAGGTTTGCTCATAACCAAATTTTTTTTTAGGACTCTTGTGAAATTATATGGATTCGGTTAGACATAATCTCGTTCTTATTATTTGCAGTCTACTGGCACATTCCTTGCAACAGCAAGATATGGGAGTGCTACACCTGTTCCAGCTTCTGTTTTAAAAGGGTATAAGCAAGATAATCTTCAAGTAAAGAAATCTACAGCCCAGTACATGATTACATTTTCAGGAAAGGGGAATTACATTAGTTTTTTTCAATGAGTCTAATTAGTCGGACTCTTTTATGTAATTTTTTTATCATCTCTTTTATGTACTTTGGGAAATTGTTTCCCAAGCTAATGTAATGAATCTTTATTCAATGGTTAAGTTGTTTATTGTATATTGATGTGTGGTATTAGTTGGTGTTGAATGGAATAAGTCATTTTTGTTTCTTGAATGAAATTACCATGATTTTGTTTAAAAATACTAGTATATTGGTATTTATAGAATTTTAAAAAAAATGCCAAAAATTGGCTTATATAGCATTCATTAAATGCTATTGTTTATTTTCAATAGCGTTCATTGCATGCAGTAAAAAGTAGAAAAGGATAGCGCACAAAGAACGCTATAAAAGATATAGAATACATAGCAGGAGAAGAACGCTATTAAAAATATGGAATAGATAGCGGGCAAAAGAACGCTATCGTATGTCTAGGACTTTTAATAGCATGGGCTAATACAGCGTTCTAGGAATGCTATCTTATGGATTCTATAGCGTTTTTCGCATGCTATAGAATGTAAAATTTGTTGTAGTGCTTGTTGGTCCACTCAATGGTATCTGTTGGAGTTAACATAACACAATACAAGAAAAGTATAAGCACTACATAAAACAAAATGGAGTAAAGCCACACACACAAAAACACTCATTACATATATCATCCATAGTGTACCTCGTGTTCAAGATAATCCAAGGACTCATTGTCATTGGGGTCCTTAATACTTGGTGGCATATAGTCAAGATCATCTACCCCATTCCTAGTACCCCTTCGCTTCTCATTCGTACAGTTTGGCAAAGACGAACCCCTCAAATCAGCTAGTATACGGTCAATCCCAGCAACCTTTAATCTCGCATTGTTCTCCTTCATTCTCTCATCTCTTGCCATCTCATATTTGGTTTTCTTCAAAGTTGCTAGAGAACATGGTTTGATGAAGTTTCTCTTCCCATTTGCCATTTTGTTTTTGCAACTACAAGGCATAAAAGGACATAGCATGATAACAAATAATATAATCATATAAAATTAGGTTCTTTTATGCTTCCATTGCCTAACATAGCCAATCTATTTAGATTCGTACACATTATTGGAAACTAAACAAACTACACATCTAACTAGAACGAATTTAAATATACATGGAAAGCAAAAAACAAGCACGTACACCTTATTCTGAACTTTCAAAAGAAGAAAAAGCTTGCCATAATGCACGAAGAAAAGAATTGCGATCACTTAAAAAGGGGAACAAAAACCTGCCATTGCCAACCAATATTCCATATCATCCCAAAACAAAAAAGCATAACTACATATCATAATCCATATCAGGATCCATATCCAACACAAAGTGACAACAATTCATGACTTTAAGGACATTTATCCCAATACACAAAAACATAACTACAAATCATAATCCATACCAAGATCCACAAAAACATAACTACCTTTCATGACTTTAAGGACATTGGGACATTGCACAAATATATAACTACATATCATAATCCATATTAGGAACCATTTCTACATCAGGTATTTCATCGTCTTCATCATCTTCGTCATCACCACTCTCTTCTATTGTTTCATCTAATCGCCCAACCCCCAACTTAACTTCGTCTTCAGCGTCATCCCTACGACAATGAACTTCTGCTTCAACATCAATTGGAACAATTGAGGTAATGCTCTCTTGTTGGAATGCATCATCGCACTCCATGGGATACCCAGGTTCTTCATTATCAACCTCTAGAACATCAAACATTACCCTAAGTTGGACTTGTTACATGACTTGCCAAGGCTTACCCCATTTAGTATCATTTAGGTAAAAGACTTGCTTCGCTTGGCTAGGAAGAACAAAAGGGTCAGATTGATACCACCGACTTGTGACATCAATGCTCGTACAATGTGCATCTGTTCGTATTGTTCTAGTTCTACCAGTGTTGCCAGTGTTATACCATTCACATTGGAACAATACAACTTTATTACTGCATCTGTATCCAAATTCCCAAACTTTGCTTAAGTGACCATAAAAGTCATGAATCTCACCCTCGTGATTGCCTACTACAAGCACACCACTATTTTGACTCGTTCGACGATCATCTACTTCCCTTGTGTGCAACCTTACGCCATTGATTATGCAACCAGAATACTCCTTCACTAACAAATTAGGACCATTCACTAATGACCATAACTCATCAGTTGCCTCCAGTGACTCTTCAACTCTCAATCTATTCATCTACAATCAAATACGAAGTACAAGTGATTCTATTAGGACTAATCATATTATTTACAAGCATAATAGATGGAGTTATTAATAATCTAATGTCTTACACGATCTTTGAACCATTTGGGAAATTCTTTTTGCTGCTTGTGAGTTATGTTTTCTCCAGCTCGAATAGGTAACATATTCTTGTGTTCCCTACTCCAAAAAAGGTGGTTAATGGATTAAATATTGTTAATATGTATTCCTAACCTAGGATGGAAAATATACAATATAATTGGGAGAAGCATGTACTCTAAATACTTCTCCAACTCCACACTATTGTACAACAAGAACCAATGAGCAATATCACGAAGGTCTTGTGACATCTGACCATCTCTAGTGATTGGGAGAATAGGATGAGCTGTTTCTGTAAATACCATCAACCCTTGGCGACGTACATCAAGATCTTCATTTCGTTCGGGTCGATTATGCACTGTTTCAACTCCATCCAAATACATTGAGCAAAATGTTATACACTCCTTGACAATGTAAGCCTCTACAATTGAACCTTCTGGTCGAGCTCTATTAGAAACAAATCTCTTCAATTTCCCCAGAAACCTAGAAGCAAAAATGAGGTAAGATTAAGATTAAATACGAAAAAAAAATTACCGTCCATTAGCAAATATTAGCTATGTAAAACAACCTTTCAATTGGATACATCCACCAAAAGTGCACGGGTACTTCGAGAATAATCTGACGTGGCAAATGAACGGCCAAGTGCACCATTACATCAAAGAAGGCATGAGGAAAGATCTTTTCAAGCTTGCATAGAATATGCACAATACGTTCCTCCAATTTCTCTATTTCACACCGCTTAAGTTTTCTGGAACACAAGTCCTTGAAAAAGCTACCTAACTCAAACAGTGTTATGCTAATCTCTTTGTCCACAAAACCCCGCATTCCAATAGGAAGAATTCGTTGTATGAGAACATGGTAGTCTTGACGTTTCAAACCTGTTAATCTCCCATTTCTCATATTTACTGACCTTGATATATTTGCAGCATAGCCATTCGGATACTTGACTGATTTCAAGAATTCAAAGAACTCCTCTTTTTGTTGAGGTGTTAATGAAAAACTAGCGCGAGGCTTGATATATGAACCATCAGGACGTTGTGTCAACCACAACTCTTTTCGTATGCCTCTATCTTCCAAGTCATTTCGAGCCTTGTCTGTATCCTTATTCTTCCCTTCAATGCCCATCATAGTTCCACAAAGTGCCTCACCAAAATTTTTCTCCACATGCATGACATCAATGTTATGTAGAAGCTTTCGATTCTTACAACATGGCATATCATACAAGATGCTAACCTTTGTCCAATTTGGTTCATAACGAGGCCTTTTTCTGTTGTTTGGATCTTTTCCGAATGAGATCTTTGGTACATTTTTCAATTGCTCTTCTATCTTATGCACTGGCAACTCCAAAGATCTCTTTCGTTCTTCACACTTACCATCGTAAGCCGCCTTCTTTCACCGTTCATGGTGGTTGTCAAGCAAATAGGCTCGATGGTTAAGGTATCCAATCTTACTTCTCAAAGATTCATAGAAGGGTTCATCATTGCAAGGGTAACAAGCATAGTGCCCCTTTGTTCTCCACCTAGATATGTCACCAAATGCAGACCAATCATATACTGTCTACCACATAGTTGCACGCATCTCAAAACTCTCACCAGTTGAGGCATCATACGTTAATGCCCCATTATTCCATAACTCCTTCAACTCATCTTTCAAAGGTTGCATATCTCTAGGAATTAATAATGATAGCATGAGAAATGGCTCTTTCATAATCAACCAAGGTGGTAAGTTGTAGGGAATGAGAATGACAGGCCATATGCTATAAGAATTATCCATGTTTTCGAGTGGGTTGAACCCATCAATGGCTATCCCTAACCTCACGTTGCGAGGCTCCAATGTGAACTCAGGATGTTGTATGTCAAACTCCTTCCACTCATCACCATCAGCTGGATGCATCCATTCCTCATCATCAACACGCTTGTCCTTATGCCACCTCATGTCCTTAGCTATTGTTTTATTCATGTATAGTTTTTTCAACCTTGGAGCCACGGGGAGGTAATGCAAAATCTTATGAGGAATTTTTTTCCCCTTTCTACTATTGATTTTATACCTAGATACCATACATTTTGGACATTTATCCAAGTTTGCATTCTCTTTCCAAAAAAGCACACAATCATTTATACATGCATCAATGAGCTCATATGACAAACCTAAGTCACGTAGTATCTTTTAAGCTTCACGGGTGGACTTGGGAACTAAGTTCCCCTCTGGTAAAAGTCTTCTCAAAAAATGCAACCACAAGTCATGCTTTATTGCTCATGTGGTTTGTTACCTTCAAATTAAACAACTCAATAACAAAACTCAACAAAGTAAAACTTGAGCAATTTGGGTACACCTCCTTCCTGGAATCATTTAATAGTTTTTCAAAGCTTTGCACTTCCTTGTTCGGGTTTGTATTGGTTAAGCCCCCTCTTATTTGGTCTTCTACTAGTGCATCAATACCACCCAATTCTCCATACTCATTGCTATTCATTTCGTAATGATGCTGAGCCTCATCTATCATACGAGGTTCCCCATGCTTATGCCAAATAGTGTAGCTTTGCATAATCCCATATTGGAGCAAGTGTATTTGTACATGTTTAGTCAACTGCCGACAATAGTTTTCACACTTCGTGCACGGGCACATAATATAGCCTTCTTGGTCCACAACATTCAAAGCAAAATGAAGAAATGACACTACACCATCACGATACGGCTGACTCATTCTCCCATCTGCAGCCTTACCTAATGACAAACATAATCAATTAATGAAAGCTTAATAAAAAAAAAATAGCTTAGCATCTATCAATTCAAATCGGTATCAAAGAGAAATATGCAACTCCAAAATATGAAAGCAAACATATTTATTTATATTGGGCAACATAATATTTTATCAATCTTGCCTCCCTTCTAAATCAAACCAAATTACTTAGCCTAGCACTACTAAAACAATCCATGATAATTGTGGCAACCATATTGTATTGTTTGAATTCCTTTTTCCTAACTCATTGCATCATTTCATGTTCCAAAAGTAATAAGACCCTCAATACCAAATCTTAAACTTAACAAGCAATAACAAATTATGTTTTGTACATATGGCAATGAAGCACAATAGCAAGCCCACATCGAAAAGAACTTTGGTGTCCTACAAATGTTAACAAATGTTAACAGTTATCAAGTCCCTAGTCATAGAAACCTCATACCCACATATTTCATAGATTAAAACATTTTGATATGAAATAAAAGTTTCCAAAATGGCCATAAAGTATATATGATTTTCCTTGCAAGAAAGAACAAAACAAGAAATACAACTTTCATCAATAATATGAACTAGCAAGGCAGATAACAAGACTTATGACAATATTAATTTTTCATACAGCTTGCACAATCAATTATCAACAATGATTAACCACCGCCAAGTGCAAATCACAATAATTTTTGTATAACTTACAACATGAAATGGGGAGATAAGAGGTAGAGAGAGCTCAATCGAAGTATATCAAACTTGGTAGTAGAGGGCGAATGCACGATAATTGACGACGTAGCCTGCTAATGTGTCGTAATCTCTGTAAAAATACAAATAAGGTGAACATGTTTGCTTGAAACACACAAAAAACATTTGGTTTTAGAACAAATGTGAATCTCATGCTTTTGCCAGTTAATATGGTCCTCATTAAGAACTTAAAATATGGTTTCCCAAGGGAAAACAGATGGTATTCAAATAATATCTCATATATGATTTGGTAGAGCACAATATGCTACATCTAATTTAATCAAGACTGCTTATTGTGGTAATAATATTGCAATATTTTCTGGCTGGGTGACACAGAGCACAATTCTTTACTTATTTCCCTTTTTGAAAGGGAAAAGTAAGATAACTCTTATGGTATGAACTTTTGAATTACATCAGTTCTATCTCACTCAAAAGTCAAATGGCACCGAAGTTTCAACTACCTGCCCACCTAGTTGATTCCACATCCTCCCACATTGGTGAGCTCTACTATGATCAGATTTATAAGTAAGCATCGCTTGTACAATATGAGCAACACCAAATCCCTCTAGAGCCTAAACCTCCGTTTCTCCTACCCGTTGTCCCCCTAGCTGTCCGCTCTCAGGTTGGGCAGTAAAGGTCAGACAAGGGCAATCACTCGTTCTTAAAACTAGCATTACTATGCCATAAAACAACCTTTGCATATAAAACCCATGATTCATTCAGCAATCTGCATACATAATGCAACTAGTTAAATCCATTCAACCAGAATGACACAATAACTATGATATCACAGAAACAAATCTCTAACTTCATAATGGCATTTAGACAACTCTGACCCGTAATTCAAGAAACGAAAGAGAACTCTCACCCCCCAAAACAAAACCAAAGAAACTTTGAACTACTAAATTTTCCCAATTCTCAATGAAACCAATAGCTCTAACATTTCTGCCAACAATCGACACAAAAAGAAAAACATAAAACAAACATCGTCCACGCTCCAAACACAAGCTACCAATTCCCAAATAAAACACAAGAGAAATCAAAACCAACGTCAAACATGCTACGTACATGACTCAAATTGAGCAACAAATTATAGCAATCTAACGCAAACACATATCTGATGATCAACTTCAACAAGAAAAATTAAGGAGAAAGACAGCTAGACCAACCTTGTCACACGGATTTGCGTACTCTTTTAGGGTTTCGATTCTCGCTATAGAGTTCAGTTTGGCATCGTACTTTTTTCCCCTGTGTTCGTATGTATATATTGTTCCTTCTCTCTCTTTTGTGAAATGTGTACATTCTAACCAATCCGATTACCACGGTAGAGTGAATTGTCCATGGTTCAAACTGCTAGAAACTCAATGAGTGAATCATACAAAACCACTTGTACGAAATCCTACCCATAGCTTTCCTTAGTATATGGACAAAGTTTCTGAGATCATTCATTCTCAAGAAGAACTAAAACTAATAAGCCACAGGCCTGTACGACCTGGACAAAAGAACACAAACTGGACAACATCAAAAGAACACAAATTAGGCCTTTCGAACTAGACAACAACATTTGGATTTTACAATATTTTCCAAAGCCACAAAAGAACACAAGGCTGAACAAGGCAGCTTGATTGCTGCCTGAGGTAACAGCCAAGAACAGCAGCAACCAGCTGCATAATAAGGCAACAAAACAGCATCCTAACTGGTCAATAGCAACAAAACAACAGCAGAACAGCAGCAGCAGTTTGCTACCATAGGCTATACCATCTAGAGCAGTTGGACGAAATTCCAATTGAACAAATTTCCATCCACCTGATGCAGCTGATGATCAGATCATAGTTCAAATCATATGAAATGTGTTTAAATCAATTTTGGCAACTCTAAAAACAACCACTATACTGTATCCAAATTATCATGTACTTTGTTACACTATAGTTGTCCATGTAATATATCATGGTAAACCTCAAATATGTCTCATCTAATTAGGACATCACACCACAATAATTATTTCTTCTACCACTGAACATTACCCCAACTGTTGACCATCTGCATCTATGGTTTGTCACATTTGACTTGATCATTCCATCCTAACTGGTTCGCAAGAATGTGTTCATTTGTATCCAACTCTTTTAGTTGATAGACTAACCTCCTTAGGAAGACGGCCTAGATGACTTACAACTCAAATCACAATGTACATGTAGATATCAAGACACCCAGATAAGAAAGGAAAAGATGGAAACGGTAAAAATCATGACAGTAGAAGTTTGAAAATAAGTAGTGACCTCCATAACCAAGCCAAGCCAAACCTTGAGTCCCAATCAATCTACATGAGTTTGTTGTCACCATTGTCTATCGAGGGCATCTTGTTGCATGATATCCAGGAAAACCTAGTTCTAAGTATTGACGTCGACTATTTACACACACACACACACACACACACACTCAATGAATTAGTTGACAACATCCGGCTATTTACAACCAATACAAACATCATAAGCATTAGGTCAACCACCATTTTACCACCGTCTAGATCCAAGACAGTATCCCCATTGCCCATGAAGCTTTTCATTTTCTTAAATGCAAAAGGCAAGGGAAGGAAGGTTTTATGGCAATCAAGTTGGATTTTAACAAAGCCTGTGACAGGGTAGAATGGGACTTCTTAGAAGCTGTGATGTTGAAGATGGGTTTCGACAAAAAATGGGTACAATGGACAATTGAATGTGTTGCTATAGTTAAGTTTGAGGTGCAGGCCAATGGCATATCAAGAACCAAAGTTTCTCCAGAAAGGGTCTTCGGCAAGGAGATCCTTTCTCTCCTCATTTGTTCCTTTTGGTCAAAGATGTGTTGTCAAAGCTTTTTTTTTTTTGGGTAAAATAGCCTGAAATAGAAAAAGAGGCTAAGCGAATGTACAGCCTATAAGGGCATACCCCAGGAGGAATAAAAAAAGAAAAACAAAGATTGAGAAAAATGAGCTAAGCCAAGTGGCTACATGATCTATGCCAAGGGCTAAAAGGAAAATGAACCAATTGGGCCAAAGAGGCATGCAGCCATCTAACCCAAGTAATACCAACTACACTATATAACTAGGCCGATTTAAATCCACGTGTTTCAATTCCATCTTAGAGATGGGACGGAAACACATGCCAAAAGAAGGAATACACAGAAAGGACAGCCATAAAGCTACGACAGCAGATGAGGGAACACAGTCATAACAGTTAGCTACATTCAGTACAGGCAGCAACCAATTGAAGTAGCTACACCAAGCAAAACAATAGCAGTAGAGCATGACAAGCAACCACAGAACAGTAGCTGTCTGCTGCCAGCAGCAGTAGCAAACAACATCAAACAGAATCAGCAGCAAGCATCAATTGCCAATGATTCAGCTCATTTACAGGAACCTAGGACTAGTAAAGCTATCAAGCTACTAAACATCAACAGTAACAGACTTGTTCAGCTGCGGTACCATAGATATAGAAACTGAACACCATATGAGCAATCATAACAGGCAGCTATACTCAGGCAACTAACAGTAGTAATAGGGCTTCAAAAGATAGCTAGGGACATGATTATGGAAGAGATCTCTGCTGGACAGTTGGCAGGTATGCGTATAAATCATCATCATTGTCCCGTTCTTTCTCATATATGCCTACCTTTTCAAAACTAGCTATTTTACAACCATATGGTTTTTAACTAAATGTAAATTGACCTCAATAAGCTCCCATTGTTTCTTTAACCTTTTCCTACCTCTCCAGCCCTCGCAGTCCTACCCTACACACTTGTAACCTTCACAAGCATATTTCAAAACTACCCAAAAACCAAGTATTAGTCCCAATGTGCAAAAATTCATACTTTCTAACTTTTGAAATCTACTGTTTTTCTATGTACGTGTACCTATCATTAAATAAATATAAAAATAACATGGATGTGGGTATGCATGTCTCCCTAAATCATTTTTCTAAATAGAGGTCCTTCGAAGTAATAGGCGGAATCGTGATCTTTTTTATTTGTGAATTTCCAAATCATTTTAAAGCACCATGCTACCCATGTGTACGAGAAAAATCATCTCCTCAGTATCAAGTTATACCATCCATAAGGAGGGCTCTACTAAGCTAAAGATCACAAATTAGTGAGAGAGAAGATCAGGCATCTTAGCAATTAGAGAACAAATTCCACTGAATGCGACAAAACAACAAGAATTGAAATTAAAAACTGATGCAAGCCAACGTTCATAACACAGAAAATACAACAAACCTGGTTAAAACACACCGAAGGAGAAATGTTTGAAGTCCAAGATTTGACATCCAAGAAAGTAAAGCCTACCCCGAAGCATATAAAATATTCAAGAGTAAACCTTTCAGCCAAACTTTTAGCCTTTAGTCCTTTGCTTCTCTGATAAAAGAAACATTGAGTTGCAAATATTTTTTAAGAAGTAATACTTGTCAAGTTTGCGTAGTTTTTTCTTAACTCTTTTCTTTTTACGCCCCTTTCTTTTTATATTATCCGTATTTTCATTTACAAAACACACATATCTAACTTATAGTTAATAACTATGAAAAGAAGGAGGGTGACAAAGAGTGGGAGTTGTATTCCCTTGGTTAGCTTTTCTTTGACAAATATAAAAGAGGTCACTTTTTAGTTACAAATCGAAAGCCTACCAATGCATACAAAGGTTCTGATTTGAGCGACAGCCAAAACGGCCAGGGAGGGTGCAGAATGTGGCAGGGGCATTGGTGAGTTCAAAAGTCATAACCAAATCATCCCCTCTTCTTTTTTTTCTTTGGCTAAAGATGAACAGAATACGAAATAGGAGTGAAAAGTTGAAAGGCAATAAACTAAACATGTAATATATTATAACTTATGTTGGACAACAAGGGCCAATTTTCTACAATAATATTACTACTGGTACTTGTTTATACTCTAGTGGTCCCTACTTTGAAGATTCCTTAGCTGCAGAGTTGTGAGAATGACACAAACAAAACAATAGCACAAACATATCTAATAAAATACTCATTCCTAGAAGTGTTCGATTTTATAGTTTTGTGACAGTGTGTTCTGACCCCCAGGAGTTGAGTTTGAAGCAAAACAAAGTGATTGGCCCCATTTTTTTTGGGATTTGGGTTTTAAACTAAAAAAAATTGTTTCTTTACTACCCAAATCGGCCTAAACTTCTTTGCAGCTAGTTCCAACTCCCTCGAGAACAATAACGGAGAGCTGTCAGCACCTTTTTTTGGGGGATATAGGTTTTAAAGTAAAAATATTGTTTCTTCAGTACCCAAATCCAAATCAGCCAAAACTTCTTCTTTGAAACCAGTTCCAACTCTAATCTACCAAGAACAATGAAGACCGATTTTTAAAAAAGAAAAAAGCCCACTACCCAGATCATCGACTTCGAAATTATCGTCCAACAAAACGATTTCTACAAAAGAAAAAACTCACCTTGGCGCAGGATAAGAGAGGGAGAACAACGAAGACCAATTTTTAAAAAAGAAAAAAACCCATTACCCATATTGTCGACCTCGGAATCATCGGCCAACAAAACGATTCTACAAAAGAAACAACCCACCTTGGCATTGGATAAGAAAGGGAGTGGACTATACCTGTATTTCTGAGATTGTCTGGCTAGTGGAGCTCAGAATGTCGACTTAAGAGTCATCATCGACTTCGGAGAGAGAGGGACAGAGATGTGCGAAGAGGAGAAGAGAGGAATTGTAAGTTTAGAATTTCCCAAATCACTGAACTTAAGCCCTCCCAAACGACGTCATTTAAGCCTCTTTTAATTTTAGGGGCAATTTTTTCCCTTGTACAGAAATTTGAAGTCCCACCAACCCATCAACCATTTTTCCCTTGGTGGTGCCAAAAAGTAGGGGAAAAATTAGCGATGAAATTTTTTCCTTGCCTTAAATTTCCTTTTGCAAGAAAATGTAAATTCCTCGCCATAAACTATCTTTGGGCGACAAAAACTGTTTTCCTCGCCTATTGTTACCTTGTCAAATGGATTTTCTGAGGAAATTTTGTTTTTCTTGCAAATTGTCATTCTTTGGCGACTAAATTTCCTCACTAATTTTCCTCACAAAAGGTTGTTCGTGTTGTAGTGTGATTTTGGACTCAGAGTAGATTTGGCTAGTAGGCAGTCACTGATTTCTTGTATTGATTCGAACATCATGGTCATGTTCTTTTGGACATCGGCGACGACTGACTTGAGCTGACCATCTATGTTCGTAATCGACTGCTTGAGTTGATATTCTAGATCAACCATAGCCTGCCTGATTTCCCTTATTTCATTCCTTTGACTCACCATTTCAGATATCACCACCGGTGACTGAGCTTCTCTTTGCGAACCCGCCTTTAAGCCGGACGGTTTCAATTGGGTGAAGTCTTTCAAATGTTTCAGAACTAACAGTAAAGCAAAAAGGCGGCTCAAATTCTGCCCGAGAATCATGTCCATGCAATGTCATCGGCATCTTCTACATTCTAAGACCTACTTCAGCTCTAAATTTCACTTAGGATATGACTGTATCGAGAGTTTCAGCAGCCATGGGTAAGTCGTGTCAGGCAAGTTAAATTCTGAATGCTTTGGAACCAGAACCAATCTCCTTATCTTGACCATTCGAGACAAAGCAATAAGGTTGCCGAAACCTAGATATAGGCACATCCTAAGCTAGATCCATAGGGGCCATTCGGGCACGGCGAACACCGGAGGTATCTCAAACTCCATAGATTTTAAGTTTCCTAGACTCACAGAAAACGGTTTTTGAAAAAGGTTCCTCGATCCTCAGAGTTTCTTTTGATAGTGTATCCTTGATAAACAATGAAGCTCAAGAGATATCAGAACAAACTAAGTCTTCATTTTTTTTTTTCAAAGGTTCAATTTATTTTTTTGAAATGACATGGTAAAAATGACACGGTATTATGACCAGATGGTGTGAGCGACATGACGCTATTAGCCTAAATGGTGTAAGTATCACAACATTAATACTTTAGTTATTTCTCCCCAAACCATTTTTTTGTGCTTTATTGTTTTTTTTTTTTTTTTTGAACTTTTGATTGAAAAATGCATTGAAGACTTAGTAAGAATTGACTTCTCCCAAGCTTGTCATTTTAAGGACTAATTAGTATTAAGCAACATGCGTCCCATGGGGCACGAGTCTTCATCGGGTGTTAGTATTCTTTTAAGGACCATGGAACCTAGAATTATTCTAAATGGCGGATTAGCCTACCAGTTTGCGGGGGCCTGACCTCTAGCCTAAATGAGTGCATGATGAATGTATGATGTGCATGAGGCATGACAATATAAGATGAGCACGTAAGCAGAATATGACACATAGTAAAAGTAAAGGGGTCCATGTCCTAGTTTGGAAGGTTCTACGGTTATGTACAAGTGCAAAGGCCGATTTTGGTCTCAGCAGGGTTCCCTGGACTAGAGCCAAGATGTACTTCCCATTGTCAAGTGTATTGCAAGACAATGGTCGGGCAGTATGATGGCTCATCATGGTTGAGGGTTGCTAGGCATCCTGGGAGAACTTGTCGCCGGCGAACAGGGCAAGATTGCCAAAACACACTAGCAAAGCTTGTGCGGTGCAGAATGTAAGAGAAAACAAAGTTAAAATTTTTAAAATGATTTTAAATCCCCCAAGAAAAATGCCTTTCAAGCTTGACTCTCTTAATTATTCAACACTTTTTTTTTAGAGGGAAAAAAATGTACACGTAAAGTATTGAATAAAAGTCCCCAATAGAGTCACCACTGTGGGCTCCTCGACCGGCGCACTCGAAGGATTGCCACCCGGATTTTTTGAGATGGATGATCCGAGAAACCGAGAGCTTGATTTAAAAAAAAAGGCTTTTGGTCTAGCGAAAACGTTGAGATTTTGGATTCGGAAACCACATTACGAACAGTAAAGGTTTTGTTGAAAGCACCATGCTCGCCCAGTAAAGACCGGTCTCTACTAAACATTTTTAATTGGGGATTTAATATCATATGAAAAACTTTAGTTTGATTTAAACATGTATGGGAAAGGGACATGAGGTTTAATATAACACATTGGCATGCTTGTGGTGCGAACTGTGTAGTATGAAATGGATGAACAATGTACAGAAAGTAAAATAACAGTATTACAGCAGTCTGCCAATATTAAGTGAAACACCGCGCGACGGACCAAATACATCGCACAATGTCACTAAAACACCGTGCGGTGTACATGTCTACGCATTTCAGAATCAATTCGCTTTTACATGACAAAACAAACCATAGGTCAGCAACATATTTTTTTATATTTCCCGAATCTCTGAAAAAAATGATTTACAATGCCATTTTGTTCATCTTATCATGTAAAACAATGTTAAAAGGTTTTTGAAATATTAAAAGATTTAATAAAGTAAAAAACGATGACTTTTAACATGAAACTTGATTCTAGAATGTACCCATACAAAAAAGAATAAACAGAATGAACAGAATAACATAAGAAAAGAAAGTATGTACAAAAAATAAAATAATGCACGGTGTAATACACTACATCGTGTAGTGTTGTAAAACACCACACGATGTATTGTATTCCAATGCAGAAACTGTTTTTTGTGCTTTTTGAATATAAAGTTCGTTTGATACCCAAACTCAGTATAGAAAGATTGAGAAGGGTCTTGATCAGTCCCCCTCAAAGCTAAACGTGGTTTAGCCCAAGAAATTTGTTTATACCTTTTGATCGAAGCTTGGATGTAGGGCTGTCCATCGGGCGGGTTTGGTCGGGTTCGGGTCGGGTTGGACCCGACCCGACTTTAGTCGGGTTGTATATATAGTCACCCGACCCCGACCGAAACATATGTCGGGTTCCATCCAAACCAACCCGACCCGACTTTAGTCGGGTTGTATATAGAGTCACCCGACCCCGACCGAAACATATGTCGGGTTCCATCCGAACCGAGTTCTGATTGGTTCGGGTTGATTCAGGTCGGATTGTCGGGTTGTTCTAATCCAGTCACAAAATCAAGAACACAATCACAAAATCACAAACACATTCACAGATCTACACAATCACAACCTCAAATCACATCACAATCATGATTCCCAGCATAATATTAAAAACTCATGATTCATAATCACAAATCTACACACCTTTTTTCTGAAAATCATATTTTCAGTTCCAAAATTACAGTGACTTAGAGGAGGAGAAGGAGGTGGTGGCCGGCGGAGGGGGAATCGGCGAGGTGGGCGGCTGGGAACGACTGCAGCGAGGACGTTGTTGAGGACGAGGTGGAGCCGCCGCCATAGCCGTTGAGGACGAAGACGTCGTCGTCGTTGAAGACAGGTGGAGTCTACTGTGAGGAGTGAGGGTGGACCGTGGGAGTGCCGGAGTGGGACTGTGGGAGAAAGAGAAGTGGAGGTCTGGAGGAGAAGAAGAGATCGAAGTGGAGGTCTGGACTCTGGAGGAGTAAAATTGGTCGAACAAATGGGATGGGATGGGATTTGGGAAATTTGGGGTTTTTTTCAGCTTTTATACAAAATAGTTCGGTCGGATCGGGTCACCCGAATTTTTATATGGTACACCCGACACCCGACCGACAGTTTAACAAATCCGACCATACAGACCCGAACCCGACCGATCCATCCGATCTGAACCGTCCGTTGGGTCTGTTTTCGGGTCGGGTCGGATGGGTGGTCGGGTGGGTCGGATGGGTGGACAGCCCTACTTGGATGTGCTTGAAGATGGAAGAGTGGAGGATGATTTGGACTGGAAATCCCTAAAATCAATTGAGTTTCTGAGTTTAGGGGGAGATTTGTGTGAGTTTTGTGAAGATCTGATGAGCTTTTGAAGAGAGAATAAGAAGAAAAATCAGTTTGAGATTGATTTTGTAAGAGCCCAACTTGTGGGTTGACGTGTGAGAGACAAAGAGATGTATATGGAAGGGTGTAAGGGGTTGTAGAGAGAGAATCAAGAGGGTCCTTTTCCTCTAAGAGGAGGGAGGCATTTATAGGCAAAAATATGCTTGGAGTGCACCCAAAGGCAAAAAAAAAATGTGAAAAACGTGCTCTGGCCAAGCTGTTGACGCACAAGGGAATCTATTTGACGCTCCTTCTGATGGTGTTACAAATTTCAAAAGGCGGGCCGGTGTATTGAAATCCCGTGCGGTGGAGTGATTTTTTTGATATGCTGAGCCGCGTTTCTGAAATGCCGTGCTGCTTTTGAAATGCCACGCGGTTTTTCAAGACAGCACAGCACACTGAACTTTGCAAGGGCGCCGTAGACACTCCCGAACTCAGATTTGGGCATGGTTTGAAGCGTTGGAAAGCTTATCGAGTCCTCTTTGTAACCCAATTGGTTTCACTCAAAGACATTTTATACATTGAAATGTGTGCCCATTTTACGATCAGTGTGTCATGGAAAAAGTTATTTTTGACTAAGCAAACGCATCTTTCTCTTTGCAATTGAACCGGGGGCTACCCTACATGTTTAGAAAAGGGGTTTTCTTGATATAGAGAAGGAGTAGCAAATAAGCAACAATCCAACCCTTGAAGGTATTTTTTTCCTTATTTCATCATTGGAGAATTAAAAATTATTCGGAGGCCCAAATTGGGGTGTCTACAACACATCCTCTATTACTACTCAATCCACTTCTATACACTTACTTTACAGCCTCAAGTTCCTTGTTCAAACCATTTTCAAATCCTCAAGCATGGGTATAAAACTTTCATGTTCACTGTTTTGATCACTGAGGGGGGCCTGGCAAGGCCAAGATTGGTAATCAATACCAGTCTTAGTCCTAAAGTTAGTAGGGTTACAAGATCGTGTTACCATCTCTCCAGCACGAGTTGATTAGTCTCTAGCGCGCGCTTGTCATGGGTAGCGCGCTGATCCTTGTGGGGACAGGGGTGTTGGCCATTTTATGTTTTTATCATGTTATAAATCTCCTTGATGGATGTTGAAATTCACTCATTGTATAATGTGTTAAAATTGTTAGTTTTGCTCAGCATACTTTTCTGTTGCTTTGGAATACCCTGGGTGGCTTCTAATCATGTCTCAAAGCCCAGTCATGCAAGGCCAATTACTGGAAGTCCAGTCCGAATAGCGCGCGCCCATCCTTGACCTGCGCACACTTGTTGACTTATTTCCAGTGACTGGTTTTACATGGGTAGCTAGGCCGTTGGCCTTTGTTTTAATACCCCACTATTTAGGAGTTGTATTTCAATTACATCCATCTTCTTTGTAAATTATATTTATGTTCTGTACATATCAACTACTTGGCTTGGCCCCTGGGTGTGTACAGGTCATTCCAGAGCCCAGAATGGGATAAAATCAAACCTGTTAGTGAAAGATCAATACACGTGTGTGTACATGGGTTAGGTGCGCGTGGATCCTTTTGCATGCACGTAGATCCATGCTTGCAAGTTGGCTACTGTTCACGTCAAATTTTAAATTGTTCACCGTCTGGATCTTTCTTCACAATGTTGAGTTTTATTCCATTTATTGTTTATCATTTCATCCATCCATGCTATTTCAGTCACATCTTGCAAATTGTTACTGTTTTAACCCCCATTAAACTGTTTTCTGACCCTAATTGGCTAAAAATTGATTAATAAAAGAAGAAACGCAATAATTTTTACAAAATGTCTAAGTAGAGACAGATCTTCGGATTGGGCGAGAAGGGTACCTTAAAACCCTTCCCCTCTCATAACCTAGCTCCCGAACCCAGATATAGTTATGACGGACTGATACTTTCACTATTTCAAATCGAATAATGCTGCAAGTGCTTCGAATACGGTTCCTTAGGTGTCAGACCTTCAAAACCCAAGTGGCGACTCTGTATTACGAGCACTCGTCCCACTTAACGCTCCATCGATCCGGTTTTAAAAAGAACGAAATCTTTTTCAGGGCATGTTGCCCACAGTATTATTCTTTCCAGATTTAACTTCTTAAAAGCCAAACTTAATCAGGCGATTGTGTTGTCGATTCAATTATCTCAATGAAAAGGATTTTTACATTGAAGTATTGAAACGGCACAACGATTCACAAGAAATTCAACAACCAAAAAGAAACAAAATACCTTGATAAACTCAAAACAACTTGATTTCCAAATGATTCTCCAACTTCGAAAGAACAAGAATAGATTACAAAATGACTACTACAAATTATTCCTAACTACTTCAAACTAAGTCTAAGTCCTAAATTACTGCCTAAGAATAAACCAAGCTTAGCATAGCTGTTTGTTGATAATTTGTCTGGGGGTCTTTTCTTTCTTCAACTTCTTCTATTTATAGGCAAGCTCTTGAGTCTTTTTAACTGCTTCCAATCTCCCGCCCAAGCTGCTTTCAAAGGCATTCTTCTTTTGAATTCAAACTTTCCCTCCAAAATTCCTCAGTGTTTACTTGTACTCATTTAGCAATGGACCAACTTCTCCATGTTATTCACTCTCTCTAACCCCATTGTGGTTGGATTGTGCAATTTTCCCTTTACCTCCATTAATCGTGCTCATACACAACTGCCCCACTTGCATTTTTTTAAGGAAAACAGAATGACAACATTTGCTTTCTCTGCTTCGAACAGGGTAGTTACTCTCCTTATTCATTCCTTGAGTGACATCTGGCAATAACTGCTTTTCCTTTTAACCGCTCATCAAAACGACACTAGATTAGCTTATAATGATGTCATCCTCTTAAACGTATGATCCAATGCATTAACTCCTTATGCATTCCATGCAATGCAACATAAATGACCACTTGTCCCCTTCTGATTAGGCCAATAATTTTCTCATGCAAACAGGTACAATCTCACCAAGTATAGGAAAACAATACCCACAGAGGATGGAGAAGTTGCACACAGGGAACAAAAATCTCCATAAACAGAGATAAACAACAACAAACTGAAAATAAAATGAAAAACTAAAACTCTGATCACCTAAAATGTCGCTGGGGCAGCCGTCTTGGATATGGCCACTTATTTGTCAAGGAAAACACCAAACCTCCCTAAAACTTCAAAATCTCATCAAATTTGATCCTCCTGAGACATGGATCGGAGTTGAGAGAAATAGATAAGATCCTCCATCAGTGTCACCAATGAAGGTTGGACTGTGAGAACCCACCTCTTGAACAGTTGCCCCACATCGAGAAAGTTTAGGAAATGAATATGATATATAAGTGATTCCGAGCAGCTACTGTATAACCTGAGGTTAATTTTTGGGAAACTCTACTTAGTTGAGCAAGCACTATAACAAAAAACAGGTTTGTCAAGAAGTTCCTCTTAGAACCGAATTGCCGATTACCTTAGATTGTGAGTAAAGTGAAAGAGACCGTGAATGTAATCCACTCAAAGTCTACACTTTAGACTCCAGCCTTCTTGACGCTAAGGGTAAGTAGATCAACTAGCACGGGTCGTTACAGGTGGTATCAGAGCCGACACCAATCGGAAGTGTGAGGCAGGTCCAGCAAGAAAACGTGCTTAGGTGGGTCTGACAAGTGAGGAGTTTGAGGTGCTTGTCATGCTTGGGTATCCCAATCGGCGCCAGCTAACCTACTTAACTCTTAGCCTAACCATGTGGCTCAAAATATTAACCTTAAGGTATATAGTAGTTGGTGGGCAAATCCTTATATTTCACAACAATTCCTCCCATTTCCCTGATGTGGGACAATGGGTTCTCACATTGGGCATGTCCCACATAAGACGAGCTTGAGGAGCTTGACGTGCTTGAGCTGGTACTTGTCTCACGTCGCTTGGTGGGTGGAAGTGATGGACCATGAGGCGCAACGAGAACGTTCTGATCCTAAGTGCAGGAGATTGTGAGAATCCACCCCTAGATCAGTTGTCCCACATCGAAAAAGTTAAGGAAATAAATATGATATATAAGTGATTCCGACCAACTACTATATAACTTGAGGTTAATCTTTTGAACCACATGGTTAGACTAAGGGTAACTAGGTTGGCTGGTGCAAGTCGTTACATGAATTTGTGGATGCTATGGAGGCTTCGAAGAGTTGAGTTTGCAAGCAAGAAGGATGACCCACCAACAACCAACCAGATTCCAATCATTTGCCTCTAAAGTCAATACCCATAACTAGAGGTGGCAAATGGATGGATTTGGGCGGGTTGAAATGGGTTGTGGGTTGAATATGGATGGGTCAATAGTAGGTGGGTTGAACTAGGTTGGGTCAAATATGGGTCAAGTCATACCCAAACTCGACCTAACCCGTTTTCCTCCCTTTTTTTCTCCCCGTCATACACTTGTCTCCTACGACAGACAAACAACTGGGGGAAACAAAGAAAAAGCCATGTTATCTTACACCACTGTGACTCCATCGATTGACAACGACAGCATAGCGGCAGCTCTGTCAACTTGCACCGATTCGACTCATTCTCTAACTCTCACTCTCTCTCTCTCTCTCTCTCTCTCTCTCTCTCTCTCTCTCTCTCTCCAAAGGAGACCTACGGTTGAAAAAAACGAACTACACCATTCATGGAATAAGCGTACTCGTGGAGGAGAAGAAGTTCAATGGAGGATTAAGATCCCAGAGTAGTACGCAAGAGAAAAGTCCAATTTGCTGACGAATCAGTTCAGAAAGTAGATAAATTCAAAGTCTTTGATGAGAAACGGTGTCGTTCAGGTCAAATTGAGGTTCTAGGCTTGTCAGTGGGGTCCACAGAGGGATAGTCGACGATGGAGGAGACAATCGGAGGAGGGGTTTGCAATCGGGGAGTGGCGACGATACCTATTCCCTGTCTACTTATATACCTATATACACATACAACAACTGTAATGCCCCTAATTTTAGGTACGTTAAAACGACAATTTTATTGAAAACTTAAATGGAATCACTGCTCATTATTACAACATAACTCTCGCGAGAGTATTTTTAAACACAAAAAGGGAATCTAGGGTCCTTAACTACTGCTCTGCTTGTTCCTCCATCCAAGCAAGTTCTTCGGCTCTAAAAGCCTCCAAGGTGAAGAGTTAGCCCTGTTCATCTATAAGATCTGACATATTATACCAGCGTCGCCACCCATATAATATGTCAGGGTCACCAAGGTAACACCATGAGCTACAAAAGCTCAATAGAATCAATCCTACCCACTAACCCTTATCTTATAAACAATAGAAATATATGGTTTCCACTTAAAATCATGCATATTCAACCAAACGGTTTACAATTACACATCCACATTCACTGTTCAAACTATCATTGGTGTCCGTGGTTTTTCGAGTTTCTCCTACGTGACTCATCGTAGACCGTGTCATTGACTCATCGTAGACCGTGTCATCGTTTCACTTTTCTTTTTCCAAATCAACATTTTCAAAATTATTTTTAACACATCTAACCTCCGTTCCGCCGTTCCGGGTTCCCGAGCATCCTCACAATGGTTCTGCCGTCCCGGGTTCCATTGGCACACAAAACTTTGCATTGGCTTCTCTCCGCGGATAACCAACCTACACACCCAACCTCGGTTCCGTCGTTCCGGGTTCCCGAGTATATCCTCACAATGGTTCCGCCGTCCCAGGTTCCCATTGGCACACACACACACACACATCTCACATAATGCCGTCAAAATCGGTCATTATGTAGTTTCAAAAATATTTCCTTCTTCGGGACACCTTTTTCTTGTTAACCATACCCTATGTAATAACTCTGAATTTCAATAAATAGAAATTTATTTTCTTATTCAAATTATTAATTTTAATTGCTTAAATTGCGTTAATTCCTGTAGTTTGATATAATTGCACTTTAGTCCCTCAATTTTCATTTCTGGCACTTTAGCCCTAGTTAGCAAGCCTAGTTAGCATCTAACCATCCGGTTGGAGTAACTAAACTAGGAAGCTATCTAGTCATCGTAAAATGACCATTTTGCCCCTCATTAGAACTTTTGAACCCTAGACTAAGAATTTTGATATTCTTTTTCTTTTAATCAAATTAGTTTTATTCTTTGTCCATTGGACAATAATGGTTAGGGAAACTATTACCCATTGGATAATAGAATCCCATTTGTTTATATTAAAAGTATACTTACTTTAAAGTACTTTTTTATTATTTTAATATTAAAAGTGACCTAATAACTATTATCCATTGGATAATAGAAGTTAGGGGAATTTTTACCCATTGGATAATAGGGTGAATCTTTCAAGGTACCATGGGATTATTAAACTAATCTTTTTCTTAAAAACCCATGTGTCAGGTACTTAATATTTTAATCAAAGGGTACATGATACCAATATTCCCAAAGTACCCTTTTATATTTTTTTTATTGGGATTCTAACCACCCATTGTACATGTGTATATATATGTATATTAGTACCTAGAAGATTAGAATATTACCTAAGGTACCTATGCCTATTTATTAGTTGGTGGGTAAATCCTAGACTTATAGACCTATATTGATCTTAAGTACCAAAGAAAACTACTTTTTTATTTCTTTTTCTTGATATATGACACATGCATGTGTATATATATATATATATATATTGTACTGAGCATGAGAGAGAGAGACAGAGAGAGCGAGAGAGAGAGAGAGAGAGAGAGAGGGAAAGGCCGAGAGAGAGAGGAAGGAGAGAGGGAGGGAGATTTGTTTGAATCTTGGCATTGAACCACCTTTGTACTTCCAATCTTTGGGATTATTTCTCTTCCAAACCAAATCTTAACTCCATTGTACTCCTTTGAACACCTTTCAATTGTTTAAACCCTTAGATCTTGTACAATTCTCATCTCCACCATTCAATTGATTCATGAATCAAATCTAGCACAAACCATAGCCATGCAACCCTAGGATTTTGCATTGATCTTCCATCAAAGTTGGATTTGATTTGATTTAAAAATTGGGGAAAGAAGAGAGAGAGAGGGGCCGGCCATTAAGAGGGAGGGGGAGCCCTTTGCCTATAAATAGAGGCTCATTCTATACTTTGAACTCACACCTCAAACCATTGCTCTTCCTTCTCTCTAGAATTCCAAGCATTCTTTGTTCCAAGTTCAAAACTTTCTTTGTTCTTGAGAGTTCTTAAGCGAAACCACCAAACCACTTCCAAAACCACCCATCGATTCTTAAAGTAGTTTAGTTAAAGATAGGAAGTCGTTTCTAGGAAAAGAAATACAATTCTTTTCCTTTCGAAGCAATCCGAGAGCCGTTACGCCGCCGAAATCCAAACCGACGACCAATCCACCGCCTAGAAGAACGGTAGTGATCCTTACCTATTTTTCAAGTAGTTAAATCCTTACTTTATTTTCGATAAGTAGTTTAAAAATTTGCTACTTGAATCTCTACTTACTTTCCTAAAGTTTAAAAAGTTACTTGATTGTAGATGAAAAAGTAAAATTGCATGATTATGTCGTTTATGAAATTCAAGCATGCTATGTAGCTTAGATGATCTTGTTGTACTATTTCAAAGCTTGATTGAATGCATGTTGTATGTAAAGTCTCACACGCGGAGTCTTGCATGAGAACGAGACACGAAAAACCAAGAAAGTTAGAAACATGGCACCTAGGGTGTATTTAACAAGGATGTTGTGTTTTCCCGGTTGGAAAATATCTTCGAAACTATGTAATGACTATTTCAAGGGTATTACGTAAGTGTGTGTGTGTGTGCCAATGGGAACCCGGTGCGGCGGAACCATTGTGAGGATACTCGGGAGACCGGAACGGCGGAACCGAGGTTGGGTGAGTAGCTTGGTTATCTGCGGTACGGAGCCAATGCAATGTGTGCCAATGGGAATCCGGTGCGGCGGAACCATTGTGAGGATACTCGGGAGCCCGGAACGGCGGAACCGAGGTTGGGTGAGTTAAAAAGGTGTTTTTGAAAAGAGTAGTAACGTTATGGTTAACGATGAGTCAACGCCAACAGTAGTTACAAAGCAAATGTGAATGTGTTAGCACTATTGTCTTTTATTCACTGATTATGTACTTATCATGTGGAAATCGATGCTAGTAAGTAGGATTTTACTATTGAGCCTTCGTAGCTCATGGTGTTGCCTTTTTGGTGACCCTGGCATATTATATGGGTGGCGACGCTAGTATAATATGTCAGATCTGATAGACGAACAGGGCGAACTATTTACCTTGGAGACATTCGGAGCCGAAGAACTCGCTAGGTTGGAGGAACAAGAGGAGCCGTAGAATAGGAACCTTAGTTCCCTTTTATTATCTGTTTTGTAATTTCAAATGCTCTTATGAGAGCCGTGTTGTAATAATGAGCAATGACTCGCTTATTTCTGTAATAAATAATCCCTTTAACGTACCTAAAATTAGGGGCGTTACACCCTAGGTGCCATGTTTCTAACTTTCTCAATTTTTGTGTCTCGTTTTCATGCAAGGACTCCGTGGTAAGACTTTTCACATAAGTAATTATAAATTATTCATTGTAATCTTGAAACTAAACTAGCAAAATCATCCAACTTTATATTATCTTTCATTCTCAAATCTCAACTTTAAGCATAACGCCACATGTACGGACGCTTTTGGAGTGGAGACCACTTATGCTTTATCACACAACCACAAGTAATGCAAGTAATCACATATGCATTCTCATAACCATTCCTAAGATCAAAATACGAATGCTTACAATTAAGTGTCAAATTTCTATCTTTCAAAATTCATTCTTTCTTTCTTTTGTGGAAGTTCAAAACAACATATGTTTTTCCGGAAAATAAAGTCGGTATGTTCAACATACTCCCCTTCCTTTTCATTACTTCAAGAAAAATACCTTTCAAGTTCTCATACATTTCTAACATACAAGCATCATACAATATACTTAGAGTTTAACGGTTAAGGAAATTTTTACGTATACTTAGAGTAAGTAAGTAGAGATATTCTACTGTGCTTCTTGGCGGTAGTGACAGCTACGGAAAGCGAGTCAGTGGTTGAACAGAGTAACTTCTTACGGTGGTCTTCCGGTAGCTTCGAAAGAGATAGGATTTCTCTCGAAACTAATTCTTGATTACACTATCTAACTGTTTGGATCGAGGTGGTGGTCAAATTGCGGTTTTGTGGAGGCCTAGGATGAGTTTCTTGAAGAACCTATGAAGAACTTCAAGAAACTAAGAACAAAGTAAGAACAAGGCAAGAAAACAAGACTTTCTTAGAAAGAGAAGTTGCTAGGTGAAGTTGTGAGTTGAATGGAAGGTATGGGGTGCTATTTATAGCCAACATTTGGCTCCCTCTTTCTCCCCCATGGCCAGCCTCTCTCTTCCTCTTTTTCTCTCACTTTTTTGCTCCATGGACTTGTCATTTCAAGCATGGCAAGCCTTCCAAGCATGCCAAGCAATGTCACTTCCATTTTAGGCCAAAATCTAGGTTATCATGAAGGGTTTTAAGGCTTGTCAAGTTTATGGGGAGGTTGCTTGCAAGGAAACACAAAATCATTGGCTAGTTTGTACTTTGAAAGACTAGAAATGGGTTGGAAAGTGTACTTTGAAAGGTTAACTTGTGTAAGTATCCAAAGCATGCACACACACACACTCTCTCCCTCTCCCTCTCTCGGCCTCTCCTCTCTCTCTCTCTCTCTCTCTCTCTCTCTTGGATTCTCTCTCTCTCTCTATCTCTCTCTCTCTAGTACAATGTATATATATAGCTATATACATGTTTATGAGTAAGTATAAGTATACCTAGGTACTATATTGTCCTAATAGGTCTATGGAAGAGGATATGATTGTGCTAAGGCTTTCAATGACAAGAACATTGTCCAATGGTTAAGGTTTTTCCTAGAAAGTGCATATATGTATAACCATATATAGGCATGCTTATAATAGGCTATGAGGTGTATATACCTATATTACTTAGAGAATCTAGGAAAGTAACTTTGGTGGATAATTTAGGGCTAGGCCTATTAGTCTTAGGCTTATAAGTATGGTAAGACTAAGGTTGGTTCTTTTGGAAGCAAAATGATGGCTAACTTGATCCATAACCTTGTCTAGTCTAATCAAGGCTTCATTGGCAACCTAATTACTATTGACCAATGGTCAAAAATTTCCCTAGCATTTATGGACCAATGGGTAAAGGATTATTGGTGAAAATTATGACTTGATATGAGAATAAAATGATTACTTCCTTTGGTATGACTAGTCTTGTCATATAAATGCCAAGCCTACTATCTATTGTCCAATGGATAATATTTCCCCTAACTTTTATTGACCAATGGTCAAAGGGATATTGGATATAATTAGGGTTTGAATGACTTGTCAAGGGAATAACATGATTACTACATTGGGTTCAAGGGTTCAATTAGGGTTTGGAGGGGTTCAAAAGGCTCAAAAATGGTAAAAAGGGTTCAACTAGGGTTAGGGAAATGTAACTAGGTTAAATGGTAATTCGGTTTCTCTAACTAATCAGTTAGAACTCCTTCTATTTGCCAATTAGGGCTTCTAGTCAAGTAATATAATTTTTAAGGACTAAAATCTAATTATAACGGATTATTAAAAATTAAAAAGGAATTTTAAAAACAATCCAAGTAATTCAAATATTTAAATGAATTTTTATTTATCAAAATTCCGAGTCATTACAACAACAAGATCACAATTTGTATTTGTCGAGGTTCTATACCTATATACACATACAACAACATCACAATTTGTATTTATCGAGGCTTTTGTGCACAATAGGGAATGAGTCTTTTGATTCTGGCCCATATTGAACTCATTTTCAACCCATCTAAACCCATGTAAATATTGATTTATAGGGGTTCAACCTATATAAACCTATTATACAATATGGATGGATTGGATTGAATTATAAGTGGACAGATTTGGATTGATTAAAAGTCATTCCTCATCACTAAATCAACAACAATTCTTCTTTCTTTTTCACCTCTCTTTTTTAGAAGTCGATCCTATCACTGCCTCAGATCAAAAAAAAAAAAAAAAAAAGATCCTATCACCGCCATGTGTTAGGAATGGTGCTACTGGTACAGATATTAAATCTGTACCAGCGAGTACAAATGATTTTTTGGGCCTTTTTTGGATCTAAAAAAAATAATCGGAGCCGCTCATTTTATTTAGAATACTTTGTTTATGATCCTTACAAAAAATAAGCTCAATCCGGTATCGGTAAGGGCATTTACAAAACATCTAACTTTGGATATTTTTTAAACGTCCTTACCGGTACCGGATTGAGCTTATTTTTTTTGCAAGGATCATAAACAAAGTATTTAAACAAAATGAGCGGCTCCGATCATTTTTTGTGACCCAAAACATGCTCAAAAAGGCGTTTATACGCACTGGTACAGATTTATGTCTATACCAGTATCATTTCTACATGTGTTAACACACAGGAGGAGACATGCGATTTTTAGTATAAAAAATTGTACATTAGTTTTTTTTTTTTGGCACCAAATTAAATATCTGAATTAGTTTTTTAATATTGTTGTGAAAATTTCACGTATTATGCATAAAAATATTTTATATTTTATTTTTAAGTTACACGTTTTTTCCTAATGGACTAATCTTAGTTTTGTTTCTGCACTCATTTCCATTTTTTCTTTTTAGAAAATCCATTTTCCGGTAGGGAGAATGTTGTGTTGACATTTTTTTTACTTCCAATGGAGTAATGATTTAAAGCATGCAAAGAAGTTTTTTTTTTTTGGAATGGCGGAAATTTTTTTTTTATTAATTTTTGAAATGAATGCATAAACAAGTTAGTTTTAATAGAAAAATGCTTAAAATTTCTCACTTTATACTTTGCTTCACATCCTCATAGCAGCTTTGGGGCTAATCATACTCTTCTTAACGTTCATATCATGTGGTGAGATCTTAACTCGGGCCCAACATGAGTGTGGTGGAATTTCCTGAATATAATCCAATAACTCCCAACAAATATGTAAAATATCTTGTCTCCTTTCTTATTTTTAAAAGAAAAAAAGCACCGTTAAATAATAAGTACCAGTGTGATACTTCATGTAGATATGTAGAAGTAAGAGACTATCAGCTAAAAAAAACTAGAGTAAATTACAGTAAACCCCCCTCAACGAACCCAAATTTCCACTTAACCCCCTCCGACTACAAAATTTAACAGTGTGCACCCTCTAACTATCCAGAATTGACACTTAACACCCTTTTGTTAGGTCTCCGTAGGAAAAATGCACCGATGGCCGTCTCCGGCCACCGGGCGGCCAATCCGAGCCGTCCAAAAATTTAAAAAAAAAAAACCGAGTGGGCTTGCATGGGAATCAACGGCATCCGACTTGCGTAGGTGCTCGATCCAAACACCCCAAGAATTTAAATGGGATGTTTAGATCGAGTACCTACGCACGTCGGATGCCGTTGATTCTCCTGTAAACCCACTCGGTTTTTTTTTTAAAAATTTTTGGACGGTTCGGATCGGCCGCCCGGTGGCCGGAGACGGCCGTCGGTGCATTTTTCCTACGGAGACCTAACAAAGGGTGTTAAGTGTCAATTCTGGATAGTTAGAGGGTGCACACTGTTAGATTTTGTAGTTAGAGGGGGTTAAGTGAAAATTTGGGTTAGTTGAGGGGGGTTTACTGTAATTTACTCAAAAAAACTAAGAATGGTAGCCTGGTACGTCCCTCCTTTTTAGATTTTGACTGGTAGTTGAAGTCCCTTCGTTAACCCTAACAATAGATTAACGCAAAACAGATATTTCTCTCTCTCTCTCTCTCTCTCTCTCTCTCCAACCCAATTCACCCATGGCGGAGAAGCAAGAAAATCTACACAAGTTGAAATTAGTAGAATCCCTAAAGAAAGCCACAAAAGATCTACTATCCAAACCCCATATTCCAATATACACCTACATTAACTTAGCCACCATCAAAACATATCTTGAACTTACCACTGAATTTGACCCAATTCTCAGCACTGACCCAACTCTCTTTAACCTCTCCCACTTAGTTTCCAACCTAAAAACCGAACTCAATAACCTCCAAAACTCCCAAGGTTATAGCCTTAAATCGTTCTTTCACCGCCTAATCGGAAATTGTGAGGTCTCTCGCATTGTTGCATCCATTGAGGCTGAAGTTCAAGCGTGGGTTGATCAAGAAAGTATAAAAAATCTTGTTCAAGTTTTAATCGATTCGAATGATGATGAAGAAGAGAAGGTGAAGGCATTGACACGATTTGAGAAGCAGGTATCGAATGGCTTCAATAGGGAATTGCAAGAAATGATTTTGAAAGCAAAGGTATTCTCGATTCTTGAAGCTATATTATCTAAATCGAAATGTTCGATCAGGGTTTTTGAGCAATCAGCCAGGGTGATAGTGGCATTGGTTAAATTCAATAAGGATGTTTTCGTGGGACAAGTTTTAATGGGTCCGATTATTCGAAACGTGGTGACGATGGCATCATACGGTTCAATTCGAGTTCTTTCATCACTCGTTAAGTTGATCAGAAGTCCCTTGGTGTATGAAATGGAAGCACATGGCTACATTCCAAGGATTATTAGCCTCTTGTATTCGAGCGATTTGTCAATTGGAATCGTCGCTCTGGAATGTGTTTTCGAAATAGCGCTTTATGCAACGAAAGAAGCGGTAGAGGCAATGATTCAAGAAGGGTTGATCAAGAAGCTAGTGGAATTGCAAAGATTAGAAAGCATTGGTGATTCAATTGATGGTGGCGGTGGTGGTGGTGGTGGTGAAAGCAGAGGACTCTGTGAAGAAATGGAGGAGGAGAGAAAAATGGGGAGGGGAGAGAGGAGATTGATGGAGGAATGGACATTCACAAGCTGTGTTACAAGGTTTGTGGTGCAGTTGGAGATGGGGGAGGGGTTGGAACTGGGAGAGAAGAGAGAGTTGAAGGAAGAGATATTGAGGAGAGTCAAAGAAGCTTCTGGTTCTGATGCAGAGTCTACAGCTATTGTTTCTGAAGTATTATGGGGCTCCTCTCCTTTATTACGTTGAACTTTTGAAGCATTCTCTCGAATCTCTCCTTTATTACGTTGAAATTTTGAAGCATTTTGGGTATCGCTAACTTTTCACTTGAGACATAGAATTTGTATGTAGGAAAGTAGGTAAATGGAGATTTATGGAGTAGGTTTATTTGGGTGCGACTAGTATTACAACAACTTTGAATTTACACCTTGGTCCCATTTAGTTACACAGAAAAGATGGAAAAATCAACCTTACTGTAACTTTCTGTGTGTTCAGAAATGTTGTAGGACTCACAACTTTAACTTTCTCACTGGAAAATATTTGCATGCAAAATAGATCTTACTAAAAGGAAGGAATTCTTATTTCCTTGCAAGATTTCTTGTCAATAGAACACACACGGAAAATTAAATTTCATTTTCCTTTATTTTACCACATTTCACTCTTCCTTAAAACCAATTTGCTACACAACATTTCTGACAACTGAACAAAGCCCTTGCACTTCAATTTGTTGGAAGTTTTCTAGGTACAAAGTCAGAATACATACCATTTTTATTTTCCTAATTGTTTGAGGCTCCATTCCGCTAAGCTTATTAATTTTAAGTACTTATTTTCCGCTTTATGAGAGAGGTTATTTTCTCATAATACATCACATTTGATTCAAAAAATAAGTATTTATTAAAATTTTCTTAGCGTACGAGGCCTTAAGCTAGTTACTTAGGCTGCACCACGTTTTCAATCAATGGGGAATCCATAAAAGTTACAATCTGAAAGAACTAGCCATCTGAAAGAACTAGCCAGAGGTTTGTGAAAGCGCCCATGGTGGTGATGGGTTCACCGGCGGTGGTTGCGCCACTGCTTGAATGGTGTGCTACCACTGCCGCCCTGCCTGAATATTGCGGTGGTAATGAGGTGGCTGTTTGGCATGGTAGAAATGGTGTGCTACCACTGCTTGAATGTTGTTGTCTTAAATTAGTGGGGTCTTTATTTCTTTTCTTTTCTTTTTATATGTGGGAAGAATTTATACCATTTAAATCCCTATCCAACTCATTACAAGGTTCTCATCTTTCTCTCCATAGGAGTTCTTCTTAGCAGCGAAAACCAAAGATTTTATTAATAAACAAGAGAACAGTACAAGCGAGAGAAGCGGGGATGTCATTTATTCATTCACAATGAGTGAATGTCATCCCAACTATGTTGACACCACATACGCTCGACAATCATATGCCAACCCGACTCCCAAGAGGTACCACCGTTGGCAAGTTTTCAATCGTGTAGGTGGACAAAAACGAAGGATGCTTTACGTAGCACAAGTTTATAACAGCTATTCGTACCTCTCCACCAGAACCCTAGCTCGACGTCGGAACTCTAATCGGCAAAACAGACAATGGGTGAGCACACATTTGCCTCTCATGGCAAAAACCCTTCGATGCTTAAGTTAGTATATCACGTACTGGTATAAACCCTCATTATCAGTAAATTAGGGTTTATACGAAAACGAAAATGCCCTCAAACCCAGTAAATTTAGGAAGTTCTGTGAGATCCCTGCAGCCATGGCTGCTTTTAGGACTGAGTACAATATTCCAGATAATTTAGGGCTCGAACTTGCCCCTTTAGGTGCAGACAGGGACGCAGGTTCGTGAGATAGAATGTGTATCCCCATCGTAGCCATTGTCGAGGGTGGATTTCGTTTCCCCTTTCACCCACTTTTTCGTCATGTTTTGAATTGGTATCGTCTTACTCCCATGCAAGTTTCAACAAATGTATTTATAGACTGGTAATAGGAGTTGCAGCCTTGAACAGGATTCTAGGTACCCAACTAGGAATTTGGGATATTCAATGGTAGTATAGCATCGTGCTAAACCCCAAATACAACACCAATTACTTCAAGGTTAAGAAAGCAGAAAAGCACCTCGTGCTAAACTTGTCGGATTCAGCTCGAGACCAAGAAATTGACTTTCACTACGTCACTGGAGGCTTCGAGCCACTGGGGGAAGATGGTCAAGTGGTGAGCTTTCATTGCCCCAACGTATGCTCCTAATTTGCTCCATTTTTTTGTTCTTTTTTGTTTGACATTCCTCTTTGTTGTTTTTGTTTGTAATTCGTTTTGTGCTTTTACTTTGCAGCATCCAACACCAACAAAAGGCCAAGAACAGAACCCAACTATGTCCGAACAACGGAGATCAACAGGATTCTAAAATACACAGGAGAACCTGGTACCTTGACAGCTGGTCGGGGTCGAAATGCAGATGTCCTGTTGGGATACAACCTTGCCTACAAAGGCTTCATAGATAGAAGACTCAGCAACCCGAGTACTAGCGCTACTTCAACTTCATCGGCTCCCCAATCAAGAATCCTAAGGTCTAGTGTTGGAGTGACAGCTGCTGGGCAACCAGGTGAAATGCCTATTTCCGAAGGCATACCACTACCTCACTTGATTCTTAGAAGATCCTCCCAACGACAAGCCGACCAGCCAGCTTCCAAACAAGATATTAGCCAATTCTCATCGTCTACGTGCACCCCATCTCTACCAAATTCAAGTACGATGTCTTGTTAACCAATCAATCTTAGTTCTCTCCTAACCATGTCTGCTCGAGGGCGCGGTGCTGGCTAGGCAACCTCCACTGGCATGCCCCCCCGCCACCTCGTTGTGATAAGGGGGCTCCACTAAGTCGACGAGAGTCTAACACCGTCCTCGAGGCTGATGATGCCCATCGAGACAAATGTTTTAAGACAGAGGACTTGGTCATTCACGCCGCTCAGACTGATGTACCCAGCAACCAGCCCTTATCCCCAAATACCCAAGTGCTTCCTCAAACATGGGCACCACAACTCATGAGGGGAGATCGGCCCGTACTCATTGGGGACAGTGCCAGTTCTTCAGAGACTACACTAGCTCTTGCTCAGGGGCTGCTGTTTCCAGTGGACATGCAAAAGGAATCTGGATCTCCATCTGATCGGCTAGTATCCACTGGTCTTGTCAGTGGTATCAAGGTACTTATTCTTGAGCAAATTACAATTCCTCCTGTACCACGATGAGTTTTTATCTTTTCTTTTATCCTTGATAATTCTCAATTTATCCAGAAGATGGTGGTGCTCGGCCAAAAGCTGCAGGAGATTGAACCTGAGCGGAACAGGCTCTTAAGAGACAACACGAGGCAGCTGTAGACTATTACAAGGCTGGAGAGAGAGAGAGAGAAATAAGGCAAAATTGGACGTAGATTCGATGAAGGTTATATGGGGATGAAAACAATTGGTGCTTAGAACAGCACTAGATTGCAACGGCTTACTCGTGCCTCTTCACCGAAACCCTAGTTCATTGTCGGAACCCTAATTTACAAAACAGACAAGGGGTGAGCGCACCTTTGCTTTTCGTAGCAAAGGCCCTATAACGCCCCAAATTTTGGGTACGTTAAATAGACATTTTATTTCAGAAATAAAGTGAGTCATTGCTCTTATTACAACATAGCTCTCGTAAGAGCATTTTGAAATACAAAATAGGGAAACAAAAGGGAACTAAGGTTCCTAACTACGGCTCCTCTTGTCCCTCCATCCTAGCGAGTTCTTTGGCTCCGAACGCCTCCAAGGTGAAGAGTTCGCCCTATTCGTCTATCAGATCTGACATATTATACCGGCGTCGCCACCCATATAATATGCCAGGGTCACCACAAGGTAACACCATGAGCTACGAAGGCTCAATAGTAAAATCCTACTTACTAACCCTTAAATTACAGACAATAGATCGAAATAAAACATCGATTTCCACATGATATGTATATAAACAGCTTACACATCCACATTCGATATTCAACTATCATTGGTGTCCACGATTCTCTTTGTTTCTCCTACGCGACTCGTCGTAGACCGTGTCAATCATTTCCATTTACAAAACCATCTTTCAAAATCATTTGCATTGGCTCCGTACCACGGATAACCAAGCTACACACACACACCCAACCTCGATTCCGCCGCTCCGGGTTCCCGAGTATCCGCACAATGGTTCCGCCGCTCCGGGTTCCCATCGGCACACAATTGCATTGGCTCCTCTCCGCGGATAACCAAGCCATACCTCACCATGGTTACGTTGCTCCGGTTTCCCATAGGAACGCACAATGGTTCCGCCGCTCCGGGTTCCCATTGGCACGCACACACACATCCCACGTAATACCCTCGAAATGGTCATTACGTAGTTTCGAAAATATTTCCATCCTCGGAAAACACATCTTTCTTGTTAAATCACACCCTAGGTGCCATGTTTCTACTTTCTCGATTTTCGTGTCTCGTTCTCATGCAAGACTCCGCGGTGTAAGACTTTACATACAAAGTAAGCATGAAACATTCTAACAAGGTCATTCAATTCTATATTATTGAGCATGCTCACAATCATCCTAAAGATCAAATTACAAATGCTTACGTTCAAATGTGAATTTATCTTTTCTTTGAAATTCAATCTTCTTCCTTTTTGGAAAGTTTAAAAGAACATATGTTTTGAAACGATACTAGAGTTAGAAGGGTAAGATTAAACTACCGTTTTTCTAGGCGGTGGTCGGCTATGGAAAATTGGTCGTCGGTTTTGAAATCGGCGGCGTAACGGCCTTCGGTTTGCTTCGAAAGGAAAAGAGTTGTACTTTCTTTTCCTAGAAACAACTTTGCTAACTAAAGTAGACTACTTTAAGGATCTAAGAGTGGTATTTGGAAGTAGTTTAGTGGTATTGCTCAAGAACACTCAAGAACTCAAGAAAACTTAGAACTTTAGAACAAGAACACTAAGAATTCTAGAAAGAAGGAAGAGCTATTGCTTTGAGGTGTGAGTTCAAGCATAGAATGGCTCTCTATTTATAGGCAAAACCTTGGCCCTCTCCTCTCTCTCAAGGCTGGCCCCCCCCTCTCTCTCTCTACTTCAAATTTTGACACATGTAAAGCTATCTTTGAAAGATCAAATCCAATCCTAGGCTTGCAAGGCTATGATTTGTACCGAGGATTTGTTTCTTGGAAGATTTGGAAGAGAAAGAATAAGTTGTACAAGATATTGTGTTAAACAATTGGGAATTTGTACAAGGAAGGACATTGGAAGTTAAGTCTTGCTTTGGATGAGGAAAATCTCCAAGATTGGATGTACAATGGAAGATCAAAGGCCAAGTACTAACCAAATCTCTCTCCCTCTCTCCTCTCCCATCCGGCCCTCTCTCTCCCCATTCGGCTCTCTCTCTCTCCTTCTCCCCTCTCCTGCTTCTTCAAGGTACATATACATATATATATATATACATATATATACACACACACACAAGTACATATAATCCAAGCAAACAAATAAAACTAAGTATTTTTTGTACTTAAGATCAAAAATAGCCCTTAAAGGCTAGGATTCTCTTTTAAACCATAAATTGAGCACATGGTACTTAGCCAAATAAACAAACAACCTTGTACTAAGATAATATATACATAAGTACTTATGTATCTAGGAAGAATCAATACCCCAATATAAAATAAATAAAGGGTACTAATGAAATCTTAAGCTTTTAAATAAAATAATAGTACTTACCCCACATGGGTTTAAAGGAAAAGATTAAATTAATCAACTCATGTACTTGGGTGGAAGAACAACCTATTACCCATTGGGTAATAAATCCCCTAACTCCTTTTATCCAATGGACAATAGTTGCTAGGGTAACTTAAATATTAAAATAATCCAAAAAGGTACTTTAAAGTAATCAAAAAGTTACTTTTTTATAAAGACTAGTACTTTAACCAAGTAGACATTTAATATAAACAAATGGAGTTTTATTATCCAATGGATAATAGTTTCCCTAACATTTATTGTCCAATGGACAAAGAATAAAACCAAAATAATTAAATGAAAAAGAATAATCAATTCTTAGTCTAGGGTTCAAAAAGTTCAAAGGGTTCACGAGGGGCAAAACGGTCATTTTGCGGTTAGGGAAAAGTAACTAGATAGCTTCTTAGCTTAGTTACTCCAACTAGCCGGTTAGAAGCTAACTAGGCTTGCTAAATGGGCTAAAGTGCAAGAAACGAAAGTTTAAGGGCAAAAACGTAATTTTGACAAACCACAAGGAAATTAAGGAAATTAAAATAAAATTCAAATATTTAACGAAATTTTTAACGACCAAAAATCAGGGTCGTTATAGGCCCTCCGATGCCTAAGTTAGTATCACATACTAGCCGAAAATCCTAATTATCAATAGGAGAACAATATGAGTGCAATGTATTGTGTACCTTTTACCTCTAGGTTTACCTCGTATTTATAGATTCATAGATGCTTGCTGCCCAATCATATCTCGTATAAGAACCCAGGATATCTTGGATTCTCGTTCCCTTATCAGTTTATTAGCTTAGTCCTTTTAGGACACTTTTCCATAACTGGTCGAACATCCCATTCTTGTTGGGTATCTTTCCCAGATCCAACAATCTTAAGATCTCATTCCTTAATGGAATACCACTATTTCTGGACCCTTCCAGAGTGTTCCTTGCACCTGAGGCAGTTTTTCCCAGATTTCTCCTCCTGTTCGGCCTTCTCATTGCCGAACAGGCTACTTGGACCAGTGACTTCACATGTCACTGGTTTTTTATCTAACCTTTGGACCAATAACTTCTCATGTTCACTGGTCCAAGGCTCTGCACAGACTTCCTGTACCAATGACTTCTCATGTCATTGGTCCATATCGCCGACCACCATATTGCACGGCGACTGTACCTATACCATGGTCCCTCGTACCATGAGTTCTTTCCCTTGTTCGACCTAAGCAATCCATTTGGTCCAGTGGCTTCACATGTCACTGGTCCTTTTCAACTACTTGGACCAACAACTTTTCGCATCTTCTGTCTTATCTGCCGAATAGGCTACTTGGACCCATGCCTTCACATGTCACTGGTCCTGTATCGCTGTCCATTGCCTTGCACGGCAATTTATCTTATCTTACTTACACCGTGGTCCCATTTACCACTTGCTTGGGCCCTAATTAGGCTTGTTCGGGAATACCTCTCTACAATTGCTCCCCAGTTTTACTCGTTATTTTTACTCAAATGACAAGCAAAGCTCCTACGAACCGAGCAAATTCATTCTGTTCTTGCACTTTATGTCCCAAAATTGGTGCAACTTTCATCATTAGTCCAGGCAAAATGTCTCATCGTTTGGGCTGGACAGGCTTTTCCTACCCTTACTTTTACAAGTGGCACTTTTCATGTTACATGCACTCTTGCTAAGTTTGTTTGTACTTAGCAATAACTCTAGTTTATTTCATACTGTTGCAGTTTTCTTGATATTCAATCATTGCTTTGGCCCAATATTTTTTCGTACTTTAGCAAATTCCCATCAATACTTTTAGGAGTACTCATACTCATCCTAATTCTGGGCCAAACATGGTCGTTTCAGGCATTATTCAATGCCAAGATCTAAGTACATCAGTATTTGATTTAGATCTCATCTGTTGCTGGCGTCAGAGCAATGTTCGTTGCTCGGGCCCCAAACTCTCTTCATGCTGTGGCCTTTGTCTAACAATCTTCACTTGTCATGATTCAAGCAATGTTCGCTGCTTGGGCCTCAAAATTCTTCATACTTGGGTCTACTTTTGACATTTCCTCATTGTCATAGTTCAGGTTTATTCGTACCTTTTTCCAATTTTAGCTCGTAGTCACCCAAGTTTTCGTGCTTAGTATTGCCCAATCTCAACCATGCTTGACAGACTGCCGAAATTTATCCATACTTGGGTATTTTGGAGTTCGATCATACTCAATCAAATTTCAGTACCGTTCACGGTCATGGCCTAAGTTTACTCATACTTAGCCAAACTTTGAGTTTGATCATACTCAATCAAATTGAGGCATTTTTTATGGCCTAAATTTATTCATACTTAGCGCAATTTGGAGTTTGTTCTTACCCAACGAATATTTCTGACGAATGCTCTTTGCTCTCCAGCATAGAGAACAAGTATCCTGAGCTTGTTCTTGTTAGGACCAAACACATGCAATATACATGCTTCTTAAGTTTCTTATACTTAGTATTGTTGTGCTTACATGCACACACCATTGTTTCATGTGTTTATTCATACACACTTTTTGTATTGTGCTTGCTCGCCCAAGTATTTCGTACTTGGCAAACTTTGTGTGTTTTTTTCGTACACAGTTAAGTATTTCATATTTAACTTGCTTCGATTGCTCTTAAAATGAGTTCGTACTTGGATAACCATCTAAGTATTGCATACTTAGATAATGTTGTATGTTCACGTATGCAACCCAAGTATTTCGTACTCAAAAAAATTTCTAAGTGTATTCGTACTTAGATAAATCTGCATAATTTCGTTTGCTTCGCAAGTTTCACATACTTGGGTAAAATTCCTAAGTGTAATCGTACTTAGGTTATACTCGTAAGTTTCTCGTACTATAGACAAATGCCCAAATGCATTCATATTTGGCAGAATTATGCACATTCTCGTGTGCATTCCAGGTTTCATGCACTTGGGAATATTCATTGCATTTCTTCGCATGCAACTCAAGATTGCTCATTCCTAGGAAAAGGTCTAAGTTTATTTGTACTTAGATCCAAGTATTTTTTGTATACGGAAAAAATTTCGTATCCCAAAATTCATATGGACCCACGCTATGCTCCCCAATACGAAGGGAGGAGAAAGAACTAGGCCTGGCTTCATATTCCAGCATAAAAAATTGCAAAAATAGAGTGTTTCATCAAAATTCTGCGAATTTTATTTATAATTCAAAACTCTGCGAAGTTTTATTCTTTTTATTCATAATTCAAAACTCAAAACTCTGCGAATTTTATTCATAATTCAATACTTTGCGAATTTTATTCGTAATTCAAAACTCAATGGGACGTTACGCATATCCCTTGCAACTAGAAAAGAATAAAAAACAAGGGAATTTTATTCGTAATTCCCGCATAATCATGATGTGCATCCTAAAACAAAAAAAATCAAACTGAAGTCTTTTAAACAAAGAACATCCTCAGATTATGGACATTCTAGGGCCTTGGCATCAAGTTCTTGTCCAGGTCTGCCAATCTATAAGCCACTATGCCCACAATTTCAATAACTCGATATGGGCCTTCCCAATTGGCCCCCAACTTGCCCTCGTTGGCCACCTTGGTGTTGTCGAGCACCTTATGAAGCATAAGATCTCCAATACCAAACTCTCGTGGGCTCTGTCATTGCCTCCACTTTCAACCAAAGTGGTCGTGTTAATCGGCAAACCCACCTCCAATGGAATAACAGCCTCTATTCCATAAGCTAATGAATAGGGGGTCTCTCCTGTAGACCTCCTAGGAGTTGTTCGGTGCGCCCACAAGACCAGTGGCAATTCATCGGGCCACTTACCCTTTACTTTGTCCAACCTCTTCTTGATCCCGTCAAGTATGGTTTCGTTGGATGCTTCCACCTGCCCATTACTTTGTGGGTAGGCTGGGGTTGAGTAGTAGTTCCTTATTTCGTACTGGGCACAAAAGGTCTTGAACTTCTTTTGAAATTGGGACCCATTATCCGTAATCAACGAGTAAGGGACCCTAAATCGAGTAATAATACTTTTCCATACCAACCTTTCTAACGTAGGTTCACTGATCTTGGCCAATGGCTCTGCCTCAATCCACTTAGTAAAATAATTTGTTGCTACCAACAGAAATTTTCTGTTCCCAGTTGCCTTGTGGAGTGGACCCACGATGTTCATCCCTCATTGTGCGAATGGCAAAGGACTTGTCAACGGCACCAGATCCTTGGCTGGTGTTCAGATCATTGATGAGAATTTCTAACATTTCTCACAGATTTTCACATACACCTTTGCATCTTCTTGCATATGTGGTCACCAATATCCTTGGGTGATTGCTTAGTGGGCATTGGACTTGCCCCTAGCATGACTTCCACATGTTCCCTCATGAGTCTCGTGGAGAAACTTCTACACCATTTTGGGGTGCACACAGAGTAAGTACGGTCCAGTGAAGGACTTTCTAATCAACTTTCCTTCGGGTTGTAAAGACCCGTTATTTTCAATAAATAATAATAGTCATCAAAACAAATATATATATATATATATATATTGCTCGTTAGTTTATTTAATGCGAAAGATTATTTATGTCGTCACACCTTCTTTATTTCCTTAATCGATTGTGTGCGCGTGTATTCAGCGAATAAATTCCTTAATGCGTACATGTGTGTGTACACTTATGTTACACTGAATCATTTTACCCAAACAATTTTACCCGGCCTTAGTAATTTTCCTCCATCTTTGTCTGCAAATTCCTTTTCCTCTTAGCCAATCAAAGTTTGACAACACTTAAGAGTAGTATTCTCTTTTAACCCCTAAATTAAGCCCCGATCCTATTTGGTTTTTGCCCAAGAGTTCTTAACCAAACTCACCTTATACCTGCCACCCCATTCTCTACAAAGAAAGAGAACCCATTTTTCCCCTTCTCCATTCTCGGCAGAGAACACACACACACAGAGAGAGAGAGAGAGAGAGAGGAGACAGCCATCACCTCCACCTGCCTTTCCTCCATCATCAACGATCATCATCACCACCGGTCCGCACCGCCACCGATCAGCCGAACCCGCCATCACAACCGGAGCCACCACCGCTCATCCAGCCACCAACCGGAGAAGTTATCATCACCGAGCAGCACCCCAACAGCCGGGTCCTCCATTACCGTACACTACCACCTTCCGCCCGAGCTCCGACCCACCACCAAAATCTCTCCGAACCCCGTTTCGCCGGACAAGAGGTAGTTCGGAACTCACCTCCCTAAGTATATGTCGTGTTTCTACTATGATTTTAGCGTTACAGTATGATATTATTCGAATCCGACGTCGCCGGTCGAGTCCGGCGGGAGCCCACTGTTTCCGTTGGAAAACAGTCACTGGAAAATCGAAATGTTTAAATTAGTTTTAGAAAAAAAATTACAGTTTGGTACCTCAAGCTTGTTTAGCTTATAAATCTAACCCTAGTGTATAGAATCTAAGAATATAAGCTCCAACGTTAAATAGTTTCCGGTTCGATCCTAGATTTATTGCAATAATGTATTTATCTAATACCGTCAACACTCCGAGATGATTAAGAGTAAAGGTAGACTTTAGTTTGGAAAAGAAAAGAGAATACAACAAGAACCGCATAGTTTGTTTTAATCGCATGATTTGTGTTATCACAAGGTTAAATATTTTTAGCATGTTAGTATGTTTATTTGGGTTATCGAATCGCATGATTAAATTTAACGTATGATAAATTATTCGCGTGTTTAGCCTTAATGCGTGATTTGTTATTATCGCGATTTAATTGCTGTTATAGCCTGTGAGCATATTTCGAAAATGTTGAATTGTGTGAAATGCTGTTGTACTGATAGATTGGACAAAATAGGTTCCCGGCGTGGTTTACGATGAGAGAACTGA
>BPLS01000398.1:85122-128090 GCA_019656275.1 Rhododendron kiyosumense | reverse complement strand
TAGACGTTGTTAAGTTAATGGAAATCAGATAATGTGTGGAGAGGGTGTGTGTTGTGGAAATCTGAAATGGGTGACCAGGTAGGGCCCACTGATCAAATGGTGACCAGGTAGGGCCATTGTGATCTCAAAAGTACTATGATTTTGAAATGGGTGACCAGGTAGGGCCCAGTGATCAAATGGTGACCAGGTAGGGCCATTGTGATCTCAAAAGTACTATGATTTTGAAATGGGTGACCAGGTGGGGCCCAGGGTGCTAATCGAGGCCCAGTGTGTAATGTGTTGTGTGCGACCCTAACAGACGGTTACGTCATGGGTAACTTAACCCCTTGTTATGGTCTGAGTGAAACATATTTGCTTAAGACCCCGATGCAGGACAAGCAAGAGGTGGGTTGTCCCATGAAACGGGCGGAGTTAGTGGTATGGGAGGAAAGGATCTTGTGGAGAAGATCCCTAGAATTCACTTAAGTTAAAGGATAGTAATTAAAGAAAAGTTGATTGTTCTCTTTTTATGTTATTTTAATGCGTGTCAATTATATTCTTATTGCTTGTAAGTTATGGGTTCGGGTGGGTTTTGGCTACTGAGCGTCATCGCTCACGGTACTATGTTGCCCTGGTGACTCGAACGCCAGGTACTGAAGACGGAGCAGAAATGTCGTACGATTCGATCGAGTTCGATCCTAATGAGGAAGAAGCTGAAACATTGGTTTCCGTACGCATAGTCGCTCTGATTAATTTAAGTCAACCTTATCTTGGGAAGCTTCTAAGTTTATTTGGAAATTGTTATATTTTGATTTATTCGAGATGGTTGTAAAATAATGACATTTGCTTTTGAAATGGTGATGCAGTGAATCGATGAATTCCTTTTGTGAAAATAATCTTTTAAATATTTTATTAATGTCTCCGAATTTTCGGGGCGTTACACGGGTGATAGCCAAAATCGTGCAGATTTTGTCTTTATCTTGTGAACCTCTTTTTTATCCATGGGGAGTGTCCCATCTCGTAAGAACTCCACTATTTAATCCATTCAACTTGGTCCTTAGTTCACGTCCAAAACCAATTCCACGGTCCTTTCAATGCTTTGCTCAACAAGATAATCTATTGCCACCCTTCTCTTGAATTCAATTGGCACAGCTGCAGCCAACCAAGTAAGTGAATCTGCATGGGCATTCTACCCAGAACTTATTTGCTCAATGTACACCCTCTCAAAAATGTCGAGCAGATCCTTGGCGGCTTCCACGTAGGCTGCCATCTTTTCATTTCAGGCTTCGTATTCACCAGACAACTAGTTCACCACGAGTTGTGAATCACAATACACTCGTATTCTTTTTACCTTCAAGGTTTTTGCACTTCTCAACCCTGCTAAGAGTGCCTCATACTCTGTCACATTGTTGGAAGCACTTAAACCCATTCGAGGGGAGAATTCCATCATTACTCCCTCAGGATGAAAGAGCACAATCCCAATCCCAATCCCTGATCCGGTGTTGCATGCGAAACCATCAACGAATAGCTTCCAATCTAAGGGATCCTGTTCGGCAGGTGCCTTACCCTTAAAGGTTGATGGCTCAGCTGGCTGCTCCTCTCTTGTAGGAGGCTGTGAAGCCACTGCAGGAGAAAACTCTGCTACAAAGTCTACCAATACTTGTCCCTTTATTGCAGTGCGCAACTAATAGTCAATATTGTACTAATTCAATTCTACCGACTAGGTTGATATACGTCCCGAGAAATCTACCTTTCGTAGCAAAGATTTCAATGGAAACGTAGTGTAAACCACAATTCTGTGACTCTGGAAATAATGGGGCAACTTCCTTGCCACTGTCCTTAATGCCAGGACCAATTTCTTAAGGGGCAGATATCTCGTTTCTGCATCTAGCATTCTGCTCCCCATTCATATCCTTCTCTCTTTTTCAGCAACTGAAAGAAGGGCCTACACTTATCGCTGGACCAGCTAATGAATCTATTACGGGTTGGTCTTTGGACCTCCTTCGTGGTCCTCGAACTTTGGAGCCTCTGCAAAACTGTTATTTGATCAGGATTTGCCTATATCCCTCTTATGGTCACAAAGTGACCCAAGAACTTCCCTAAACTAACTCAAAATGCACACTTCGAGGTGTTGAGCTTTAGTTTGTACTCCCTCAGAATTTCGAAGGCTTCCTTCAAATCAGCTATGTGGTCCTGCCTCTCTTTGCTTTTAACCACCATATCATTTATGTACTCCTCCATAGTTTTGCCAAGCAACTTCTTTAGCATAATCATTGCCAACCTTTGGTACGTTACACCGGCATTCCTCAAACCAAAAGGCATGACACTGTAATAGTACAGCCCTCTTGGTGTGATAAAGGAAGTTTTCTCTTGATCGGGCCCATACATGGCAATCTGTTGATACCCCCAATATGCGTCGAGGAAACTCATCCACCCATACCCAGCGGTTGCATCCATAAGTTGATCTATCCTTAGGAGGGGGAAACTGTCGTTTGGACAGACTTTGTTCAAATCTGTGTAGTCCATACAAACACACCACTTTCCATTCTTCTCGTATGGCCTTTACTTCTAGCAAACAGTCAACCTCCTCGATAACAGCGTCTACGTGCTGTATGGCTGACCTTCTCTTTTTTTGCATCACGGGCTTATGTTGTGGATCCACATTTAAGTGGTGGCAAATCATGTTTGCATCCACCCCAGGCATCTCTTCGGGTAGCCAGGCAAACATGTCAACATGTTCCTTGAGGAATCCCACCCACTCTTTTTCTTCCTTATTTAGGTTTTCCCCAATCAAGAAATACCTCTCTAGATCAGTCTTGTTGATTTGAATCTTTTTCAAGCCTTCCACTACTTTCTCGGTGGGGTTCCCTTCAACATCCTCGATGGTCAGCTGGTCTGGAACCTCGATGGCTTGGAGCAATCTTGCTTTGGGTGCCTTCTTGATTATAGGAATCAAGCACTGGTGGGCAACCTTCTGGTTCCCTTTAATCCTTTCAATGCCATTAAATCCAGGAAATTTTACCATCTGATGGTAAGTGGAGGAAACTACCTTCTTCTTGTGCAATCACGTTCTTCCTATAATCGCGTTATAAGAAGACGACACATCTACCACAAGGAAGTCGATTCGCAGTACCACTGTTCCTGCCCAAACAGGCAGTGTTACTTTACCCAATGGCCAAATTGCTTCTGCTCCGAACCCGACCAAAGGGGTCATTGATTGTACTAGATCCACCTAGCTCAATCCTAGCTTCTTGAAAGCATCGTAATATAGCACCTCTGTGCAACTTCCTGAATCCACCAGGATCCTTTCCATGTCATACTCCCCAATTCGTAAGGTTACGACCAAAGCATCATTATGGGGCACCTGGACTCCACCCAGGTCCTCATCCGTGAAGACTATGCCCTCATTGCATAGTTCTTCGTAACGTCCTCTTTTCTTCCCTAACTACATCACACGTTGGTCGTGCTTAATCTGCCTCTAAAGCAATCTCACCTCATTTCTCGTATAAGGCTTGGCCAATCCATGTATCATATGGATTATGCCCTTTGGATTTTGTTCGTAATCCAACTCCATTGCTTTCTCTACACCCTTGTGCTCCTCCTGAATGAACTCTTTCAAATAACCTCGAGAAACTAAGTCATTAAGGTACTGCTTAAACATCTCGCAGTCCTCCATCATGTGACCCCAGTCCCTGTGGTAGCTGCTGTGCTGATTTGTAGCCCACTTTGCATCTTTATTTCGTCCCAGGCTTGGGGGCCATTTGAAGTAAGACTAATTCTTTATTTGATAAAGAACCCTATAGTTTGGTTCTTTACCAAATCGTATTTATTGAGAAGATGGATTTGGGGTCAGGAGCTTGTTTCTCCTTGTACGACTCTTTCTTACCTGCCCGGCCATAATCTTTCCTTTCCTTGTAAGTTTTGGGCTCTGATTTATCTACCTTTTTTGCAAGCCCCTTGGCTTGCTAGGCAACCACCTTGCCATCTTCCCAAAGTATGTCATCCTCGTTCCTGGCATGCTGCTCAATCCATTCCATTAGCTTTGCCAGTGTTCCTACTGGACTCATGTTCAATGACTTTCGCAGCTCCCCCGAACAAGCAGCCCAGTCTTGAACGTGGCTATTGCATACTCCTCACTGTAACTTTCAATCTCATTGAAAGTCTTCCAGTACTTTTTCGCGTAGTCCCTAATCGGCTCGTCCTCTCCTTGCTTCATAACGGAGAGGCTCTCAAACATTTTCGGCACTTTCCTACTCGTCAGGAATCGAGCAATGAATTCCTTGGCCAACTGCCTTCATCCTCAGATGGAGTGCAGACCCAACTTATGGAACCAAGACAAAGCTACCTTACCCAAACTCGATGGAAACATCTTGCACATAATTGCATCATCCCCTCATGCATAAACATTGCCTGCTGGTAGTACTGTATGTGTGCCACGGGATCTGCATTTGTCCTGTAAAGGATAAACGTTTCGTGCTTCACCCTACTTGGCAGTCTTACCTCCTGTAACTTTCTTGCAAAGGGGGAGGATGCAATATTGCTAAGTGCCTTTCGTGCTACTTCTCGTGCAGTCATGGTCTCGTCTTCTAGTCCCTTTGTATTGTTGGGTCTATTCTTTTCCCAATCGGATTCTCGTACCTGTCCCTATGGTGTTTGCTGGTCCCTTCTTCCTTAGGGGCGGGACTTCGACTTCTGCTTCTCCTTTTTCGTGAAGAAGCCCTTCGCTGCTCTAGTGTTCGTCTTTTATTTCTACTCCTCTTTTTTCATGGAGAAGCTTTATATCGCCTTGGGGTGGGGCTCATTTTCCATCTTCCTCGTGAAGGAGCCTTTTTGTGGACTACTAAAGCTAGCCTATCGCCCCTGGAATTCCTTCGTGAAAGTCCAGAATCTTCAGGGTATTCTCGTACCCGTTATAACTCTCGAATCTCATACTCTCGTTTTTTGATTAAACGAGCGTATTCCTCGATTTCTTATCTCTTTCTGTCCAGGATATCTTCATTGTGGTGCAGACTCCTCGAGTGTGCGACTGACTCTCTCCCACAGTGGGACTTGCTCCTTCTTGTGGATTCCATGGCTGTCCTGCCCTCCCTATTCTTGGAGTCATCATGGACAGTTCGGGGGTGGTCCTTGCTCGTGGTCCTCTTGGTATGCCCACTATCGGGCTTCCTCAGAGCCTTTGGTGGGGATTTATCTCCTCCCCCACCTAGTTGGCTCTTTGGATCAAACGGCATCAATGGATCTCCTTCCACCATGGTCGTTGTTCAAAGGGAATTCTTCTGTTTCCCACAGATGACCCCAATTGTAGGGGGATGAAAACAATTGGTGCTTAGAACAGCACTAGATTGCTACGCTTTACTCGTGCCTCTTCCCCGGAACCCTGGCTCGTCATCAGAATCCTAATCTGCAAAACAGACAAGGGGTGAGCGCACCTTTCCTTCTTGTAGCAAAGGCCCTCCGATGCCTAAGTTAGTATCACGTATTAGCTGAAAACTCTAATTATCAATAGGAGAACAATATGAGTGCAATGTATTGCGTACCTTTTACGTTTAGGTTTACCTCGTATTTATAGATTCATAGATGTTTACTGCCCAAGCATTCCTCTTGCCCTAGGATTCCTATCTCGTATAGGAACCCAGGATGTCTTGGATTTTCTCATTCCCTTAGCCATTCTTTACCTTAGTCATTTTAGGACTTTTTTCCATTACTGGCTGAACATCCCAATCTCGTTGGGTATCTTTGCCTGATCCTACATTCTCGAGATCTCATTCCTCAACGGAATACCACTATTTCTGGACCCTTCCAGAGTGTTCCTTACACCTGAGGTAGTTTTTCCCAGATTTCACCTCATGTTCAGCCTTCTCATTGCCAAACAGGCTACTTGGACTAATGACCTCACGTGTCACTGGTTCTTTATCTAACCCTTGGACCAATAACTTTTCATGTTCACTAGTCCAAAGCCCTGCACAGACTTCCTAGACCAATGACTTCTCATGTCACTGGTCCATATCACCAACCACCGTATTGCATGGCGATTGTACCTATACCATGGTCCCTCGTACCATGAGTTCTTTCCATTGTTCGGCCTGAGTAGTCCATCTGGTCCAATGACTTCACATGTCACTAGTCCTTTTCAACTACTTGGGCCAACGACTTCTCGCATCTTCTGTCTTATCTACCGAACATGCTACTTAGACCCATGCCTTCACATGTCACTGGTCTTGTATCGCCGTCCACCGCCTTGCACGGCAGTTTATCTTATCTTACTTACACCGTGGTCCCATGTACCTGTAAGGGGATGAAAACAGCTAATGCTTCGAATCACTCTGGATTGCAACGGCTTACTTGTGCCTCTTCACCGGAACCCAAGTTCGTCGTCGAAACCCTAATCTGCAAAACAAACAAAGGGTAAGCGCACATTTGCCTCTCGTGGCAAAGGCCCTTCGATGCCTAAATTAGTATCACGTACTAGCAATAAACCCTAATTATCTGTAGGAAAGTAAAGAACAAGTGCAATTCTCTGTATAATGCGTACCTTTTACCTCTAGGTTAACCTCCTTTATATAGGCTACATATGCTTGCTGCCCAAGTATCCCTATTGCCCTAGGACTCCTATCTTGTATAGGAACCCAGGATATTTTTGGATTCTCGTTCCCTTATCAGTTCATTACCTTAGTCTTTTCAGGACTCTTTTCCATAACTGGCCGAACATCACATTCACGTTGGGTGTCATTCCGAGATCCTATATACTCGGGATCTCATTCTTTACGGGATAGCACTGTTCTGGAACCTTCTAGAGTGTTCCTGCCGCCTTTGCATTTAAGGCTGCTTCCTCAATAGTTCTTTTCCCTATTCGGCCATCTCATTGTCGAACAGTCCATATGGACCAATGACCTCACATGCAACTGGTCCTTATCATTATATTTGGACAAATGACTTCACATGTCTTTTGTCCTTATATGCCGAACAGGCTGCCTGGACCAATGACTCCTCATGTCACTGGTCCTCATCATCGTTCACTGCCCTACCTAGTGGTTTGCCCTGTCGTATTTACCATGTGCTCCTTTATACTATCTGTTCAGCTGTTAACTGTATCTGTCTGGGAATAACTACCTACAATTGCTCCCTAGCTTTGCTCGTTGACACTGTTCAGGGACAACTGGCAAAGCTAAAGTTCAGACTTTTGAACCGAACTTCTTTGATCCCGGGCAGTCATGGTATTAATGCTCATTGATGCTTTTGGCGCTCTTATCATTATATCATTTCGGGGTAATGACTCCACATGGAATGTTTCGTACGTCTTACATTAAATGTGATCTTGTGTTCCAAATGAACGACGTCAGAATGGCATCTGCTTTCCGTTACTTTTCACGAAACGACGTGAGAGGGGACGTTTTGTCTCCGTCTCTTTCTCTTAAACTCTCAAAAGGGGGTTTTTTGGGTTTTTCCACCAAAAACTCAAATCCTCATTTTCTCTTTCTAGAAAACCAGACGAAAAGTTCAACCACCATCACCGCCGTCTGCAACTTTCTATTTCTCAAATTCATAAATTGTCATAATTAACATCATAAGCCCTTTCATTCCTTCTCATTTTTCGCATTTCAATCTAAGATCTCATTCTCAGATTTTGGTTGCTCCTAGGGTTTCAATCATTCCTATTTCCAATTTCTTATTTTATTTCGAGTGTATTCATGGCAAATGAGGACGATAATGGCCCCAAGCCTAGTAAACTTAGGAAACTCTGCGAGACTCCCGCTGCCATGGCGTCATTTAGGGTTGAGTACCATGTCCCAGATAACGTGGGGCTCAAACTTGCCCCGTTAGGAGCAGATAGGGATGCTTGTACTTGGGATAGGATGTGTATCCCTATCGTAGCCATCGTTGAAGGCAGAGTTCGTTTCCCCCTTCACCCACTACTTCGTTTATTATTCGAGGTATTAATTTTAATTGCTTGAATTGCTTTAAAATTCCTGTAGTTTGTTATAATTGCACTTTAGCCCTTCAAATATCGTTTCTTGCCTTTTGACCCCACTTAGCAAGCCTAGTTAGCTTCTAACCATTCGGTTGGAGGAACTAAACTAGAAAGTTACCTAGTTACCTTTACCTAACCGTAAATGGACCATTTTGCCCCTCTTGAACCTTTTTAACCATAGAATTGGAATTTGTTGTTTTATTTTCTTTTATTATTTTGATTTCATTCTTTGACCATTGGACGATAATTGTTAGGAAAAATATTATCCATTGGATAATAGAAACCCCAATTCTTTATTATAAAAGTATACTTGGCAAGGTACTATTATTTTTTCAAAATAGACTTTTATATTTGATTAAAGGACATTTTTGATTAGTTTATTATTATTTTTCCCTAGCAACTATTATCCATTGGATAATAGAAGTTAGGGGATTTATTACCCAATGGATTTAAGGTTAGTCTTTCACCTAGTACATGGGTTGATTACTTTAATCTTTTTCTTAAAACCCCATGTGTCAAAGTACATATTATTTTCATCTGAAGGTACTTAGTACTAAGATTCTTAAAGTACCTTTATTTATTTTCTATTGGGATTTTGAACTACCTAAGGTACAAGGTACCCATGTTTATATTATTTTAGTTCATGGAAGGTTAAAGAATTACCGTAAGTACACATGTGCCCAATTGATTAGTTTAATAGAGAATCCTAGCCTTTTAAGACTATTTTTGATCCTTCGTACTAAAAGTACTATTATTAATTGTTCTTCTTGCATTGTAATACACACATATATATATATACATATATATACACTTTGCAAGAGAGTGAGAGGGGGAGAGAGAGAGAGAGAAAGTCGAGAGAGGAGAGAGAGAGAGGGGGGGCCGAATGAGGGAGAGAGGAGGAGGGAGATTTGGTGTGTACCTTTGGCCATTAAGCTTCCAATGTACTTCAAGATCTTTGGATGGTTATTCTTCCAAGCAAATCTAACCACCATGTCCCTTTTTGTATATTTTCTCAATTGTTTAGCCATAAGAATCTTGTACAACCCTTTCTCCACCACAAAACTTTCCAAGAATCAAATCTAAGGACTTCATAGCCATGCAAGCCTAGCCTTTTAGCCTTTGATCTTCCATAAAAGTTGGATTTTATTGGATTAAAAATTGGGGAAAGGGAGAAAGAGAGGGGGCCGGCCATAATGGGGAGGAGGGAGCCTTTGCCTATAAATAGAAGACCATCTCATGCTTCAAACTCACACCTTCAAGCAATTGCTCTTCCTTCTCTCTAGAATTTCTAGTGTTCTTGTTTCAAAGTTCAAGAAATCTTCTTGTTCTTGAGTTCTTGAGCAAAACCACCAAACCACTTCCAAAACCACTTCTAAATCTTTAAAGTAGCTTAGTTAAAGTTAGTAAGTTGTTTCTAGGAAGAGAAAAGATCATCTCTCTTCCTTTCGAAGCAATCCGGAGCCGTTACGCTGCCAAAACTCAAAACCGATGACCGAATCACCATAGCCAACCACCGCCTAGCAGAACAATAGTTTAAATCTCTATTTACTTTTCTTAAGTATATGTAGTTAACCTTGCACTTAAACTTTATGTATCGTATAAATCGTATGTTGTATAGAAGTTACTTTGATCGTAGATAAGATTATCTTTTGAAGTTGGAAATGCATGATTTATTTTCAAGATATTTCAAGCATGTTATGTAGCTTAGAGTTGGATGATCTTGTTGAAATGATCTTATGAGATGTATGTTTTGTACGTAAAGTCTTACACCGCAGAGTCTTGCATGAGAACGAGACACGAAAACTGAGAAAAGTAGAAACATGGCACTTAGGGTGTGGTTTAACAAAAGGAATGTGTTTTCCGAGGATGGAAATATTTTTGACATTACATAATGACCATTTCGAGGGTATTATGTGAGTTGTGTGTGTGTGTGTGTGTGCCAATGGGAATCCAGTGCGGCGGAACCATTGTGAGGATACTCGGGAGACCGGAATGGCGGAACCGAGGTTGGGTGAGTAGCATGGTTATCCGCGGTACGGAGCCAATGCAATGTGTGCCAATGGGAACCCAGTGCGGTGGAACCATTGTGAGGATACTCGGGAACCCGGAACGGCGGAACCGAGGTTGGGTGAGTTAAAAAGGGGGTTTTAAGAAAAGAAAATGGAAATAACAACACGGTCTACGATGAGTCAAGTAGATGAACAACAACGTTAGTTATAAAGCGATTGTGGATGTTATTGTATTTTATAGCTGTTTATGTACGTATCATGTGGAAATCGATGTTTTATTATGATATATGTTCATAAGTTAAGGGTTAGTAAGTAGGATTTTACTATTGAGCCTTCGCAGCTCATGGTATTACATTGTGGTGACCCTGGCATAATATATGGGTGGCGACACCAGTATAATATGTCAAATTTAATAGATAAACAGGGCGAACTCCTCACTTTGGAGGCGTTCGGAGCTGAAGAACTCGCTAGGATAGAGGAACAAGTGGAGCAGTAGTTAGGAACCCTAGTTCCCTATTTGTTTCCTATTTTGTGTTTAAAATACTCTTACGAGAGTTATGATGTAATAATGAGCAGTGACTCTCTTTATTTCCTGTAATAAATTATCCCTTTAACGTACCTAAAATTAGGGGCATTACAACTTGGTATCAGAGCTTTAGGTTCAAATCTCGGCAATGGGTAGATTGGGTAGAACCACGTAGAACCATGAGATAAGTTTGACCGTTACACAAACGTGGATTGAGTTTAAGTTTACCTTCCCAAATTGGGTGGAATTCTGTCAAAACAATCTTCGGATTGAAGCAAGGTGCAAAATTGGCAGTACAGCTGAGCTGGGAATTCCCGAAGAATTGGATGATGACTTAAATCAAGGATCGAATGTGGAACGTAGAAATCTGAAAAGTTTTCCCTATAGTATTTCCCAAAAACTATTTATTTCAAAACATACTAATGAAGTTTCACTTGTAGATGAAAACCTCGATCGATCAGTTAGTCGAAGCCTATCAACCTAGGAATGTCGTAGAAAGAATAACAGCCCAGCACTTAGAAGATCCCAACTTCATTGCCACAGTACGTGTGTAGACACCCCAATTCGATTTCCCAATCGTTTTACTTCTTTTTCAGTTTCTTGTTTCCCCGATGATGAGTCAGGTCGGAAACAGTCTTGAGAGAATGAAATGGTTTGAGCTTGGTATGTGTGGAACCCATCCTTAACCCCAAAACCCTTAAATCCAAACCTTGACTGAAGGTTTGACCCTCGCGCGACCCACTGGGTCCATCGCGCGATGCTTTACTTGCCAGGTGGTGGTCAAAGTCAAACTTTTGACTGTTGACCGTCGCGGGGAAGCTAGAACACTCACGCGATGGTTCCCCTCCATCGCGCGATGGTCAACACATGTCATATCCACCTTTCTCCAGCTGGATTTTGTGATGATCAGGGGTTTACAAGCCTGTGTAACCCTGTTTCGTCGACTGAACAGCGTTTTGCTGGGCCACCCTTGCACCACCTCTCCCCCACTCTCCCATCAAGTAAGTGCACCACCTCTCCACCAAGTAAGTGCTGCCAGCCTTGTTGGCTGGCTGCATTGCCTTGCATCACCACCAACAAACCCTCCCTTCCTATAAATAACCCCCATGGTTCATCTTCCAAAGGGTTACCAAAAAAAAATCCAAGAGAGAAGAAAGAAGCACAAGCCCACATTCCCCTTTCACTCAAATTGCTTGCACTCAATCACAACCCAAGCCATATCATTCCATTCAAGCCATTCTCAAGACACTCAAGCAAAGGTATAAACTTTACTACTTACTGTTTTGACTCCTGAGGGGGGCTGACAAGGCCAAGGTTGGTAATCAATACCAGTCCTGGTCCTAAAGCCAGCAAAGTTACAAGTTACTGCGGACAGACAAACCCACGCGCGAGACACCCACTCCATCGCGCGATGGTTCTCCTTCGCGTGATAAGGTTCTCGTGGGGATGGGATCCTGGTTCATATGTGTTTATATGATTTCATGTCTTCCCGTCAAATAATATCTAGTATATTCCACTGTGTTGCATATCAAAAATATGTAGGCTAGTTTAATTTGCTTTCCTGTTTACTTTGGAATGCCCTTGGGTTGCTTCTGAACATGTCTCAGAGCCCAGGCATACAAAGCTATTCCTGGAAGTCCAGTCAGAACAATCGCACGATGATATGACTCCATCGCGCGATGGTTTGGCTATTTCCAGTAACTGCCCTTGCATGAGCAGTTAGGCCTTTGGCCTCTGTTTTAACACCCTCACTGTTTAAGGGTCGCATCTTATTCCTATTCATTCAGGTTGTAATAATTATTTATTTTCAGTACATATGAACTGCTTGGTTTGATCCTGGGTGTGCACTGGTCCTTCCAGAGCCAAGAAGGAGATAAAATTTAACTTGTTGGTGAGATGTCAACACTCGCGCGATGGTTTGAGATCATCGCGCGTTGGTTTAATTTGCATGCAAGGATTCCCGTGCATGTAAGTTGGCCATTGCTTGTGATGAATTCAAGCCAAGGCACTGTTTTGGCATCTCGAAATCAGTGTTAAATGTTATTTCATTTATTCTTTGTTATTTCATTCATCCATGCCATCTTCACATCTTGCAAATATGTTACAGTTTTAATCCCCTTTAACTGTTCCCCCGCCCTAATTGGCTAAAAATTGATTAATCAAACAGAATCGCAAACGAACAACATTTTCGCAAAATGCTTAAGTAGAGACCGATCTCCGAATTGGGCGAGAAGGGTGCCATAAAACCCTTCCCATCTCATAACCTGGCTCCCGAACCCAGATATGGTTATGACGGACTGGTTCCTTAACTTTTTCAAAACAAACAGCGCGTCAAGTGCTTCGAAATATGGTTCCTTGGGTGTCGGACCTTCAAACCCGAGTGGCGACTCTGTATCTTCACAAGCTCTTGTCGTCCAGCTTCAAAAGCGCTCCCGCGAACCGGCAACATTTTTCTCTTCTTAGGAGGGGAACGGAATCCCTTCCCAAGGAAAGAAAAACGGGCACCCGCATGCCCACAACGTGCAGAACAACTTGACTTCATAAGAGTTCAACAGAATACCCCGATTCCCGTTGAGAAAGACCCTTGGTTTCTAGAAATGTTTCTAATATTATCCAACTTCTATGAGTATTTTGGTGTCCTAACCCCAATGCCAAACTCCGAGATAGGAAACGAGGAGGAAGAAACCAACAGCAACGAAGGCGTCATAACTAAGGAGGAGAAACCCGGCAAAATAAGGTGATATCGAGGATCAAAAAGGACTTAAGGCATCCCAATAAATTAGTAACCATTGTAATCTTTTGGGATGTAAGACGTTAAGAAATAGGATCCCCACTATCTAAGTTGTATTTTGGTTACGTTTTGAATAAAAGACTTATTATTATGCATGCCCGTTTTACTAAGTCTAATAGATAGTTTCCCTTTATTGTAGATGAATCATTTGAGTCATTACCAAGTCAACCTTCCAACCGAAGCTCACCAACTCGCAAGCACCGTAAGATCCATGACACGTCAACTAATGGAGGATCCCTACTTCCCTTATGCCTTTCCTTACACTTTCTACTTCTACCAAGAGCATGGCGCTCTTATCCGTCCCATCAATGAGGAGGAAGAGGATGTGGTTGACGCTATACCTGTCCTAGTCCAAATCGCACCTCCCAGTAACATAAACTTCCTAATTGAAAGGAACAATGGCGAGGCAGTGGCCGTAGCACCTCCCAACAACGTGGAAGTTGAGGAATACCCTAAGGAGGAGGATCCCGAGGAGGAAGACCCTGAGGAGGAAGACCCCAAGGAATTTCACAATCCACCAATTAACGAGGCAAATGGACAACATCCAATGGCAATGCCAAATCCAGACTTACCATCTGACGATGACGATTCCGAGGACGAAGGGGTGGATTCGGATGATGAGGAACCGATGGGTTGGGAGTCCGACGATGAGGAAGTGTTAATTTACGGGGAGTTACCACCCGAATGGGCTATGCCCGATTACATGGACATACCTGCTGACTCTGGAGATGTGCCACCACCACCCTACGAGACCGACATAGACACTTATGGGGTTGAATTTCCCGATATTTTCTAGAATGGATAGGAAGGCTTTGGTAGTAGTTGGACCTTTTGTTCTAATCAAGAAGCAGTAAGATTAGGTTATATACGCGTATCCGTCTTAGCTTGTAGTAGGAAGCTCCAGCCTATACGCCACCTATGATGTACTTGTTGTTTTAAGTATTATAAAAAAACTTGTGTTTTTATCTATTGTGATCTCTGTCATGCATACTTGTACACGTTATGTACGATTTTCGCTTTCCACCGTTAAGTCTAATATATAACTTTCCGTATTGTAGATATAGATAGCTATTTCGCTGCCGAGACTACTGTAGCTGACCTCCTATACTATAAGACGCTACTCGCACCTGAGAGTCACACACTGATGCCTCACCTAGGGATTTGTGACCCCGAGACCGGCAACCAGTTGTACGAGTTAGTCGTAATGACGCCTTTCACCAGCGAGGACCAGTAATTGATCATTGACCCTCAGGATCCATCACTTCAGGAGTTAGCTGCGGAGATTCGCCATAGAGGAGAGCGTTGGCTTGAGATCAGGAAGAAGGAGTGGAAGGAGCAGCTGAGAGAGTTCTTTGGACTCGTTCCTCCTAGTCAGTAGAGTAGTAATGGTATTAGAATAAGGTCCTAATAGCTTAAGTTGCCTTTCAAGCACTTATGCTAGAAGAACCAAGTAGTGTGATGTGTAGGATTGTCTCAGCATGAAGTAGAAAGTTTGTTGGTATGTTATTTTATAGTAGAACTCGATGCTTTCTACTTGTAACTTTGTACTTATCTATGAAAAAGCTTGTTTGTTTTAAGAATATTGTTGTGTACTACTCTATTGATTGTTTCTCATTTTGAGCAAAAGAAAATAGTTTAGTTAAAAACTAAACCTTCCCCTTTTCAATTTTCGCTCGTAGATGGTGAACCGACGCAGTGGACTAGGGTATGAGACCGGTGATTCCTCTAACCCCAATCCCAACCCCGACCTCGCTCAAGTCATGCAAGCGCTCGTAACCGCTCTGAACCCTGCCTGCCCAAACCCAAACCCTAACGATGGACCTATGACTCGGACCCGGGCGATGAATGAGTTCTGCAAGCATTGACCTCCGACTTTCAACGGAGATACCAACCCCACTGTGGCTGAAGCATGGTTGAAGGAAGTCAAGGTGATCATGGACACCTTGGAGATCACTCACAACGGAGATCATGTGGCCTTAACCACGTACCAGCTGAAACGAGAAGCCCGATACTGGTGGGAGATGATGGAGGCAACCCATGACATGGCCACCATGACCTTTGCTCAGTTCGAGACCTTGTTTCTCGACAAGTATTTCCCCACACCAATCTGTTTGGCCAAGGAACAGGAGTTCCAAAACCTGAAACAAGGAACTATGATAGTTACTCAGTATGCGGCCAAGTTCGAGGAGCTATCTCGCTACGCCCCAAATGCCGTTGCAACCGAGGACAAGAAGGCGAAAAGGTTCGAATGGGGACTGACAACAGCTGGAAGAGCTGTGGTGGCTCAGGTTTTCCCCACCTATTCCGGTGTGGTGAAGTGTGCCATGCGACTTGAGAGTGAAGAAAACGACTTCAAGACCCGATGGAGGAAGGCGACTGGCAACGCTGGCGGACCTATCCGAACTCAGACCTTCAACAGCAACCATGGACCCTATTCCACCAAAACCTTTGCTCTGGATCAAAACAACCAGACTTGGAAAAACACTACGCCAGGGCATGGTGACCCGCAGTGGTATGGCCAGAACAAAGCATCAGTCCAATGCTTCAACTGCCAGGCTATAGGTCACTACAAGCGTGAATGCCCCCAACCCCAGAAGGAGAGGAATGGAAGCTTTGGAAACCAGAAGACACAACAGCCTGGGCAAGCCAGCTTTGTGAAGCAGAACCCTGGAAGCTCAGCCCGGCAGCAGAATGGGCAGAACAAAGGAAAGCAGCCCTTGGGAGCACAGTAAGGTGTTGGAGGGCGTATCTTTGCGCTGCAAACCGAGGAACAAGAGCCGGATCCTTCTGTGATCCAAGGTACGCTACTGTTATATAGTACTTGCGTACAAGCCCTATTTGACTCTGGTGCATCGCATTCGTTCATATCTACTGCTTGCGTAACTGCTCTAGCACTAGAAACAAAACCCCTAAGTAAGAGTACAAAGGTAATATCGCCATTGGGTGAAGTATAGCTGTTAGCCTAGTGTGTAGAGGGTGCGAGATAGAAGTAGAAAATCTACGCCTGACTTGCGATCTCCGAGTAATCGACATGGCGGATTTCGATGTAATCCTGAGGATGGATTGGCTATCGGCTCATCGAGCAGTCGTAGATTGTCACCAGAAGATTGTGACGACTGACACTCTAGAAGGGACTCGTTTCCATTTTAAGGGGGATAGAGAAACAATGAGTTCAATGACGAAGAGATCTAGGTGGCAGAATCAACTGTTTGGATGGCTAGCCAGTCTCCAAATGGAAGAAACCGACAGGATGGAACTGGGATTGCCACACATTATTTGCGAGTACGCCGATGTTTTCCCAGAAGAACTTCCTGGTTTACCACCTCAAAGAGAAATAGACTTCTTTATAGAACTTCAACCAGGGACCGCCCCAATTTCAATGGCCCCTGCTGAATTGAAGGAGCTCAAGACGCAATTGCAAGAGCTGCTGGACAAGGGATTTATTAGACAGAGCACATCACTTTGGGGAGCGCCTGTGTTGTTCATGAAGAAGAAGGAGGGAACACTTCGGCTATGTATTGACTATAGGAAGCTGAACCAAGTCACGGTCAAGAACCGATATCCATTGCCTAGGATCGATGACTTGTTTAATCAATTGAGAGGAGCAACTTGCTTTTCCAAAATCGATCTCCGATCAGGCTATTACCAGTTAAGGATTCGGGATGAGGATATTGCCAAGACAGCTTTTCGCACCAGATACAGACACTACGAGTTTGTAGTAATGCCGTTTGGACTGACCAATGCTCCGGCAGTATTCATGTGTCTCATGAACAAGATTTTTTGACCCTACTTAGATAAGTTTGTAGTGGTGTTCATTGACGACATCTTGATTTACTCTGCCAGCAAGGAGGAGCACGAAGAACATCTTCGGATGGCACTACAAGTACTCCGAGATAACCAGCTCTATGCCAAGGCCAGCAAATGCGAGTTTTGGCTTGAAGTGGTTAAGTTCTTGGGGCACGTAGTATCCAAGGATGGGATCGCTATGGACGAAAGCAAGGTCGAAGCAGTGTTGAAGTGGAAACAATTGACCTCTGTGTTCAAAATTAGGAGTTTCCTTGGATTGGCTGGGTATTACCGAAGATTCATACCGGACTTCTCAATCTTAGCCAAACCAATGACCAAGCTAACTCAGAAAGGAGTGAAGCTGGATTGGAATGAAGCCTGTGAGAAGTCTTTCCAAGAGTTGAAAAAGAGGCTGACCAGTGCACCGATTCTCATCATTCCTAAGCGTGGTGTAGATTATACGGTCTACTGTGATGCGTCAAGAGATGGCTTAGGATGTGTGCTGATGCATAATGGAAAGGTCGTGGCCTACGGATCTCGACAACTCCGACTGCACGAGAAGAACTACCCCACCCACGACTTAGAAGTAGCTGCAGTAGTATTCGCTCTCAAGTCTTGGCGTTACTATCTGTGGGGAGAACAATTCGAAGTTTTTACCGACCACAAGAGTCTCAAGTATCTTTTCACTCAGAAGGAGTTGAACTTGAGGCAGCATCAATGGATGGAGTACTTGGAGGACTACAAGTTTACATTGCAGTATCACCCCGGCAAGGCCAACGTGGTAGCTGACGCTCTTAGTCGAAAGGAAAGAGAGCACAAAAAGTCAAGACTGCCATTAAGGAATGGGAAATGGTAAACACTCTCAACGAGTTCAATTTGCGCCCATCGTCAGAGAATGGGAACGCTCGATTGTATGCTCTAGTTGCAGAGCTAGCACTTCATCAGAAAATCTTACTAGCCCAAACCTTCGAGCAGAATTGTGAGTTCGTCCGACATTGAATCCGAGAAGGAAAGGCGATGCCAGGATGGACTATCGAGGAGAACAATAGTCTGAGATTCAAAGGAAAAGTATTCGTGCCTAATGTTGGAACCCTTCGAGAAGACATACTTCGAGAAGCTCACCATTCGAACTTCACAGTTCACCCTGGCGGTACAAAGATGTTCCATGACCTGCGAAGAACGTACTGGTGGGAAGGAATGAAGAAAGATGTAGCACGGTTCGTATCCACCTATTTGGTGTGTCAATAAGTCAAGGCCGAGTATCAGAAACTTGGAGGAGACCTTCTACCCTTACCAATACCGAAGTGGGAGCACATCTCAATGGACTTCGTCACTGGGTTACCAAGATCCGCCAAGTCAAATACCGCTATTTGGGTGATTGTGGACCGACTCACCAAATCTGCACACTTTCTGCCTGTCAAGATGACAGAAAACGTGGAGCAACTAAGCTTGTTGTACATTCGAGAAATCGTACGCCTCCATGGAGTATCGATCTCGATAGTATCTGACAGGGACCCACGTTTTGTATCACACTTTTGGAAAGGATTGTAGAAAGCATTGGGGATCGGACGTAAGGCTTAGCACAGCCTTCCACCCACAAACAGATGGACAAACAGAGAGGACTATTCAGACCCTAGAAGATATGCTGAGAGCCTACGCCTTGGATTTCTCTGGAAACTGGGAGCAGCACTTACCGTTGGTGGAGTTCGCCTACAACAACAGTTATCAAGCAAGCATCGAGATGGCACCGAACAAAGCTCTATACGGTCGACCCTGTCGATCGCCAGTCTGCTGGACAGATGCCGGAGAGACGGGATTGATCAGGCCTGACATAGTGCGAGATACCACGGAGAAGGTCAAGACCATCAGGCAGAGGATCCAGACTGCTCAAAGTCGACAGAAGAGTTATGCGGATAAAAGGAGCCGACCTTTGTCTTTTGCGGTAGGAGATCATGTGTTCCTAAAGATCAGACCAAAGAAAGGAGTCATCAGATTTGGGAAGAAGGGAAAGCTGTCCCCGCGCTACATCGGACCATTCGACATCGTGGAGAAGATTGGGAAGGTTGCTTATCGCCTGGCACTACCACCCGAACTGGACTGAGTGCATAACGTGTTTCACATTTCCATGCTCCGCAAGCATCTAGCCTTGCCCACCCATGTCCTCAATTGGGAAGACATCATTATCGAAGAAGACGCGACATACGAAGAAGAGCCGACAGCGATTCAAGACCGAAGTGAGAAGACTATCCGGAACAAGACGATTAAGTTAGTACGTGTTTTGTGGAAGCATTATGGAGCTGGAGAGACTACATGGGAAAGAGAAGAAACCATGAAGATAAATTACCCTCACCTGTTCGAATCGTAGCGTACGCCTAATTTCGAGGACGAAATTGTTTAAGAGGGATAGGTTGTAATAACTCTGAATTTCGATAAATGAAAAGTTATTTATTATTCGAGTTATTAATTTGAATTGCTTTAAAATTCATGTAGTTTGTTATAATTGCACTTTAGCCCTTCAAATATCGTTTCTTGCCTTTTGACCCCACTTAGCAAGCCTAGTTAGCTTCTAACCATTTGATTGGAGGAACTAAACTAGAAAGTTACCTAGTTACCTTTACCTAACCATAAATGGACCGTTTTGCCCCTCTTGAACCTTTTGAACCTTTTTAACCATAGAATTGGAATTTGTTGTTTTATTTTATTTTATTATTTTGATTTCATTCTTTGACCATTGGACGATAATTGTTAGGGAAACTATTGTCCATTGGATAATAGAAACCTCAATTCTTTATTATAAAAGTATACTTGACAAGGTACTATTATTTTTTAAAAATAGACTTTTATATTTGATTAAAGGACATTTTTTATTAGTTTATTATTTATTTTTCCCTAGCAACTATTATCCAATGGATAATAGAAGTTAGGGGATTTATTACCCAATGGATTTAAGCTTAGTCTTTCACCTAGTACATGGGTTGATTACTTTAATCTTTTTCTTAAAACCCATGTGTTAAAGTACATATTATTTTAATATGAAGATACTTAGTACTAAGATTCTTAAAGTACCTTTATTTATTTTCTATTAGGATTTTGAACTACCTAAGGTACAAGGTCGCGGTGAGCAGTTGATGCGTGGGGTAACCATTCGTTGAAATGAGAGACATGTAGGGTAAAAGTTGACATCGACTGAACTTAACCAAATGTATGAATCGGATATACAGGGTCCTACGTACCCGGAATATGAGTTGGATATACGGGGTCCCGAGAACCCGGAATGAGAATCGGATATACGGGGTCCTAAGAACCTGGAATGAGAATTGGATGTATAGGGTCATGATCACCCAGAATGTAGACTGGGTATACGGGGTCCTAATGCCCAGAATGTCTTTAGATTGATCTCATGATGACAATGTAAAGGATTTCGTATGTGCCTATCTAGGACCCATAGGGATCATATGAGCTACTAAGCGGCTGGAAGGTAACCATATGTGGTAAGTTTGTGAAGATCAAAAGTTGAGTAAAAAGGAATTCAAAAGATAACAATAGGTCGATTGGCAAGAGTTAAGTATTTGTTTAAGTTCTCAAGTTCTGATATAGTGGTCGTACCTTATCTATGCTTCTCTGTTATCCGAAAGTCTATGTTTTCTCAACATCTCTCATTTCATTTGCATATAGAGTTTGCGTAGAATTTTCTACTGGGCTAGTGTAGCTCAAGCCTTATATTATTTTCAGGTACTAATCCGGAACCATAGCTTGCGTGCCTGGAGTGCTTGGAATGTGGACATTACCTTTGGAAGCAAATCAAAAGAGTTACCTATCCATCTTAGTAAATTTCTTTTGGAAAGATGTATTTGTTACTAAAGTTGTGATTCTTTTGACTTGAAATATTGTAACTTTTAATTCTCATTCAAAGTTTGATACTTAAGCTAATTTGGGGCCGTTGAGCCAATATTGTAATATTTGGTAATCTCATGGACTTGGAATTATTATTATGAGAATGGAATTACAGTAATCTTTTGGGTATCGTATGGAATATTGTGAGAATTTATTTATGGAAAGTCCTTTATATTTATATTAAAAACCGAGGGCGTGACAAGTTGGTATCAGAGCATAGGTTTAGAACACCTAGAGACCGTGGGAAGACGTTAGTCTTATGGGTTCAAAATATCACCGTTTTCCGCATGACATGTGTGCGCTTGCATGATTGGCATTTGTAGAACTACGTGGCATTGCATTTCCATTAACGTAGAATGTTGAAGAGTTGTTGACTCGTGTTCGGGGAAAATTGGAGACTTGACCTCAGCAATGTTATTGTTGTTAACTGCTTTCTGCCTTATATTCTTGTAGCACGATGCCTCCGAGGCATGAGAATAACCTTGTTAGGGAGATTGTAGTGGCACTTGCAGAGTCAAACCTTCTGAATCCAGCACTTAGGACTAACACGAATGATCGTGCTATCGAAGCAATGCGAGAGTTTAGCCGTAGGAACCCACCGACATTCGATGGGGCTAGTAGTGACCCTATTCTAGCTGATCACTGGCTAGCACAAATCCGCAAACTCTTTAGAGCTCTCAATATCACTGAAGACAACATCAGAGTAGGTATTGTGGTTGTTCAGTTGGTTGGGGAGGCCGGTGAATGGTGGGAATCTGTTTTGGAATCGAGAAAAGATACAAGGAGAATGGCCAGGACCGTGGCTCAAGTGAATGAGCCGGATGTAGAAAACCTGACTTGGGTTGAGTTCGAGGAACTTTTCGAAAATCAATATTTTCCGAAAACATATCGCGAACAGTTAAGGGACCAATTTGAGATGTTAGAGCAGGAGAATATGACCGTGTCTGAGTATGCCCAGAAATTTCAATCTTTATCATGATTTGCACCAGAATTGGTGGCGCCGGAGGAAAGGAAGTATAGGCGCTTTGAGAAGGGGTTGCATTCGTCTGTCAAGCCGTTAGTAGCAAGTCAACGTATTGGGAAGTTTTCTGAGATTGTTGAGTGTGCGAGGAGTGCAGAGATTTCGATCGGTATGCAGGGAAATGTGGAAGTGTGGGAACCTAGGCAACCGACCGCAAGTGTAGGCTTGCCTTCGGATAGTTCTGGGAGCCAAGGGAGGAAGAGACAAAGAGAACCATCACAACCGTCACAAGTTCAACAACGTACTGAGCCGTCTGTTGCTTTGGGTCATACGGAACTTCATTCAAGTCACAAATTGTGTGTCACAGGTGTGGTCAACCAGGTCATTTTCGTGCTCAATGTTCACAACAACAGAAAACTTGTTTCATTTGTGGTGAGATTGACCATCTTGCTAGAAAGTGTCCTCAGAGAACAAAGGAGTATAGTGAGTCGGGTTCAGTGCAGCGGCCGAGGCCTTGACAGAGTTATGTTCTGCAACAATTGCAGTTTCCTCAGTTTACTTCGGGTCAAGGGTCACGCGTTGAGCAAGGGTGAGTCATGCCACTTCTCAAGATTCGAAGATCCCAGTTGCATGCGGTACATTTCTCTTATTTAATTCCCTCGTTAGGATTTTTCTTGATTCGGGAATATCTCACCTGTCCATATTTGCATCTTTTATTGTGATTTGAGATTAAGCCTTAAGGATTTTAGTCTGCTTATATCTATTGAGTAACACCCCTAGATAGTGTTTGTGATGTTGTGAGTAAGTCATTCTAGACTGTTGTTTTACCATTGACGTTCTTATTTTGCGTATGGCAAGGATTGATTTGATTTGGAAAGGGGTTGGTTGCATCAATGCTAGTTGGTAATATTCCGAGCGTGATCTTGTGAAAGCTATTTCTTTTATTACCGTATTTCGTTTTGGTTGGACTTGTATCGTAATTTATTTTTCGCGAAGTCCGTCATATAGTTAGCCTATGATGGTTCGTGACATTTAAGTTAATAATCACACAATCTATTCCTAGCTTTTCTTAGGAATATTCAAAATCCTGTGGCGAGGCATCCCTCCTGACATATTTGCTATTGTTATTGGTAACTGTTTCCTATATTCCTTTCGAAGTTTTATTCTAACATTATTTTGCTTGAGGTAAGTTTTCATCGGTCGGTTGAGATCCCTCTGTTGTGACTATCAGATTGTTCGTCTGTTATTGTTGTTCTGCACAAGTTCTTTTGTTGCTACTTTAATTTATTAAACCCAATCTATGGTCACATACCTTATGATATACAAATTCATTGGTGTCATTCAATTCGGACTTGTTGCTATTGTTGCACGTATCCGCCTTGTATCTATTTGTTAGCCTAAACCTATTTAGTTGGTTCGAGTTTGCTTGATACAGCTACTAGTTTGTTTGTTGGAATGTATCATCCTACACAAATTCTCAAGTTGAAAATTAAGCCAAATCTTGTGGTGGCATATCTCTCGATATCTAATTGTTGGTTCCGTTCAATTTGAAATCATTTGCGGTCGTTGTCCTTGTAACGCCCCTAATTTTAGGTACGTTAAAGGATAATTTATTACAGAATTTAAAGAGAGTCACTGCTCATTATTACAACATAACCCCCGTAGGAGTATTTCAAACATAAAATAGAGTACTAGGGTTCCTAACTACAACTCCTCTTGTTCCTCCATCCTAGCAAGTTCTTCGGCTCCGAACGCCTCCAAGGTGAAGAGTTCGCCATGTTCATCTATCATATCTGACATATTACACCAGCGTCGCCACCCATATAATATGCCAAAGTCACCAAAAGGGTAACACCATGAGCTACGAAGGCTCAATAGTAAAATCCTACTTACTAACCCTTAATTTATGAACAAGAGCTTATAATACAACATCGATTTCCACATGATACGTATATTCACAGTACAAAAGACAATAACATTTAGCACATCTACAATCGCTTTATAACTATCGTTGGTGTTGACTATCGTGAACCGTGTTGTTACTTTCTTTTTCTAAAAACTCCTTTTTAACTCACCCAACCTCGGTTCCGCCGTTCCGGGTTCCCGAGTATCCTCACAATGGTTCCGCCGCACCAGGTTCCCATTGGCACACATTGCATTGGCTCCGTACCGCGGATAACCAAGCTCCTCACCCAACCTCGGTTCCGCCACGCCGGTCTCCCGAGTATCCTCACAATGGTTCCGCCGCACCGGGTTCCCATTGACACACACACTACTCACATAATACCCTAGAAATGGTCATTATGTAGTTTCGAAAGTATTTCCTTACTGAGAAAACACATCTTTCTTGTTAAACCACACCCTAGGTGCCATGTTTCTACTTTCTCGATTTTCGTGTCTCGTTCTCATGCAAGACTCCGCAGTGTAAGACTTTACATACAAACATGTATTTCATAAAACTATTCCAACAAGATCATCCAACTCTAAGCTACATAGCATGCTTGAAACATCTTGAAAAAAATAAACCATGCATATCCAACATTTAATAAAAAATAACCTTATCTACTTTTAAAAGTAATGATCAAAGTTGCTACTAAATGACATTCTATTCTTTAACATATGATTTTAAACAATACTAGAGTTAGAGTGTAAGGATAAACTACCGTTCTTCTAGGCGGTGGTCGGCTACGGAAAGTTGGTCGTCGGTTTTGAGTTTCGGCGGCGTAACGGCTCCGGTTTGCTTTGAAAGGAAAAGAGATGTACTTTCTTTTCCTAGAAACAACTTTACTAACTAAGATGGACTACTTTAAAGATCAATGAGTGGTTTTAGGAGGTGGTTTGGTGGTTTTGCTCAAGAACTCAAGAAAAACTAGAACTTTGAAACAAAGAACTCTTGGAATTTCTAGAGAGAAGGAAGAGCAATGCTTGAAGGTGTGAGTTTAAGCTTTGGAGTGGCCTTCTATTTATAGGCCAAGACTCCCTCCCTCTCTCTCTCTAGCCGATTCTCTCTCTCTCTCCCATTCCCCAATTTTTTTATTCCAATGAAATCAAGGTTGCTTGAAAGATCAATGGCTAGTTGTTAGGCTTGCATGGCTATGTTGTCCTTAGATTTGATTCTTGGAAGGTTTTTGTGGTAGAAATGAGGGTTGTACAAGATTCTAGGGTTTTAACAATTGACAATGGTACAAAATTAGGACAATGGAGGTTAGTCTTGCTTGGAAGAGTAACCAACCAAAAGTTGGAAGTACAATAGAAGATCAAAGGCCAAGGTACAACCAAATCCTCCTCTTTCCCTTCCACTCTCTCTCCCTCCCTCTCGGCTCACTCTCCCCCTCTCTCCTCTCTCTCGGCTTCTCCCTCTCTCTCTCTCCCCCTCTCACTCTCTAGCATAGTACATACTCTCATATATATATATATATGTATCATTAGGTGCAAGAACATAAATAAAATAATATGTACTTTTGTACAATGCATGAAAAAGATTTAAAGGTCAAGATTTCCCTAATAAAATAAACAATAAGCACATGTGTATTTAGGTATTATTTAAGTCATCCATGTACTAAATTAATATATACAAGAGTACTTATGTACACTAGGAAGAACAACTTCCCAATATAAAATAATAAAGGGTACTTAGGAGAATCTTAGGCCTTAAAGTCTACTAAGTACCTTTATAATATGTACTTATCACCTGGGTTTAAGAAAAAAACTAATTTATTAGTCCTATGTACTTGATTGGAAGAACAACCTATTACCCAATGGGTAATAAATTCTGTCACGCCCTCGATTTTCAAGTAAATAAATAAACCATTTCAATAGAAACCCTCGCATAAGATATATAATACCCAAAAGAGAGTTCCCACCTGTTTAATTTACAAACGAAGTCCCTAAGTTTAATTAAATACATTTTTGGCACCACGGCCCAAATTAACTTACATACAGCTATAAACAAGCTATTAAATTACAAATGGTTTAGTCAAAAGAAATCAAATGAATTAGTTACAAGTTTATCTTTAATCAAAGTAGGTGATTTACAAGGACAATTAAATAGCTAGACTTCGTTAGCTTCGAATAATGTCTTCCACACTGAGCATACGATGTAATGCAAACCACTGCCTGGCATTAAAACCTGAAAAGAAGGATTTTGTTGAGCTACACTAGCTCAGTAAAAAATTCTATACTTAAGCTATTTGTAAATGCGAAGAAATATGCAATAAGAGGAATAAGTTTCATTAAAAAGACATGAGATACAAGAGGAATTACCAAGATGAACAGATGATTTAACTCTAGGATTTCGGATGTCTTAAGGATAACCCTAACCATCAACACGTCTACTAGAAGTAGCAATAATCCTCACATCAACCAAACAAATAACAACAATAGTCCAATCATTTCATAACGTTTCGAATGAATGCCACAAACCACTTCCTCATTTCATACCGTTCACCGTAGAACTTTATATTCATAAAACTTTCCTTTCTTTAATAAAATCTTGGTAGAATTAACCATTTATTCTCGTTTTCAACTGCCACGATCCCAAACAACAAACAATCCAAACTTCAACATAAACTTTTAAAATCAATCAAACTTCCCTTCATCCGGGGGAGACATTCAACTGTGTTACCACCCCATGCGTGACAGTGAATTCTCTTCACCCGGGAGAGACATTCAACTGTGTTACCACCCCATGCGTGACAGTGAATTCTCTTCACCTGGGTTTCCGCATTACCACACCTTGCGTTGCGGGCCCTCTAGAGTCCTCGCATTACCACACCTCGCGTTGCGGGCCCTTTATTCAAATTCTCAATTCAAGTATACACACATGTAAGCCATCGTTCAGTGTACAAGCAAGTAACATTTCCCAAATTCACATTGTAATTACAAACTCGTAAACATGTCACATCGTACATTAATAATTACCTTAAGTTCATGTCATTTCTCTAAGTGTATCACAACATCCTTCTCTACATATCGAAACCACAATTCACTCCTCGACATACCTCCCCTAGGTTCTAAACGAGAATCTTATAAAATAGTGCCAAAGGAACCTATGGAGCTCTACGAGACGAAGCACAAGGATACGAACCACAATACCACCTATCGGTTCATTAGACTGGCTCATACCTACCCATAACACTCACTACATTACTCCTTATAGCCCGAGATACTCCTATCAAGTAACAAGAGATAAGATCTAATTACGAGTCTTTAGGACACAAGTAATCGTACCCAAGAGTGACTTAAACATATCCTTATCATTTAAGGAACCATAACATGGGTCAAGAACAACCTTAGGAATAATTACAGATATCGACAAACTAACACATGTCTACTCAAATGGTCATAACTTTCTGTGTACTAATCGGTTTAAGGTGATTTTGATGGCAAATGAAAGCTGACTTCAAGACCTTCGATTCGATATAAAATTTACATGAAACGGACATTGGACGAAGAAGTTATGGCCGTTTGAAGTTGAGCTGAAACCCAGAAAGCAAGCAGAATGTTCCAGAGAGGGGAGGGATCGATCCCTCCTCTCTTGGGGATCGATCCCCAAGGCAAAAACTCAGGTTTTGTCCAGATTTGAATGAGGGATTGATCCCTCATGCTTGGGGATCGATCCCTAGGCGATTTTGGGCAATTTTCTGCAGATTCCGATAGCTTTTTCGAAGGCACAATGGATGATGATCAAAACTCGATTAAAGCATGAAATCAACTCATAAACACATAGAATGAGTAAGAAATCCCTACCTTGATGTTAGAAGCTTCAAACACGAGATCAACGAACGAGCCTTAGCTCCAAAGCTCCGAAATCCTTCAAGAACGAGGCCAAGATCAAACCCACGCGATCCAAGGCTCGAATCACGCATAGGAGATGAATTGAAGGTCGAGGTATGAAGGTGTTGAGGTCGATTGGTGGGTTTTGAGCTCAAAGGACCAAGAGAGAGAGATAGCCGAGAGAGGGAGAAAGCCGAGAGAGAGGGAGACGTGAGGAGAGAGAGAGATATTTTGGGGCTTTTTAATCCCCTACACACACACCCCTCTATTTATACCCCTATATCTCTATATTACACACATACTCCCTCAAGTAACAATCCTATCATTTAAGCTCCAAGTCAAATAAACTCACAATTTTTTCCATTTTCAATATTCTAGTATTTATAAAACCTTTAAACAATTTTTGAAAAAATACGGGTCTCTACAAATTCCCTAACTTCTATTATCCAATGAATAATAGTTACTAGGGAACTTATATAATAAAATAATCCTAAAAGTCATTTTAAGCAATTAAAAAGTCATTTTTTTTTATAACTCTTAGTACTTGACCAAGTATACATTTAATATAAAGAATTGGGGTTCCTGTTATCCAATGGATAATAGTTCTCCTAACTTTTATTATCCAAAAGACAATAGTTCTCCTAACTTTTATCATCCAAGGGAGAAAGAATAAAACCAAAATAATAAAAGAAAGTAATTAAAAAAAATTCCAATTCTAGAGTTGAAAGGGTTCACAAGGTTCAATGATGGGCAAAATGGTCCATTTGTGGTTAGGGAAAGTGACTAGGGGGCTTCCTAGTTCGATTACTCCAACTAATCGGTTAGAAATGAATTATTCACACCGAGTAGGGCTTAAAGACAAGAAATGAATTTCGAGGGGCTAAAATGTAATTTTGACATACTACACGAAAGTTAAATGCAAATTAAAATAAAATTCAAATATTTAACGAAATTTTTACTAATGAAAAATCTGGGCTGTTACAGTCCTCAGTGCCATTCAACCCTGATATGGTTCCTCAACTCATAAGGCATATGGTGGTTCAATCTGTAATACTCAGTCTCAATTTGTTAGAAGTATTGCTCAAATATGGTATTAAACCAACTTTCAACCATGTATGAATTGAATTACTAGGGATCTGTCTCATTCTTTTGAGTTCGTCCTTAGTGAAGTTATGATAAGATGTTTTAAGATTTCTAAGAATATCTTGAATTTGTACATTGAGTTAGTTGCTTAACGATTTTAAGATCTCATGTCCTTTTTAAATTCAGGTGCCTTATTACCGTTCTCATATTTCTGATCAGCTTGAATCGAGTTTTGGACCTTGCTTGTTTCATTTGAGATAATGATTGAATCCTCCTAATAGTCTAGAATAACCTAACCTGGAGTAAGGAGTTGTTGCGACTCTTAGAAGAATTGGTATGAGTTCTAGAACCACTAGACTTGGTATCGAGGAGTGGGATGAAATTTATTCGCCAACGACATTCGAGAACTCGAGAGAGAGTGACCGAACAGATCAAAGTGATTCGTCCATTCAAGACCAACTAAAGGATAATGTCAATAGCTGTCGTCACTCTTTGTCACATGAAGTGGGAAAATTGCGTATTTCGTAAGGTGTTACCGTATTACAGTTTGTCTTGCCTTGGGAAGGAAGGGAAGCGTCCACCGCTAGAAAGATAGGTGGAGTGTCGGATCTGGTGTGTGTTTTGGATAGCCAGGCAACTACCGATAAAATCCACTTGGAAAAGGCACTTGATCACCGCCCATTCTAGATGGAAGTCTCTGGAAGTCAATTGGACTATCGGGTATTTGTGATGTGCTTTACGTATCAGTTATAGATGTTGACGAATAACGAACCAAATCCATTGTATGTGTTAGAAGGGTCCTAATTCGAGTTAGAAGCCGATGTGTCCTATGATGAGAATCTGATACGTATCCTAGACTTGCGTAGTCAATGTCGAGACGTGAGCCGATGTCGTTAGGGCGAGGTTACGTGGAAATGAGGTGTACGAAGTTCGAAAGATATACACATGTTTGTTGTGGTTTGATTGATATGAATCTTTGACATAGATTTTGATGGTTGTTGAATTGTTGTATAAAGGATAGCGTTACAGTTGGAGTATGTTAATGTGATGCTTTGCATGATTGGATTTGCTTTATTAAATTTCGAGGACGAAACGAAATTTCCTTAAGGGGGATAGAATATAGAGACCCGTAAATTTCTTTTAAATTTTAATATTTTATAAGTGGGCAAATAATGGTTTAAGGTGGAATTTATAGTTGTGGGTTAATTGTGCAAGGCTTGAAAGTCGTGGGTGTTGGTGTAATATGATATATGTGTGTGTGTGTGTGTGTGTGTGTGGTGTGTGGCTGGGGATATATTTTTCCCTCTCCATCTCTCGGTCTCTCCCTCTCCCTCTCACTCGGCTCTCTCACTCCCTCTCTCTACCTCTCATCAACTCATCTCCAAATTCAAAACCCACAACAAACAACATCCATTCCATCTTTTACTTGCATATTGGAGTTCGTATCTCATTGGATAGAGCTCGGATCGAAGTATTTTGTTCGATTTGCATTCTGGAAGTTAGGGCTTGCTCAATCTCTTTGGTTTCGGCTTGAATACTTGAGGTAGGAAATTCTACCTCTCTTTATATGTTTTATGAGTGATTTGGTGCATGAAATCTTGTTTGTAATGTCGTGTTTAAGCTTGGATCGAAAATCTGTTGTTTTTTTTTGGGTAAAACAGCTTGAAATTGAAAAAAACTAATCGAATATACAGCCTACAAGGGGCATACCCCAGGAGGAAAAGAAAATAAAACAAAAGAGTAAAGAAAATTGCTAATGCCAAATGGCTACACGATCTATACGGTGTGCACTGTTTCCAATCCATCTAGAAGAGGGAAGGAAAACAATGCCCTGACATTGGTGGTCCACCCTTAGAGCCTTGTCAATCTATTAAGCCTTTGAATCAAAGGGAACACACACAGTAGCATAACTGTAGTATAACAGTCAATTAGCAGCAAACCCCTTTCAGTTAGTAGAAGCTGTAGCACCATAAGTAACTAGCAGCTGTCTTCCTTGGAATTTCCATATTGCTGACCAGAGGAGCAGAGCCGTAACAGCCTTAAACGGGACCTGCCCTTCACGTAACAGAGGAGCAGAACCATAGCAAGCGGCAGTAGTATGCCGTAACAGCAGAACCATAGCAGAACAGAGGAGCCATAGCAGTAGTATGCCGTAACAGCAGAACCATAGCCGTAGCATCAAACCGTATGGAAGCCATAACAGAACAGCAACAAATCAGAAGAACTGTGATAGCCAGGGAAAATAGTAGCAGCAGCAACTACAGCAAGCGGCAGTTACAGCCTTAACAGACAGACACACACCATGTCAAAAAGTGAACAATAGCTTCAGAGACCATTGAGGACAGCAGCAGACTAAGCCATGGTATTGGAGCATGAACTAGATTGTACCAGTATGTAATTGCATCAAAACAGCAACCAGAGCCATGATAGCATTGACTACCGTGGCTAGCAGCAGCCACACAACAATTAAGGGAAATAAAATAGCTAGGGACAGCCCCCTAGAAAAGCTTAAACATTCCTAGGGACAACCCCCCAAGGATAGGTCAAGGAAACCAAAAGACTTCAACAAGCAGCAGAGAACCATTATAGCTGCAACTAATCAACAAAACAAGTTGCAGTCATAATTACATGACAAGCAGAAAACAGAACAGAAACAACAATACAACAGAATAGAAACAGATCCTTTGAAGACAGCCATAACATGCAGAACCACAACCAACTCAAGTCAGGTGCACCAATACAACAGCAGAAAACAGAACCTCATACTGTCCAGAGAACAGAACAGAAACAGAAAACAGGAACAGAAACATTATGAACAGCAATGTGATACACCAAAAGCCTAACAGCAATGTGAATAGCAAAGTGATGCATGACAAGCAGAAAACAGGAACAGAACAGAAACAGAAACAGTGGTAACCACTTTCACTTCTAAGCACACCAAAAGCCAAAGCCAGTCCAAGTCTGGAAATACACAAGGACTAGAGCTTCGAATACAGGAGAGTGCCTTAAGAACCAGGACACTCACAAAGGGAACCAAGCTGAACCAACAAAGGTGACCATATCTGCTCACCTTCTACTCCCTCAAAGCCTAACTCACCACCAAAATCCAAAGGGAAACTTCTACTCCCTCCACTCTCTCTCACAATATGACTCCCACTAAATATTACCTCCTCTCACAAGGAAGGAAGGAGCTCAATCTCTCAACTCACGGGTACACACATATGCTGGGACACTCATCCAACCAAGGCTGAAGAATACCAGGATCCAATTCCGAACAAATGATTACCATCAGAGTGGCACTCGATATCTGCTATTCATCTCCTGCTCAAAGTTAGGCTTTGGAAAACAATCAATTCCAAATCAACTTTAAACAAGTACATAGGAGATTATTCCATAATTATACCCCATTCTCTAATAAATCTAGAATCACGAGAGCCTTCGGGCAATTTGGGCAGAGACAAAAGTCTATTTTTTACCATGTTATAGATTTTGTGAACTATTACGTCCCAGGTGCTAGCAGAACTTTGAAACTTCCTCATATTCCTTTCAATCCATATGTGATACACTGTGACAGTGAACAACAATCTGATAACAACACTCTTAAGGGTTTTGCCTTTAAAAGTGGATAGATGAGAGATCCAATCTGCCCAAGACCGGGGAAACCACCTTTCACCTATTTTTGCTAAAATAGCATTCCAAACTTGTGTGGAGAATATACAATTAAAGAACAAATGATTGTGGCTCTCACTGCCAGAGCAGAGACTGCAATGAGAAGAGGATTTAATCCCAAAAAGAACAAGACGATCCTCTGTGGAAAGCCTACCTTGGATGGCAATCCAAGCTATGAAGCTGCATTTTGGAATGTGACCAGAAAACCAAACTGTTCTATGCCAAGTCACTTTGGGAAATGGTTGCCTCAGTTCCTCCCAAAGAGAGGCAATGGTAAATTGTCAATTTGGGTTAAGAGTCCATCTAATTTGGTCTTTTGCATCCCTCAAAGGGGGAAGCTAACCTCTGACTTCATTCAATTCCCAAGATTGTCTGACTGGGAATGCCCAAGCCGAATTGAGAATTATTTGGGACACCTTGGCATTCATTGGTAGGCCAGAATCATACACAGTTCTGGGACCAAGCTTGTTCAACAATGGACCTAGAGGGTGCCAATTATCATGCCACAGGGAAGTGATATCCCCATTGCCAATAATGTGACGAATGTAAGGTTGAACGATGTTTCTTAAATTAAGTAACTTCCTCCAAACCCAAGAGGGATTACTTGGCATCCGAAGACTCCAAAAGTTCCTTCCTTTTAATAAATAGGATTTAACCCATTGACACCACATTGATTGTTCGCCCCCTGAAATCAAAAACCATATATGTTTGGCAACCGCAGCCTTATTCCAAATCGCCATGGATTTGAAACCAAGGCCCCCCTCTTCCTTGGGAGCACAGAGGTGTTCCCAAGCAACCTTTGCTCCAGTTCTTTTAAGGTCAGGGCCGGACCACAAAAAGGCCCCAAGGATAGACTCCACTTCCTTAATTACCTTTTTGGGTAAGATGAACAGGGAAGACCAAAATGTTTGCATTGAAAACAAAATGTTCTTTATAAGCTGCACCCTCCCAGCATAAGTAAGATCCCTATTAGTCCAACATTTAGTTTTGGCAGTAATACTATCTACCAATCTCTGACAATCGACCGCCTTGAGTTTGGTAGATAGTAATGGGAACCCTAAATACCTCACAGGGAGGGAACCTTCCTGGAATCCCAGATCGTGCAAGATAGTTCCCTTAACCCTCTCATTAACTCCAGAAAAGAATATGCTACTCTTCCCTGGGCTAGCGGAGAGACCAGAAAGGGCCTCAAACTCATCCAAAGCATTCCGGATGTGATTGATAGATGAAATCTCCCCTTTGCAAAATATCATCAAATCATCTGCAAAGCAAAGATTAATCAATTGATTATCTTTACATCGCCAATGGAATTGAAAATCAGGGAGTTGAGATTTCTCCTTTAGCAAGGTTGTTAATACTTCCATCACGATAACAAAGAGGTATGAGGACAGAGGGTCCCCCTGCCTCAGTCCCTTCCTACCTTTAATGTGACCAGTCACTTCTCCATTTATACAAAGTGAGTAATTAGCCGTTGTTACACATGCTCGAAGCCACTTGATCATGGTCGGGTGAAAGTTCATTGCTGAAAGGACATCCCAAAGAAACTCCCACCTCACATGATCATAAGCTTTCATTATGTCAATCTTCATGGCACACCTAGGAGAAGGTGAAGGCTTGTGATAACCTCACATCAGTTCTTGAGTAAGAAATATGTTATCTGCTATCCTCCTACCTTTCACAAATCCTGATTGGACAGGATCTATGAGCAGAGGAAGGGCAGATTGTAATCTCTTGGCTAAAATCCTAGAGATGCATTTGTAAATAGTATTGCAGCATGATATGGGCCTAAAGTCCCCCACCTTGGTAGGGTTTGGAACCTTGGGGACTAGTGCTACAATGGTGGAATTAGCTGTGGTGAGCAATTGTCCAGATCTGAAGAAGTTCTGGACTGCTGAAGTGACCTCATTCCCAATGACAGGCCAAGCTTTCCTAAAAAACCCTGCATTGTACCCATCAGGGCCTGGGGCCTTAGTGGGATTAAGGGACCAAAAGGTCTCTTTGATCTCCAAATCTGAGATAGGGGAGATCATATGATGACTTTGTTCAAGACTGAGTTTATTCCTGATTAATTGCCCAACTCTATTTGGTCCCAAATGAGGTGTGGAGAGGGAGGTACCAAATAAGTGCGTATAAAAGTTAACAAACTCCGACTTGATAACCTGAAGATCATGAGTGATGGAACCGTCACTAAGCTCTAAACTTGTGATTTTGCTTCTATTCCTTCTATTACTTACAGCTTTAAAGAAGAAGGAAGTACATTGATCTCCAAGTTTCAACCATTGTATACGTGACTTTTGCTTGGCTAAACTTTCCTCAGCCCTAAGCAAAGTAACATATTGCCTATGCATCACCCTCTCCTGTGCTATGGCAGAGCCATTATTAGGATGAGATCCTATTATAGCTTGGATGTTTTCTAAGTCCTGCCTCATAGCAAAAACCCTTTCCGAGATGCCACTGAATTCAGCTTTATTAAGCTGCTTCAGCTCATGTTGAAGATGTTTGAGTTTCCTACACACACCAAAACATAGGATTACCAATAACAATTGCCCTCCAAACCCTTTGGACAATTGCCAGGAATTGTGGATGATCCGCCAAGAAGTCAAAAAACCTGAAAGGCTTAACTAACTTCCTTGGATTAGGTTGAACATGTACCACAGCCGGAGAATGGTCCGAGATACCAGGCACTAAAAATTGAGCGGATGATTGAGAAAAAGTTCTCATCCATGGCTCATTCACTAACACTCTATCAAGTTTAGAGGCCACAAAATGAAGTGGGACCTGTTTATTTGACCAAGTGTATAAGCATCCGGAGAACCTAAGGTCATCTAGCTCAGAGGTAAACAAACAGTGATTGATGTCATCCATGTGTGATGACCACTGAGGAATACCCCCGACTTTCTCCCTAGGATGTCTAATGGCATTAAAATCTCCCAGGACCACCCAAGGTGAAGATGTCCTGAACTGAGTTATACTTTGCCATAAAGCCCTGCGATCCAAACTAGAATTTCCCCCATAGACCATGGTGACCAAAAAGAGGGAACTCCCATCTTTGGGTTGAACTTCACAGTGAATGAATTGGTCAGACTGCCCTAACACAGTAAGAGAAAATACTTCAGGGTCCCAACCCACAAAAATCCTCCCTAAAGCTGACTGGGGGTAATTGTTCACAAAACTCCAATTACGGCAGATATATTGGGTGATTCTGTCTGCCCAAATTGCCTTAATTTTATGCTCAATAAAGCCAACTAGATTCAGTTTATTAGAGGTCACAAAAGATTTAACTTCCTTCTGGTTAATGGGGTCATTCAAACCACGAATGTTCCAAAACCCTATATTAAAGGCTTGTAGAGACATACAGAATAATATTAAACAGAAGCAAAAGATGCATAGATTGAAAGAAGTACTGCATTAACTCAAAAGGATACCAAAAGGATATCAATTATTCCTAAGTTGAAGGAATGATTAAGTTCCTTCCTTTGCTGGAGGAACTTAGTGAGTCCTCCTTAGCTTGCTTCTTTAAGCGCTTTTTAGCAGACTTGGAGAGGAACTTATTGTAGCCAGCGCCTCCTTTGGAAACCGGGTTAACAGCTACCTTGCTGACTCCAATGTCTACCCGATCAGGTGGCTCATTGGCTAGTGAGGACTTGAGCTCAGAGTGATCTTTAGACAGAGAGGTTGATGTCTTGACACTTTGATTCAGTACCCTCTCTTCTTGGGTGCTACTCACAACCCCTTCTAAGACTTCTAGAAGCTCATCTTCGGAGTCACTGAGCTCTTCACCCAGAGAGTGAGAGCCTGAAGGTGAACTACTAGATTCTTTGGGGTGATCGCTGTCAACTCTCTGTTTTTCTTTCCCAGCAGAAGTCCCCATCAATGGTTGAACTGAAATCTCAGGAGGGATTGAGGATGTGCATGGTTTGCTGGCACATTTGATTGTGTGATGGCCAAAGACATGGCACATGTCACACTTAGGAGGTAGTACTTGATACTCTACTGGAACAATTACAGATTCTCCTGCAACAATGACTGTGATTTCGTCCGAGAGAGCTTGCTCAGCACTCACCTCAATACAGATTCTGGCCTTGGTGGATTTAGTATGGAGAAGGCCAGGCTGCTTAGCAGTCTTGGCCGTGGCTTGATCCACATGAATTGGCTTCCCAATTGTACTTGCTACCCTACTCAGGCACTCCTGATTCCAAAGTTCAAAAGGTAAATCGTGCAACTTAACCCAAGCCGGTATTTTGGACGGTTGATCTTGAGCAGGCTTCATCATCCGATGCCATTCCTTAAGGACAAGATACTTTTGGGAGAAGAAATACGGTCCTCCTTCTAGTACTTGTATTTTGGCTTGTTCATCTCTGAATTCAAACAGGTAGAATCCAGCTACATTAGGCTTGACAGCCACAAAGAGGTCTTTCCACTGGTTCAGAGCCGTGGAGACCAAAAGAGGGTAAGGCATTTGGCCATCAAGGAAATGCCCAATCAAATACCTATTCCATTTTCCGACCTCAGTTAGCTCTATGTCTATTTCCACCTGAGCTTCTTTTCCTCTCTGTAAATCAGGAAAATAGTTCAGTTTAAAATCCACGGAGGGGCTCTGTGATTGAAGGAGAGAAGCCCAATTCCTAGGTTTAGGTTTATGCTGATTCTTTCCCTGACTGGAATTGGGAATGAACTGTTGCGGGTTTGTGGGATTTTTGTGTACAGCTTGTTGCTGCTGAGATGTTAGATGGTCCGATTGAGTACGGGTAGGTTGAGAGTGATTACTGACTGTTGGATCCATGATATTTTCCTGAGGTTTGCTTTCGGATGGATTGTGAGCTGAAGAATGCAACTCAGATCTGTTAACAGAGGAACCAGAACCCCGACGGCCATACCGAGGTCTAGTGTCTGCTATGTATACCCCATACTAGGATCACCTTGCTCATACGGAGTACCTCTAGCATTAATCAACATTGTAGAAGAACTACGTACCTGAACCTATTCACAGGGATCAATTAGTCGACCCGCCCTCGCCTCCGCTTCTTTCTGGAGAGCTTCCTCGAAAACTTGTTGAAGTTTACGGGAAGGGCTTGTTCTCTTGGAAGATTTTGGACTGAAATCCCCAATGTTAGCTGTTGTCGACATAGAACCAGCACCCCCTGGAGTGGGCTCTAGAGCGGTATCCTCAGTGATGTTCAACCTTAGGGCTTCCAAATCTGTCCGAAGAGGATGAGGTTGAGGAGATGTCGATTGGGTTGGCTGATGTTGTTTCCGTCGTAGTTCATTGGAGTCTAGGGCTTTGAAGCCCAGACCATCAGCAAATGAGATCGTACCTTCGGCCATTTGACCCCTGATTAGCAGACGAGAGAGATGGGAAATCGCCCCAAATCGCCATTTTCGCAGTCGTCCCTTGGTTTTTACAGAAAATGTTGAAAATCTGTTGTTGCTGTAAGAATCGTCTGTTTTTCCTGGATTCTTACCGGTAGGCCTGTCCTTTCTACCGTTAGAACGTTTGCTTTGCCAGAAAATCAATTTCCTACCGGTAGGAACTTTTGCCCTACCGGTAGAACAAGTGAGAAATTCTTCGTAACCAGCTCAAACTTATAGTAGCAGCTCAAAAGCTGCTCTACGTATTCAAGTTCTACCGGTAGGAATCCCTTACCTACCGATAGGTCAAGCACAAGTTTGAAATGTTGGCCTTTCTGTTTTTAATTTCTACCGGTAGAAGCTTTTCATCTACCAGTAGGTCAAGCACAAGTTTGAAAAGTTGGCCTTTCTGTTTTCAGTTTCTACCGGTAGAAGCTTTTCATCTACCAGTAGGCCAAGTTCTACCGGTAGGACTTGTTTACCTACCGGTAGGAGATTGAGCTGCTACAGTGTCTTTCAGCTGCTTTCCTATATCTTCCAACTCACACTGTGAAGCTTTTCATTGACTCTAATGGGTTTGTTTGCCCATTCTTTCAAGTGTCTTAGAGAGTATTACTTGTCTCACACTTAGAGTGGTATCCGATGGACTTAAATGAGCTTGTCAAGTTAATTATTAGGAAAACTTGAAACAACGGAATGACGTGAACAGACTACGGATACAATGTGATACATTACCACCTAAAATGAAACGAAGGGCGCGGTGAGCAGTTGATGCATGGGGTAACCATTCGTTGAAATGAGAGACATGTAGGGTAAAAATTGACATCGACTGAACTTGAAGTTGGAAACCAAATGTATGAATCGGATATACAGGGTCCTACGTACCTGGAATATGAGTTGGATGTGCGAGGTCCCGAGAACCCGGAATGAGAATCGGATATACGGGGTCCCAAGAACCTGGAATGAGAATTGGATTTACGGGGTCATGATCACCCGGAATGTAGACTGGGTATACGGGGTCCTAATGCCCAAAATGTCTTTAGATTGTTCTCGTGATGTGATGATGTAAAGGATTTCGTATGTGCCTATCTAGGACCCATAAGGATCATATGAGCTACTAAGCGATTGGAAGGTAACCATATGTGGTGAGTGTGTGAAGATCAAAAGTTGAGTAAAAAGGAATTCAAAAGATAACAATAGGTCGATTGGCAAGAGTGAAGTATTTGTTTTAAGTTCTGATATAGTGGTCGTGCCTTATCTATGCTTCTCTATTATTCGAAAGTCTATGTTTTCTCAACATCTCTCATTTCATTTGCATATAGAGTTTGCGTAGACTTTTCTACTGGGCTACTATCGCTCAAGCCTTATATTATTTCCAAGTACTAATCCGGAACCATAGCTTGCATACCTGGAGTACTTGGAGTGTGGACATTACCTTTGGAAGCAAATCAAAAGAGTTACCTATCCATCTTAGTAAATTTCTTTTGGAAAGATGTATTTGTAACTAAAGTTGTGATTCTTTTGACTTGAAATATTGTAACTTTTAATTCTCATTCGAAGTTTGATACTTAAGCTAATTTGGGGCCGTCGAGCCGATATTATTATATTTGATAATCTCATGGACTTGGAAGTATTATTATGGGAATGGAATTACAGTAATCTTTTTGGTATCGTATGGAATATTGTGAGAATTTATTTATGGAAAGTCCTTTATATTTATATTAAAAACTGAGGGCGTGACAGTGACAAAAAAAATTAAATTAATTTATAAAAATTACATTTCTTAGCTAGAAATCTTACTTGGCAAGTCTAGTTAAATTCCAAACCTTAGTTGGGCCTTTTTAACCCTAGAATATGTAATCAATTTTTGGGCACACGCCCTTGAAAAAATCTATATAGAAATTAGGTGCGTCCTTTTGGAAAGTGCGGCGAAATGCTTCGATTCAGAGTCGCCACTCGGGTTTTACAGTAAACCACCCAGAGAACCAAACTTGAAACGTTTGCTACGTTTTGATTGGAAAAGGTTTTGTAGACTGGTCCATCGTCACCTTTGATATCTGAGGTTCGGGAGATAGGTTACGAAAGGGAAAGGGTTTTAAGGCACCCCTCTCGCCCAATCCAGAAATTGGTCTCTACTCAGGCATTTTGTCGCGTAGGAGAAACACGGGAAAACTTGGACACCAACGTTAGATCGAGAATGTGGATGTGTTACCATTATTAGTTTGATTCCTATGATCCATTGTTGTATGTTATGGGTTAGCGGGTAAGAATTTCCTATTGAGCGTTGTAGCACATGGTGTTGCCTTTTTGGTGACCCTGAAATATTATATCGGTGGCGACGCTGGTATAATGTGTCAGACCTTATAGATGATCAAGATGAACAGTTCACCTGGAGGCGTCCGGAGCTGAGGAGCTGGCTAGGATGAAGAAGCGAGAGGAGCTGTAGTTAGGAAGCCTTAGTTTCCTTTCCTTTTGTAATAAAAGTACTCCTGTGGGGGTTATGTTGTAATAAAGAGTTAGACTCTATTTTGATATTTCAATAAAATGTTTTATTTAACGTACCCAAAATTCGGGGCGTTACAGGTGTACTTGGCCAATAAACTTCCATTGTACTTCAAATCTTGAGTTGTTACTCTTCCAACCAAAAATCTTAACTTCCATGTCCTCTTTTGTACATTTTAGTATTTGTTTAACCTTGGAATCTTGTACCAATTACTCTTCCACCACATATTTGCTCCAAGAATCAAATCCTTGGTACACATAGCCATGCAAACCTAGCATTCTAGCCTTTGATCTTCCATGATGGCATGACAAATGTCAAAATTGGAGCCTTGGAGAGAGAGAGAGGGGCCGGCCATATATGTAGAGAGGGAGGGAGCCAAGCCTTTGCCTATAAATAGAGAGCCATTCTATGCTTGAACTCACACCTCAAAGCAATAGCTCTTCCTTCTCTCTATAATTCCAAGCATTCTTGTTCTAAGTTCAAGAACTTTCTTTGTTCTTGAGTGTTCTTGAGCAAAACCACCAAACCACTTCCAATACCACCCATCAATCCTTAAAGTAGTGTAGTTAAGCTTAGGAAGTTGTTTCTAGGAAAAGAAATACAAATCTTTTCCTTTCGAAGCAATCCGAGGGCCGTTTACGCCGCCGAAATCCAAACCGACGACCAAATCTTCCGTAGCCGTCACCGCCTAGAAGAACGGTAGTTCAATCTTACTATTTTTAAGTAGTTAAATCCTTACTTTATTTTCTAGAAGTAGTTTTAATCTTGCTACTTTGAATCTCTACTTATTTTTCCTAAAGGTTAAGAAGTTACTTGATCGTAGATAAAAAAGTAAAAATGCATGATTATGTCGTTTATGAAATTCAAGCATGCTATGTAGCTTAGATGATCTTGTTGTACTATTTCAAAACTTGATTGAATGCATATTATATGTAAAGTCATACACGCGGAGTCTTGCATGAGAACGAGACACAAGAAACCAAGAAAGTTAGAAACATGGCACCTAGGGTGTGTTTAACAAGGATGTTGTGTTTTCCCGGTTGGAAAATATCTTCGAAACTACGTAATGACTATTTCAAGGGTATTACGTGAGTGTGTGTGTGCCAATGGGAACCCGGTGCGGCAGAACCATTGTGAGGATACTTGGGAGATCGAAACGGCGGAACTGAGGTTGGGTGAGTAGCTTGGTTATCCGCGGTACGGAGCCAATGCAATGTGTGCCAATGGGAACCCGGTGCGGCGGAACCATTGTGAGGATACTCGGGAACCCGGAACGGCGGAACCGAGGTTGGGTGAGTTAAAAAGGTGTTTTTGAAAAGAGTAGTAACGATATGGTTCACGATGAGTCAACGCCAACTGTAGTTACAAAGCAAATGTGAATGTGTTAGCACTATTGTCTTTTTATTACTGCCTATGTACTTATCATGTGGAAATCGATGCTAGTACGTAGGATTTTACTATTGAGCCTCTGTAGCTCATGGTGTTGCCTTTTTGGTGACCCTGGCATATTATATGGGTGGCGACGTCGGTATAATATGTCAGACTTGATAGATGAACAGGGCGAACTATTCACCTTGGAGGCGTTCGGAGCCGAAGAACTCGCTAGGTTGGAGGAACAAGAGGAGCCGTAGAATGGGAACCTTAGTTCCCTTTTATTATCTGTTTTGTAAATTCAAATGCTCTTATGAGAGCCGTGTTGTAATAATGAGCAATGACTCACTTATTTCTGTAATAAATAATCCCTTTAACGAACCTAAAATTAGGGGCGTTACACAAACTGTCGAGCACCCAGGTAAACAAGAATTCTGCTAGTCAATTATGCCTTAAAATGCTTTAATGCTATCGTTGATGCCCTTTGTTTTGGCTTTTTGAATGTATTGCGGGTGGAGTGGAATCCATGGGGCGGTGTGGTGACTGAGCCAGAGTTCATGTTGAGGAACAGAGCAGTCACTGCAAGCCGAGTGCTGCTAGAGTCGACCTTCGGGTGGTAATGGTACTTGGGTGACCGGGTGATGAGACAGTCACTTGGTTCATCTGTGTTCCAGGTCCCTGGGCCATTTCTGCCTCGTGCTTCGCACACAGGCAGGTACACACTGGCTGAGTTGCTACGGTTTACTATTCTGGCGGATCTTTCTGCCTTTCTGAGGCTAGAGCGGGACTATGCCATCTACCAGAGGCAACACTTGGCGAGGCCACTTGGAGTGATGACACACTAGGCTGTTGTTGGAGAGGCTATGGAAGCGGGCCAAGAGAGGCGAGGTCAGAGTTCAAGATCAAGAGAGAGGACGGCTCATTCAAGGGAGAGGTCCAGCTATGCGGCAGCGACTGGCTTGCCTCGACTTTCTTGGACACTAGCGGTGCAAGACACACAGGGAGAGGTCGCCATAATAGAGTTTGAGCCAGCGAGGACAGAGCCTACTCGGGTCACAGGACCGGTAAGACATTGTTCCAATTTGTTCCTTTCCTTTGTACCATATTTGAACTGTATTTTGAACTTTGTCCCCAAAATGTATCTCAGGTGCCAGTAGAGTGGGTGGAAAACGCTGCTTGCTTAATGCTTGCAATGGAGAAAAAATTTCACAAAATAGCAAGTGGTACTCCTCTTCGATTGAAGTATCCATTGGTGACCCCAGCTCCTGCTTCTGTACAGACAAGACCTCAAGTATAACCCCAG
>BPLS01000398.1:65964-85112 GCA_019656275.1 Rhododendron kiyosumense | reverse complement strand
AAACTTGTTCAATTCTGCTTTTAATACTAGATAGGCTCATTGTTGGTGTAGGGGGATGAAAACAATTGGCGTTCTGAACAACACTAATTGGCAGCGGCTGCACGTGCCTCTACACCGGAACCCTAGTTCTTCGTCGGAACCCTAATCTGCAAAACAGACAAGAGGTGAGCGCACCTTTGCCTCTCGTGGCAAAGGCCCTCCGATGCTTAAGTTAGTATCACGTACTGGTCTAAACCCTAATTGTCAGTAGGAAAGCAATAAGAGATGGCCAAATATTGCGTACCTTTTACCTCCAGGCTTCCCTCGTATTTATAGGCTCACGGATGCTTGCTGCCCAAGCATCCCTGTTGCCCTAGGATTCCTACTTCGTATAGGAAACCTAGTACCTCATGGATTCTCGTTCCCTTCTCTGTATAATAGCTTAACCATTATGGGACTCTCAGCCCTTTTGGGACTCTTTCCCATAATTATCCGAACACCCCACTCACATTGGGACTCTTGCCTCGATCCTATTTACCCGGGATCTTATCCTTTTATGGAATATTACCATTCTGGAATATTCTTGCCACGTTACAACTTACGGCAACGTTTTCCACTGTTCGGCTTCCTCTTTGCCGAACAGTCCTCCTGGACCAATGACTTCACATGTCACTGGTCCACGTTGTTATATCTGGTCAAATGACTTCACATGTCTTTTGATCTTAGCAGCCGAACAGACCGTCTGGACCAGTGGCTTCACATGTCACCGGTCCATATCACCGCTCATCGTTCTGCCCGGCAATCACTTATCATGTCTGCCACGTGTCCCTAACACATCACGTGTTCGGCGACTAATCTTACTTGTTCGGGAATACCTCCCTACAATTGCTCCCCAGCCCCATTTGTTCGCCACTGTTCGGGGGCAATGGGTGGGGCTTTTTAGAAACAACAATTCTGGACCATATTCGTCCAGTCCCGGGCAGTCATCACATCTGATACCCTTCAATATTCTTGGCGGCTCTGTCATTATACCGTCTCGGGGTAATAAGTCCACGTGGCGTATCTCGTACGCCTAGCATTTAATTTTGAACTGACGTTTTTCAAACGTCGTTTAGCATAATCTCCGCCTTCCGTTACTTTAACTTGTAACGGCGTGGAGAGAGACGTTTCGTCTCCGTCTCCAGCCCTTAAACCTCTGAAAAGGGGTTCATTTGGGTTTACTTTTTCAAATCCTCCTCTCGTCTTTTTCTGCTCAAGCGACCCGAAACGCCATCGCCGCCGCCTGCAACCCCAGACACCGCCGTAGTTTACCTCGTAAGGTTCTTCGTTCCTTCTCAATCATCTGTTTTAAGGATTTACTCGTACCCCCTGTTTTCGTTTCATAGTCCTCTCCATAATTTCAAATGGCGAATGAGGGCAATAGCGGTCCTAAACCAGGAAAATTTAGGAAACTCTGTGAAACCCCGCCAGCCATGGCGGCTTTTAGGAGGGATTATAACATCCCTGACAATGTAGGGCTTGAACTCGCCCCTTTAGATGCAGACAGGGACGGGGGTACATGGGATAGGATGTGCATCCCTATAGCAGCCATTGTCGAGGGGGGGGTTAGATTTCCCCTCGACCCCCTACTTCGCCAGGTCCTGAACTGGTATCGACTCACACCAATGCAAGTCTCTAACAATTTCTTTAGATTAGTAATGGGGATTGTTGCTCTGAATAGAATATTGGGGACCCAACTGGGGATCTGGGACATCCAGTGGTGGTATAGCATCGTGCTAAACACCGATTATAATACCTTCTACTTGAAAGTTAGGAAAGCAGAGAAGCGTCTCGTGCTCAACCTACCAGACTCTGCTCGCGATCACGAGATCGATTTTCTGTATGTTACCGGAGCATTTGAGCCAATAGGCGAGGACGGCCAAGTGGTGGGCTTCCACTGCCCCCACATATGGGGCTATCCACGTATGCTCCTTTTTCCATTTTTCTTTGTAGTTTTTGTCTAACTTTCCAATATGGTTTCTGACCTTTACTGTGCTTTTTGCCGTGCAGCTAGCAACGCGAACAAGCGTCCAAGAGCCGTGCCCAGTTACGTCCGAACAGCAGAGATCAACAGGATCTTACAATACAAAGGGGAACCTGGCTCTCCAAATTATGGTAGCGGTCGCGACGCCCACGTGCTATTAGGCTACGTCCCTGCTTACAAGGGCTTCATAGATAGGAGATTAGCTAACCCGAGCACCAGCGGGGCTTCTACATCAACAGCTCCCCAAACTCAAGGTTCGAGGTTGCAGGCCGAGGTCACGCTTGCCGGACAGCCGGATGAGCTGACTATACCCGCAGGTATTCCCACGACTCGTGTGGTGCTTCGCAGATCAAGGAGAAGGCAAGTCGTACCTGATCAACAGGCCGAGCAGATCATCCTCGTTGGCATCACCAGCCAATCATCTTCCTCGGGCTACTCTCGCTCTTCCCCAGAATCAGGTACAATGGCTCGTCAGCCACTTGACCTCAGCTCCCTCCTAACTGTCCCGGCCAGGGGACGCGGTGGTGCCACCAGGGTGGCGTCCACCGGGGCCGCTCCCCCGCGATCTCGTCGCACCAGAGGGGGGTCGACAAGGTCTTCCTCAGCAACAGTTGAGACTGACAGTGCCCTTGGTGCTGATGATGCCCATAGGGACAAACGCCCAAGGGCCGAAGACCCTTCGTCATCGGATGTAGCGGCCGACACAGGAGTCAGCCAACCCCGATCACCCCCTCTCCAGGTACTCCCCCAAACATGGGCCCCCACTCTTATAAGGGGTGATCGCCCCGTTCACGTCGGGGACAGTGCCAGCTCCTCAGAGACTGCACTGGCCTTGGCGCAGGCTCTATCCCTGCCCGTTGATATGCAGAAGGAGGCCGCATCCCCTGCAGACAGGCTTGTATCCACCGGTCTTGTCAGTGGAATCAAGGTAAAAGAAGTTCTTCTTTGTAGCAAAAGGCCTTTATTATGATAATGAAGTATTCTCCTAACTCATTTCTCTTATCCGCACAGTTTATTCAAAAAATGATCACACTGGGCCAGAAGTTCAACGACTCCGAGACTGAGAGAGTCAAACTGCTGACGGACAACACAAGGTTGCTCCGAACAATTGCGAGGCTTGAGAGGGAGAGAGACAACGCCAAGTCTGACTACACCGAGGCCAAGAACAATCTCGATACTGCTGAGGAAAACCTCAAGCAGGCTTTGGCTGAAATTGATAACACCAAGAAGGCTGCGTTTGATGCTGGATATGAGAAGGGCTTTGACGCCACAACTGCTAGCTATGTGGAGCAGATGCCAGCAATCCAGGATCAAATTTGGGCTTCCAGCTGGGAGGCCTGCTTGACCAAGGTAGGTGTTGCTGATGACTCGCCCCTCTGGCAAGACAATGATTTGCCGAGCAAACAAGTTCAGATTGAGGATGAACCCCAGGGGAACCCAGATGATGACATCGATCAACAGATCGAAGAATTTGCTGGAGCTGAAGAGGATACACCTGCTGTGGTGGAATCATCTGCCCGGGAATCAATCAACGACCCTGCTCTTGAGGAAGGAGATACCGGTGGTGATGGTAATCCAACTGAAACTGTTCCTGAAGCTGCTGGCCAACTCACTCCTGAGGTCCAAGAGTTGGACTAAGCACGCTACCTCTATAGGAAAACTTTGCAGGTCCTACGCGACCGTAGATATCTCAGCCCTGCGAGGCACCTGATCATCTTTTCTTGTTTTACTCTTTGTTTGTGTTGGAACAAGTACTTGGCCCTTCGTGGCGTAATTCTGGATTTTATCAGTTTGCTCGGCCATTCGTGGTCACTTCTGTCTCTTAGATATTGCCTATCTGTTCCAATTTCCTTGTGTTTTTCGCCACAAGGTTTTTGCCATGACTACATCTATTCGTATGTGTTTGAGTCTCCAAGTTTTTCATACTTGGATTTTTCTAAGTATTTGACATGTCTCGATATGCCTGACAGAATCAAGTATTTCGTACTTGATGACTTTGCATTTTTACGTATGCAAGCCTTATAAGTGTTTCGTACTTATAGGTATCTCATACCAGACGTTCCTTAAAACCTCTTTAATATAAAGGTTAATCGTAAGTTTCTCGGACTTACAGTATTTCATACTTTTTAGCACAATCATTTACTCAAGTGTTAGTGCCCGAACAGCTTGCATGCGACCCAAGTGTTTTCATACTTGGGGTACATTTGTTTACAAGTTTCTCATACTTTAGCGTTTATTCGTGCGCGGTGCTCAAGCTATCAAGCATAGATCTATATGGCGTTCGTGCCAATCCCATGCTCCCCAATATGAATAATGAAAAGAAAAGTCAGTATTCATATTAAAAAACCAAATATTTCAAAAAGCTGAATATATTGTGAGGATAAGAGTGTCTTTATTCATAGACTGAACTGAAGGGGGCGTTATTCGTACCCCTTACAACTAAAAATAAGAAACAAAAGGGAATTTTAATCGTAATTCCCACATAATCACATAATGCAATAAAATTAAATTCTTTTAAACAAAGAATTTTCTCAGATTATGAGCATTCCATGGCCTCGGAATTGGGACGCCGTCCAGATCAGCCAATCTGTAGGCCCCGATGCCCACAATCTCAGTTACCCGATACGGGCCTTCCCAATTGGCTCCTAGCTTGCCTTCGTTGGCTACCTTGGTGTTGCCGAGCACCTTTCGTAGTACAAGGTCCCCAACACCAAATTCTCGTGGGTGAACATGCTTATTGTAGCTTTTCATCAGCTGTTCCTGATACGAGGCCAAATGGACTAGGGCCCGTTCTCTCCTCTCCTCGGCGAGGTCAAGCTCAATTTCCAGGGCTCTGTCGTTGCCCCCACTTTCAACCAACACAGTCCTGTTGGTTGGAAGTCCAACTTCCAGAGGTATAACTGCCTCTGTACCGTATGCCAACGAATAGGGGGTCTCTCCCGTAGACCTCCTAGGTGTTGTCCTATGAGCCCATAAAACAAGGGGCAATTCGTCAGGTCATTTCCCCTTGGCTTTATCCAACCTCTTCTTGATCCCATCAAGAATGGTTTTGTTAGACGCTTCTGCCTGCCCATTACTCTGAGGGTAGGCTGGAGTGGAATAGTAATTTCGAATTCCATATTGGGCACAAAACGCCTTGAATTTCTTCTGAAATTGGGACCCGTTATCTGTGATCAAAGAATAAGGAACCCCAAATCGAGTAATAATACTCTTCCACACGAACTTCTCAACCATGGGTTCGGTGATTTTGGCCAGTGGTTCAGCCTCAATCCATTTGGTGAAATAATCCGTCGCAACTAAAAGGAATTTTCGGTTCCCAGTTGCTTTGTGCAATGGACCCACGATGTCCATTCCCCATTGAGCAAACGGCCAAGGGCTTGTCAAAGGCACCAAATCTTCCGCAGGTGTTCGAATCATTGGTGAGAATTTCTGACATTTCTCACAAATCTTAATGTACATCTTTGCATCTTCCTGCATGTGAGGCCACCAGTAGCCTTGGGTAATTGCTCGGTGGGCAATGGATCTTCCCCCAGCATGACTCCCACATGTTCCTTCATGTATTTCGTGAAGAAATCTCTGAACCATCTCGGGGTGCACGCACAACAAATATGGGCCTGTGAAGGATTTTTTGTAGAGCTTCCCTTCTGGGGACAACCAAAACCTTGCTGACTTGGTTTTGACCTTATGCGCCTCCTTTTTGTCAGCGGGGAGTATTTCATCTCGTAAAAACTCCACGATTGGGTCCATCCAACTTGGACCTCGGTTCACTTCCAAAACTAATTCCACGCTTCTGCCAATGCTCGGCTCATTCAGATACTCAACTGCAACTCTTCGCTTGAGTTCAGTTGGAACTGCTGCAGCCAGCCATGCCAATGAATCGGCATGTGCATTTTGTCCGGAGCTTATCTGTTCAATGTGGACCCTCTCGAAGGTGTCTAGCAAATCTTTGGCAGCTTCCACGTATGCCGCCATTTTTTCGTTCCGGGCCTGATACTCGCCGGACAGCTGATTTACCACAAGCTGCGAGTCACAGTGCACCCTAACTCTTTTTGCCTTCAGAGTCTTCGCACTTCTTAATCCTGCTAGGAGTGCCTCGTACTCCGCCACGTTGTTTGACGCGCTGAATCCCAGCCGAACAGACAGTTCTATCATAATTCCTCCAGGAGGAAAAAGAACAATACCAATTCCTGAACCAGTATTACAAGCTGATCCGTCGACGAATAACTTCCATTCCGTGCCATCCTGTTCGGCCGAGACCTTGTCCCTCGTGGACAAGGTTCTACTCCCCTGTCCTTTTTTCGTAGGAGGCAGGGGAGCTACTGTGGGAGAAAACTCTGCCACAAAATCAGCCAACACTTGGCCTTTGATTGCTGTTCGTGGTTGATAATCAATATCATACTGACTCAACTCGACGGACCACGTCGAGATTCTTCCAGAAAAATCTGCCTTTCGTAGCAGTGACTTCAGTGGAAACTCAGTGTACACTACAACCCTATGGCTCTGGAAATAGTGTGGCAGCTTTCTCGTTGCTGTCCTAAGTGCCAGGACAAGTTTTTCTAGGGGCAGATATCTCGTTTCTGCATCTAGCAATGTCTTGCTAACATAGTAAATTGGGATTTGTTCAACTTCCAAATCCCTTAACAGGACTGCACTCACAGCATGCTCAGAAACAGCTAGGTACAAAATCAAGGACTCACCTGGCTGTGGGGTCGACAGAAGTGGTGGCTCGGCCAGATACTTCTTCAGGTCCTGGAAAGCTTGCTCACAGTCTGCTCCCCATTCGAATCCTTCCCTTTTCTTTAACAACTGAAAGAAGGGCCTACACTTGTCACTTGACCTGCTGATAAATCTGTTGAGTGCTGCAGCCATGCCAGTTAGTCTTTGGACCTCCTTCGTGGTCTTGGGATTTTGCAACCTCTGTAAGGCAGCAATTTGATCTGGGTTAGCCTCAATTCCCCTCATTGTCACCAAGTGCCCTAGGAATTTCCCAGAACCAACCCCAAACGCACATTTCGAGGCGTTGAGTTTCAATTTGTATTTCCTCAAAATTTCAAAGACTTCTCTCAAGTCTGAAATATGCCCTCGCTTGTCTCGGCTTTTCACCACCATATCGTCTATGTACACCTCCATAGTTTTCCCGAGCAGCTCCCTAAACATCAGAGTTGCAAGCCTTTGGTACGTCGCCCCTGCATTTCTCAGCCCAAACGGCATGACACTATAGCAGTACAAACCCCGTGGGGTGATAAAAGACGTCTTCTCCTGATCGGGCCCGTACATAGCAATTTGATGGTATCCTCGATACGCATCAAGAAAACTCATTCGTTCGTAGCCAGCTGTTGCATCAACCAACTGGTCTATCCTCGGGAGGGGAAAACTATCTTTGGGGCAAGCTTTGTTCAAATCTGTGAAGTCCACACAGACACGCCATTTTCCGTTCTTCTTCTTCACGACTACGGTGTTGGATAGCCACTCAGGGTAGTGAACCTCGCGTATTGCTTTTGCCTCAAGCAACCGATTAACCTCTTCGACAACAGCATCCACGTGCTGTACGGCAGCCCTACGCTTCTTCTGAATAACTGGTTTATGTTGAGGGTCAACATTCAGATGGTGACAGATTATGTCAGCATCTACACCAGGCATCTCTTCTGGTACCCATGCAAACACATCAACATATTCCTTCAGAAACTGTATTGATTCGGTCTTTTCCTCTGCAGGTAGTGATTCCCCGATCAAAAAATATCTTTCAGGATCAGCCTCGTTGATCTGAATCTTCTCCAAACCTTCGATCACCTTATCAGCCGGGCTTCTTCCGACATCCTCGATAGTCGGTTGATCTGGCACTTCCAGTGTATGAACATGATGGGCCTTTGGGGCCTTCTTAATGATGGAGATCAAACACTGTTGGGCCGCTTTTTGGTTACCCCTGATTGATTCGATCCCATTGGATCCTGGGAATTTCACCATCTGGTGGTAAGTCGAGGAGACTGCCCTCATCTTGTGTAACCAAGTTCTTCCTATAATCGCGTTATAAGAAGAGGGGACGTCTACCACCAGGAAATCCGTCCTTAAAACAACTGAACCTGCCCGAACAGGCAGGGTTACCTTTCCAAGGGGCCACACTGCCCCTGCACCAAACCCGACCAACGGTGTCGTGGACTGTTCCAAATCTGTCTGGGCCAGTCCAAGCTTCTTGAACGCATCGTAGTACATCACCTCTGTACAACTTCCTGAATCCACTAGGATCCTTTCAATGTCATACTCCCCAACTCGTAGGGTTATGACCAAAGCATCATTATGAGGTATCTGGACCTCTCCCAAATCATCATCCGTGAAGGCTATGCTCTCACTGCATACATCGCTCTCTCGCCCTCTTTTATTGCCCAATCGCATCACGTGCTGATCGTGCTTAAATTGCCTTTGCAACAGTCTAACCTCATTTCTCGTATAAGGTGCCGCCAACCCATGTATCATATGGATTACTCCCTTAGGATTCTGCTCGTAATCCAATTCCATGGCCTTCTCCTTTTCCTTGGGATCCTCCTGGATAAATTCCTTGAGATAGCCTCGAGAGACCAAATCATCGAGGTGTTTCTTGTACATCTCGCAGTCTTCAGTCATGTGGCCCCAAGCCTTGTGGTAGCTACAGTGCTGATTCGTAGCACGTCTAGCGTCTTTATCTCCACCAAGGCTCGGTGGCCACTTGAAGTACGGCTGATTCTTTATTCGATAAAGAATCCTGTAAATTGGCTCCTTCCAAACAGTGTTGATAGAAAAGAAAGACTTAGGGTCCGGGGCTTGCTTTTCTTTATACGAATCCTTCTTAGCCTGCCCATACTCCTTACGCTCCTTGTATGGCTTGGGCTCAGGCTTGTCCGCCTTCTTTGCTGGTGTCTTGGGCTCTTCGGCAGCCATCCTGCCGTCCTCGCGGAGTATGTCATCCTCCATTCTAGCGTGCTGCTCTATTCGCTCCATCAGTTTGGCCAACGTAGCCACCGGATGTTTATTCAATGAGCGACGCAATTCCCCCCGAACAGGCAAGCCAGTTTTGAAGGTTGCTATGGCATATTCCTCACTGCAACTTTCAATCTCGTTGAAAGTTTCCCAGTACTTCTTTGCATAGTCTCTGATCGGCTCGTTCTCCACTTGCTTCATGGTGGAGAGACTCTCAAAAGTCTTTGGGGCCTTCCGGCTTGTCAAGAACCGAGCAGTGAATTCCTCGGCTAACTGCCTCCATCCTCTTATGGATCGAGGTGCCAGTTTATGAAACCAGCTCAGGGCCACTTTTCCAAGACTCGACGGGAACATTTTGCACAGAATGGCATCATCACCATCGTGCATGAACATGGCCTGTTGGTAATGTTGTATATGAGTTACCGGGTCCGTGTTTGTCTCGTAAAGCACGAAGGCTCCGTGCTTCACTCTGCTCGGCAACCTGGCCTCCTGCAGCCTCCTTGCAAACGGTGAGGCTGCAATGTTACTCAGGGCTTTACGTGCCGCTTCTCGTGCGGACAGTGTCCCTTCCTCTTTTTCAATTGTCTTGTGAGCCACGGCTTTGGCCCAATCAGCATCAGGTCTCTCGTACCTGTCACGGTGATGCTTCCTCGTTTTTTCCTCAGATGAGGAACTTCGTTCTCTGCTCCTTCTTCTTCGTGAAGAAGCCCTTCGCCTGTCTGGCGTGCGGTCTCTGCTTCTGCTTCTCCTTCTTCGTGGGGAAGCTTCATACCGTCTCGTGGTAGGGCTGTTGCTCCTGCCTCTTCTTTCTCGTGAACGAGGCTGTTTATGGACTAGTAAAGCCCTCCTGTCTTCTCTAGAACTTCTTCGCGAAAGTCCGGAGTCTTCCGGGTGATCTCGTACCCGCTGCAGCTCTCGTATCTCGTATTCTCGTCTCTTAATCAGACGAGCGCACTCCTCAATTTCTTTCCTCTTTATGTCGAGGATATCTTCACTGTTATGGACACTTTTTGAACGGTCCACCGATGCCTCTCTTCGGTAGGACTTGCTCCTTCTCGTGGAGCCAGTAGCTGCCTTGTCCTCTCTTCCAGCGGGCTTTCTCGGAGCTCCTGGTGGAGACTTATCCCCTCCACCAGTTAACTGGTTCTTTGGATCGAACGGCGTGGTTGGATCTTTTTCCATCATGGTCATGTTTTCACGAACTTGTTCGTTTCCCACAGACGGCGCCAATTGTAGGGGGATGAAAACAATTGGCGTTCTGAACAACACTAATTGGCAGCGGCTGCACGTGCCTCTACACCGGAACCCTAGTTCTTCGTCGGAACCCTAATCTGCAAAACAGACAAGAGGTGAGCGCACCTTTGCCTCTCGTGGCAAAGGCCCTCCGATGCTTAAGTTAGTATCACGTACTGGTCTAAACCCTAATTGTCAGTAGGAAAGCAATAAGAGATGGCCAAATATTGCGTACCTTTTACCTCCAGGCTTCCCTCGTATTTATAGGCTCACGGATGCTTGCTGCCCAAGCATCCCTGTTGCCCTAGGATTCCTACTTCGTATAGGAAACCTAGTACCTCATGGATTCTCGTTCCCTTCTCTGTATAATAGCTTAACCATTATGGGACTCTCAGCCCTTTTGGGACTCTTTCCCATAATTATCCGAACACCCCACTCACGTTGGGACTCTTGCCTCGATCCTATTTACCCGGGATCTTATCCTTTTATGGAATATTACCATTCTGGAATATTCTTGCCACGTTACAACTTACGGCAACGTTTTCCACTGTTCGGCTTCCTCTTTGCCGAACAGTCCTCCTGGACCAATGACTTCACATGTCACTGGTCCACGTTGTTATATCTGGTCAAATGACTTCACATGTCTTTTGATCTTAGCAGCCGAACAGACCGTCTGGACCAGTGGCTTCACATGTCACCGGTCCATATCACCGCTCATCGTTCTGCCCGGCAATCACTTATCATGTCTGCCACGTGTCCCTAACACATCACGTGTTCGGCGACTAATCTTACTTGTTCGGGAATACCTCCCTACAGTTGGTACACGATACACCTGCTCTTGATTCCTGTTTTCAACATTTAATATTCAATATGCACAATATATACTGAAATGCTTCAAATGAATTGACAATGTAAGGACAAGTTAGGGCAGCTCTTAGGCAAAAGAGTGTGCGGCCACCTCAGAAGAAGAAGATGGCAAGCGCCTCTGCTACTCCTACCGCAGCCCAGAGACAGGCAAGCGTTTCACAGCCAGCGGCGAGCGTGTAGAGAGGGGCAGAGAGCGCCACAACTCACGAGGAGACGAGATTCCATATTAAGCTGAGGGAGAGATTGACACAGAAAGGGTCAATTCTGAAGAAGAGAAAATGAGCCACATCATTTCGGATCGCGGAGAGAAAGAGCGGTGAGGAGGAGGAGGAGGAAGAGTGCTTGCCTTTCAACAACGGCTCTGACGACTTCGTGTAGACACCCTATTCTGGACCGTCCAAATAGTGGTCTTTTAATTCCCCAATGATGATTATGGTCAAGAACATTTCGAGATCGATGGTGTGTTTGAGCTTTGAGCATGCCGAACCCCATTCAAACCCTTCCAAACACCATTTCAAACCTTTCAAAATCAGAACCAAATGGCCTCAGCAAAACCAAACTTTCTTACGCCAGTACTGTGCTGGCATGCGCTAGTAAACTGCCACGTGTCGGTGACCGTTGACCCAGCTATCACTGGCGCACGCACGTCCAATCCCAGCGTACGCTAGTTAAATCCAGTCAAAGTGTCACTATTCAACCACGTGCTCGGGACTTTTATGGCTCCCTAGTACGGTGACTAGTCCCCCTGATGATTATTTCTTGTAGGGGCGTTCCCCCACTCTCTTACATCATCCATCAACCCAAGTCCCATGCATTTAATGCATGGGAGACTCTTTCCTAACCTAACCCAACCTTAACCCAAGCTGACTGCCCCCTCTTCAGTCATCATTCCCTCTATAAATACCCTAATTGCATTCATTTGCAAGGGGTTAACCACATTAAGAACCCAAGCTTCTTTCTCTCCTCTCATTTGCTCTCTCTCCTCCTTCATTGAAAGAGAAAGAAGAGGAGTCCACTCCACACACCCCACCGTCATTTAGCCTCCATCTTCAACCTCCAAGCTCAAAACCACCATCAAGTTTCAAACCAAAGGTATACCACCTTTTAAGTGGCTTTCTGTTTTGACCCCTGAGGGGAACCAGAAGGGTCCAGGCTGGTAATCAATACCAGTCCTGGCCTTGAAACTGGTAAAATGTAAAGATCGAGGGCTTAATTGCTTATATTTTACTTTCATCACCTTGTTGCATGCTAAAAACCAGTCTTCTGCTTTCTGTACTTTAGAACTCTTTAGCTGTAATGATTCAATACTTGCTCTCTATCCATTCTAGAAGGCCTCTGGGTTCCTTCTAGTCATGTTCCAAAGCCCAGATGATGCAAAGCCAAGCACTGGACAAAAGACATGACCGGCGTACGGTCTCACATGATTGGAGTATGGCAGTTGTGTCATGATCCAGTGGCTGGCCCTTGCATCGTAGCTTAATCTTGGCCTTTTGTTATTTCCCCACTCTGTTTATGGGGTTTCCCCACTCTGTTTATGGGGTTTCCTATCTATTTTTATGGCGTCAAGCCATTTCATATGTCTGTAACTGTATAATGTATTGCTATTAAACTGCGTGGTTTATCTTGGGTGTGCGCTGGTCCATTCCAGAGCCCAGAGGGTTGCAAACAAGACCGTGAGTGCATCATAGTGGCGTGCGCCAGTGATACAGTGGCGTGTGCAGGTTATATCGGTATGTGATGGCCTGGTCAGTGCATACTGGTGTGTTACCTGCTCACATCTCTTGGAAGCAACGTACTCCAACTTGTTCAAATTGCTCCCGGTGCTTGTTCTCAATCTATATTCATTATTGCAAGCAAATCATTTCCATCAAACATTTTGCCATATAACTGCAACTTGTTACATTTTAAATCCCCATTACCTGTTCCCCCACCCTAACTAGCTAAAAAATGATTGATGAGAGAAAGATGCAAACGTTTTACAAGATGCCTGAGTAGAGACCAATCTCCGGATTGGGCGAGAGGGGTGCCATAAAACCCTTCCCCCCTCGTAACCTAGCTCCTGAACCTCAGATATCGAAGGTGACGATGGACCAGTCTACGCCTTTTTCAAATCAAACAAACTTGACAAAAATTTCAAATTCGGTTCCTTGGGTATTTCACCGCTAAAACCCAAGTGGCGACTCTGAATCGAAGCGTTTCGCCGTGCTTTTCCAAAAAAGGGCCGCACCCAAATTTTTAGTAAAATTTCCGAAGTTCAAAGCGTAGCAGGTGTTGTTCTCGGAGATCTTGGATCTTGTGTCTTAAAGCGAAACAATCCAATCAAATCAACGACAGTCCGCCCGTCCCTCAAGTCAATTAAATCAATGATGGTCCACCCATCCCTTAAGTCAATTAAATCAACGACGGTCTGCTCATCCCTCAAGTCAATTCAATCAACGATGGTCCGCCCGCCCCTCAAGTCAATTCAATCAATGACGGTACCTTAAGTCAATTAAATCAACGACGGTTCGCTCATCCCTCAAGTCAATTCAATCAACGACTATCCTCCCGTCCCTCAAGTTAATTAAATCAATGATGGTCTGCCCGTCCCTCAAGTCAATTCAATCAACGATGGTCTGATCGTCCCTCAAGTCAAATCAAATCAACGATCGTCTGCCAGTCCCTCAATTCAATCAAATCAACGATGATTTGCCCATTCCTCAAGTCAAATCAAATTAACAATGATCCGTTTGTCCCTCAATTCAATCAAATCAACAATGGTACGCCTGTCCCTCAAGTCAAATCAAATCAACGACTGTTTGCCCATCCATTCAAATCAAATCAATAAGTGGCGATTCTCCCGTCCACCAATTTTATCCCCAATAGCGACGATTTGTTTGCAACTAATTATTCCCCAGGAGAGTCTGTCTCCACAATATCCTGTTCTATTCAAATCAAGCAAGAGGCATGTAGACACTTCCCAAATGGGGTATCGCCATACAAATTGATCATTGTTTGTTTGTTTGGTTGTTTGTTTCATAAACCAAGATCGTGGATATTCCCATAGCTAGGAACATCGCAATATGATAGTGGTTATCATCAAAACAGAGTCACCACCTAGTTTATAAAAACTAGGAAAAATAGATAGTGATTCCAGGTATAGGAGCCAGAAGTACAATGGGGGAAGGTGTTAGGCACCCCTCTTTGCCCAGTCGTGAGACTGATCCATAATTGTTCGACATATGATTAATGCTTGCTTTATTTGATTCTGACACATAGTTTGTTTTTAGCCTTTAACAGTTGATAAGGTGAGCCAATACGATGATTGAAAGCATGCATCAAAATAAGAAGAAAACAAATATGTCCTAGTAAATAGATCCCTTGACCGGTGAATTGATGTCACGGCCGAGGAATCTTACTGGATTGATGTATCAGTCGAAGGATTGATGTCCTGACCAATGTTCTTCCTCACACCAAAACAGATACTTAACAGATGATCAAAATATTGTGATTAATGCACAAAAACGTAAAAGAGATCAAACCATAGGTCCCTGGGCCTCACCATCTTGATCCCTCAGTTGCTTGATTGCTTTGGATTAGAGGAGATTGACTTATTTGCTTCTCAAAAACCCTAGGGTTAAGGGTTTGTACTTCAGGGTTTAATCATCGGATCGCGGCTACCTTCGAAAAGTTAAAGCTTTTGTAGAGAGAGTATGTGTGCAGGATTTCGTGGCTTGAGAGGGTGATTATATGTGTTAATTATTAACCCTAAGAGTCTCTTTATATAGGCAATTGGTGACTCACTCCGGCCAATCAAATGGCGTGAATCTATAAGGAATTATAGGGCAATAAGATCTCTAGATGAATTTGCTTTCGTAGCTCAAACGCATCGGAAAAAGGCTGCTAGGGTTTTGGTGATTGGATCAAATGTTCGACAGAACATTCAAGAATTTGGAAAATAGACGGTTTGGTGGCCAAGCAAAGGATCTAGCGGCCAAAGGATGGATTAGGCGACTGAAGAATCGATCTGGCTACCGAGGAATCAATCTCTCGGGGAGATTTTCAAGCAACATATTTCACAGGTGAAAGAATGAAGTTGAGGCCATGAGATCAATGTTACGGCCGAAAGATGGATTTTCCTCGGATGCTGTATTTCTGTCTGAAAGGCTATATGGCTCTAGATTGGGTCCTCCAAGTGGCTAAAAGTACTCACCAAAAGTCTTAACGTTCACGAGAAGTCAATCAGCAATCATTGTATCCATTCATCATCGGGATGGTCCAAATGTGGGACTTGAAATAGTCGTTAGGCCAAATTGGGGTGTCTACACAGCAGCCTGTCTTGTCCATTCAAATCAAAGTGGCAATCCATTCGTCCGATTCTGCATTCATCCCAGCGATGATCCATCCGTCCAACCCATCCAATCAGGTTCTTTAAGTATATGTGTTTACTTTGCTAACATGCTCTATTCTGAATAGCCTTGAGGGGTGTCTAGAAACCTTTGACATTACTTGTACCAAGACAACGGTGCTTCAAGTGTCGTCAAAGGGGAACTACTGTAGACACCCTATTTTGGGCTTCCCAGATTAGTTTACTTAAGGTCTTTGATTCCTCGATGATGATTGAAATCGAGAACACCCTGAGAATATTAGTGTGTTTGAGCTTTGAGCGCTCCGAAACTCTTTTAAACCCTTTCAAAACCCTTCAAGCCAGAACCAAAAAGCCTCAACAAAACCCTACTTGCATACGCTGGTACCAAACTGGCGTGCGCTGATCCTCTGCCACGTGTTAGTCATCTGTCAGCTTTGACCATTGACCAAGCTGTGACTAGCGCACACAGGTCCACTATTGGAGTACGCCGGTCAAATGTAGTCCCATCGCCTTTATTCAGCCACGTTTACAAGACTTTTGTGCCACCCAGTACAATGTTTGATCGGCTGAGATGTGATCTCGAACAAGGGATGTTCCTTTCCCCTCTCTTCAACTCCCATCACCTTGTCCTAAGCATTTAATGCATGGAGACTTATCTCCACTCCAACCAGCCCCATTTTTCAACTGGTTACTCCCTTCACCCTCTCCTATAAATACCCCCTTGCATTCATGTGCAAGTCAAGAGAGTGATAAATAACTTCATTACACCCCTTGCTACTGACATCCATCTACCAGCATTCTTTATCCAACTTCAAGTTCAAAGTTCAACCACCTTAACAAACTCAAAGCCAAAGGTATACCACCTTTGATAGTACTCTGTTCTGATCCCTGGGAGGGCTGGTAGGGTCAAGGCTGGTAATCAATACTAGTCCTGGCCCTAAAACTAACAAGGTTTCAAAATCATGCATGGCTAGAATTGGCACACGCCAGTTCCAAGTACGCGTACACCAGTCATGGCTGTACATGCAATACTAGCATGGGGATTAGTGTCTAGTTGTTTTCTGTTTAATTTTTCATATATCATTGTGAGCATGCCTAATAACCAGTTTACTGCTTTTCATAGTTAAAGTTTGCTAGTTTTACTTTCTCAAATATTCATATCTGCTGCTTTGAAATGCCTTTGGGGTCTTTCTGAACATGTCTCAGAACCCAGAAAGTGTAAAGCCAAGCACTGGGCAAGATGTTACAACTGGTGTACGGTAGTCTACTACTCGTGAGCACCAGTCCATTTCAGTCCAATGGCTGGCCATTGCATGGCAACTAGGCCTTAGCCTCTATTTTATCCCCCACACTATTTATGGGGGGCTCTGTTCTTTTCTTGGCCTCTGAGCCCATTCAAACTATTTATTACTATATATTAGAACTACTTGATTTGTCCGGGGTGTGCACTGGTCATTTCCAGAGCCTAGAGGGTTGAAGATAAGAACTGTGGGATTCGGCTTACTGGCGCACGCTGGACTAGTAGTAGTGTGCGCAGGTGGGATCAACATGTAGTGACTCGATCAGTGCATGCTGGTTTCTTCCCGCTCACGTCACTTCAAAACAGTGTATTCCAGTCTGTTTAAACTCCCATAGGAGTTTGTTTTCAATATATATTAATTGTTTCAATAAGCAAGTATGCTAATTTATTACATCCTGCCAATATGTTACAGTTTTAAATCCCCTTTTAACTGTTCCTCCGCCCTAATTGGCTAAAAATCGATTAATGAGAGAATCAAATGATTTATAAATGCCCGAGTAGAGACCGATCTCCGAATTGGGCGAGAGGGGTGCCTTAAAACCCTTCCCCTCTTGTAACCCAGCTCCCGAACCTCAGATATCAAAGGTGACAACGGACCAATCTACAAAACCTTTTCCAATCAAAATGTAGCAAACGTTTCAAGTTCGGTTCCTTGGGTGATTTAACGCAAAACTTGAGTGGCGACTCTGAATCGAAGTGTTTCGCTGTACTTTTTCAAAAAAGGGCGCACCCGAATTTTTAGGGGCGTGTGCCCATAGGGCCTTGGCCCCCCATTGAGGGAGCACATACATATTTATATTTACATGTATAAATATAACTATCTCACGGTCCCATTCGATTAATCAACGGTCTCAAAACAAAAATCCACGAGCTGATTCGGTTTTAATTTTTGAATCTGTATTTGAACCATAAATTCACGAATTAGGACCAAAACGTACGGTTTGATTTGGTCCAATTTTGCGGTTAATCGGGTTTTTTTTTCCGACCCTAGTGAGTGCAACATAGCTCCACCGCCCCCCCCAAAAAAAAAAGAGACTACAGTGCCATTTCACTTTATTTTAAACTTCTTTTTTAATCTTTTTAAAAAAGAAGGTAATTTCAAGCTCAAGTATAATGAAAATGAAAAATATTTTTAAATTTTTTTTGCACAGTTTAAAAGATCTTGATAAGATCTATCAAATAAGATCCAAATTAGTAGAAAAATTATTTATATAAACATGTAATTTTTGAGTTTGAAATTGCTTTGCTTCTGTAAAGTTCCTTTTCAAGGTCCCTGTCATTAAGCCTTCTAATAGTACCATTGGAAGGGTATCCAACATTATTGATCAGCAATCAAGACAATGGGACATTGAAAAATTGGAAAAGGAGGTTCCAACCGATGTTGTGAATGCAGTGAAGGATATTCCCATTTCCCATGTGGAGAGAGCAAACCAATTGGTGTGGCATTTCAACTCAAACGGTAGCTATTCGGTCAAGTCGGAGTACCACATTGCTCATCAAGATCTTATGGAAGGGGGACACTCCAAGCCTAGCCCCTCTTTCAAGCTTGGAAAGGTTTTTTGGAAGGTATTGTGGAAGATTGAAGTCCCAAATAAAATTAAAAGTTTTTGGTGGCGAACTTGTCTGGATATTTTGGGAACTAAAGGTAATCTTTTCAAGAGGAAGTGTGCTAGAGACAATGTTTGCCCCATTTGTGACAGTGGGGAGGAGAGCATTGATCATATGCTTTTTTACTGTCCATGGGCCAATTTAGTTTGGTTTGGATGCAACATTAAACCTTTTGGAGATCTCGGGGGTAATTCTACTATTGCAAAATAGGCTGCTGACATGATTAAGAAACTGGGATCCGAAGACGGAATAGAGTTTATGGGCAGGGTGGCCACTATTGCTTGGAATATTTGGAAAGGGATGAATGATTACCTGTTCAATCGTGTGACGGTTAATCCTCAAAAAATCATTGCATCCATTCGCCACGCGAAGATGGAAAGTGTTGATATTCCTTTGATTACTACAGTCCATATGGATAACCTTTTAATCCAAGAGGAAGTTTCCTCCTGGCGGGCTCCGGACTTTGGGAAGTTTAAAGCCAACTGCAATGTTGCAATTTCAATAACCAAGAATGCTAGTCAAGCTGTTGTGGTTCTTCGGAATTGGAGGGGAAAAGTGGTGGAAGGGGTACCAAAAACAGTGCGTGCTTGTTCTAGTCTTGGTGGAGAATTATATGCTATTAGAGCTGCTTGTGAAATGCTTCTTAGGCTGGATATGAAAGAGGTTGTAGTAGAGTCAGATAACAAGCAAGCAATATCTCTTAGGCCCCGTTTGATAACCCTTCAAGGGGTTGGGATTGGATTGTTAGAGTGGGGGTATTAACAATACCTTGTTTGGTTTCACAAAAATGGTCTGGACTAACAATCCCATCGGATTGCTAATATCCCAATTTGGGGGTA
>BPLS01000398.1:23838-56753 GCA_019656275.1 Rhododendron kiyosumense | reverse complement strand
GTATCGCTGAAAATAATTACTTTCTCATTTCTACTTCAATGTTTCATTGTGCATCCTGTACATCTTTTATATGCAAGAAACCTGGTGGGAAAGGAGTGTAAATGATTATTTTTCTCAGTCTTTGCCACATTGGATGTACGTTTTGAGTTGTATCGCTGAAAATAATTACTTTCTCATTTCTACTTCAATGTTTCATTGTGCATCCTGTACATCTTTTATATGCAAGAAACCTGGTGGGAAAGGAGTGTAAATGATTATTTTTCTTGGGCTTTGCCACATTGGATGTACGTTTTGAGTTGTTTCACTCACAAATCGTTAGACTAACATTGAGTGTCTTAGTGATTTTGAGTTAAAATTACATTTAGCTACAGAACTATGACATCATACAGAACTATGACAACATCAGCAGAGGTTTGTTTGGATATTTCTTAAGATCAACATTTCAATAGTCCATATAGCATCACCAAGGAAAGCTTCACATGTTACACCAGTGCGTTCCCTTCATTTCAAACAATCAAGGACACCAAACCAATAAATCTAAGCTAGGGGCTAATGCTGGTTAAGGATTGTCCATTTAGTACAAAGCAACAGATTAGGATGAGGGATTGCATAGAGGCTTTTGTCCTTGCATCATGAGAGATGTTATTTAGCAATACTGAGTTAGATGAATCGCTCGAAAGATCCTGTTGTTCCTTTCTGTAAACTTGAACGCAAGGATTGAGATCCAAAAGATTAGGGTTATTTTCCTCATTACGTTAGAGTTATACAAGACTAAGAAAGTAATTACACTGAGATCCTTATCTCCTAATCTAATTACACAAGGGCTCAATTATACGCTAATTACACATACATCCATAACTTAACACTCTCCCTCAAGTTGGTGCGAAGATGTCAATCAAGCCCAACTTGAACACAGCGGGGTGGAAACTCTTGCTACCAAGCCCTTTTGTGAATATGTCAGCTAATTGATCCCTCCGATTTCACAAAAGGCATACATATCAACCCATCACTCAGCTTCTCCTTGATAAAATGCCTGTCAATCTCTATGTGCTTCGTTCTGTCATGTTGGACAGGATGATGAGCAATGTTGATGGCAGCTTTATTGCCACAATAGAGTTTCATAGGACCACTATCAGAAATTCTCAAATCACGTAATAAGGTTTGGAGCCACAAGAGTTCATAAACATCATGAGCCATAGCTCTATATTCTGCTTCTGCGCTTGATCTGGCAACCACTGATTGTTTCTTACTTCACCAAGTAACCAAATTTCCTCCAAGGAAAGTACAGTAGCCCAAAGTAGAGCGTCTATCATCCACAGATCCAGCCCAGTCAGCATCTGTGAAAACCTCTAATCGCAAGTGACCATGATTAGAGAACAGAATTCCTTTCCCTGGAGCTGACTACCTCAAGATACGATAAACTGCATCTAGATGTGGAGTATGAGGATCATGCATAAACTAACAATACCAACTGCATAAGTAACATCCGGTCGAGTATGAGCTAAGTATATCAGTTGACCCACAAGTAGTTGATACCTCTCCTTATCAGTGTGCTCCCCCACATCTCCACTAAGATGATGATTTGCCTCAATAGGAGAATTCGCTGGTCTACAACCTAACATACCTGTTTCTTCCAAAAGATCAAGTATATACTTCCGTTGGGAAATAAAAATACCTTTATCAGATCTTGCCACCTCCATCCCTAGAAAGTATCTCAGTGGTCCCAAATCCTTAATCTCAAACTCTTGAGCCAGGTTAGACTTAAGATTAAGAATCTCGTCCACATCATTGCCAGTCATTATTATATCATCAACATAGACAATAAGGACATCAATCTTACCAGTAGCTCCTTTGATGAACATAGTATGATCTGCATGGCTCTGTTTGTATCCAAACCTTAACATAGCCTTTGAAAATCTGCCAAACCAAGCTCTAGGTGACTGCTTCAACCCATAGAGAGCCTTCTTCAACCTACAGATCTTTCCTTTAGTCTCAGAGGAAGAAAAACCGGTGGTATATCCATATATACCTCCTCCTCTAATTCACCATGAAGGAATGCATTCTTCACATCAAACTGTTGCAGAGGCCAATTCAAATTTGCAGCACAAGATAGTAGAGCTCGTATAGAGTTCATCTTTGCTACCGGAGCAAATGTCTCCTCGTAATCTATACCATAGGTTTGAGTAAAATTCTTGGCAACAAGTCTTGCCTTGTACCTCTCAACTGTACCATCAGCATTTTGCTTAACAGTGAAAACCCACTTGCATCCCACTGATTTCTTCCCTTTTGGAAGTGATACCAGCTCCCAAGTGCCATTTTTTTTCAAAGCTGTCATCTCCTTTACCATTGCTCCTTTCCACTTAGGGATTACCGGTGCATCCTGTCAATTCTGTGGAATAGATATAGAAGAAAAAGACGAAACAAAGGCATGGTACGAAGGAGATAAACGATCATAAGAAACAAACTGAGAGATAGGATATAGGGTGCATGACCTAACACCTTTCCGAAGAGCAACAGGAAGATTATCAGAATCAATAGAAGAAGGTTCAATGGGAGAAGATTCATTACCAAATGAGTCGGCTGAGGAATCCGGAACTGGACCAGGCGATTGTGATTGACAAGGTGGTATCACACAGGAGAGCTTTCCATTTTTCCGTTTAGTTCTAGTATAGACCTGTAAGTCAGGCCTTTGCCACCGTTGTGATAAGTTCTCGATATCACCACCAATGTCATGTGTTGCTCTTTCGGCAGATATTGGTTCATCTCCAGAGTTTTCCTTCTCCCCTTTACCCTGATTAAAACATAATTCCGTCTCCCCCTGACCAGGACTATAAAGCTCCCTCATCTCTTCCTGTCTATGCTCCCCTTGAAGAGATGGAGTGGAGGGAGAGTAAAAAGACTCTGTTTCCCAAAAAGTGATATCCATAGAGACAAAATTTCCGAGAGCGAGGGTCATAACACTTGTAGCCCTTCTGAGTAGGAGAGTACCCAATGAAAACACATTTATGGGCTCGCGGAGGAAGAGTTGTGACGCGAAAACTACTAGGAATATACTCAATGGGGGTTTTGAAGTGGAGAACACTGGATGGCATATGATTAATAATGTAAGTTGCAGTCAAAATCGCTTCGCCCCATAAATATTTAGGAACATTCATGGTAAATAAAAGAGAGCGAGCAACCTCAGCAAGATGACGATTTTTGCGATCAGCAACTCCATTTTGTTATGGAGTGTCAACACAAGTCGTCTGAAAAAGAATGCCATTTTCATCCAGAAAGGTCCTAAAAGTCCTATCGATATACTCGGTGCCATTGTCACTACGCAAAATTTTTATATTTGCATCAAATTGGGTGCACACCATCGCATGAAAAGATTTAAAATAAGGAAAAACTTCACTCTTTGATTTAAGTAAATACACCCAAGTACAGTGATTTGAAAAGCGCGCGAAGCGCGCGCTATAGCGCAAAGCGCAGGTGTTGCGCTTCAAAGAATAGCGCTATAGCGCAAAGCAAAAAGGCTCACGCTATGGCGCAAGGCGCACGCTATGGCGCAAGGCGCAGAGGCGCACGCTTTTAGCCTTTGATCCAAAAATTGATCCGACGGTGCAGAATACACATGCAATGACAGCGATGCACTGAATAATTTTTCTTTTAAGTCTGATTTAGCCCTAAATCAACCATATGATTCATACCCAACGTAACCCAACAGCAGAGCAGCTTCAGGCGATCAAGAAATCAGCTACAGCTTCAGTCGATTGAGAGTCTCAGTCGATCCAGAGCAGCTTCTGTCGACAACAGCAATGGTAACCTCCTCCTCCTCCTCTGCGACTTCTTTCTTCTTCGTCTTCTTTCTTCTTCTTTCTTCTCCTCATCTTCTCCGAGACTCCTGGCCAATTTCTTTCTCTCTTTTTTTTTTTTCCTCTTCTTTCTTTTCTTTGAACTCCTGGGTTGTGGGCTGCCGGCTGGTGGGCAGTGGGCTGTCGGCTGTGGACACCAGCTTTGAACACCAGCTTTCTTTTCTTTTCTTTGAACACCAGTGGGCTTTCTTTTCTTTGAACGCCAGTTTTTTTTTTCCAGCTATATGTGTTTATGACTTCATGGTATTATTTGTACTTATTAATAATTGTAGACGACATCTGAAAATTCTAGTAAAAAGGACCCAACACCTATCGCGAAAATGGCAAAACCAACTCCAAAGGCTAAGGCTTCAAGAGGATAGACATCTCTTATAGATGAGGAGAATGAAGAGGGAGAATGGGAGACAGATGATGAGGAGGAAGAAGATGTGGAAGGATATAAATCAGAATCATAAGATGATGACGACGAAATTGAAGATGAAGTTGGTTCTGAGAATGATGATTAATGCCTATGGATGCCTCTAGATTTTATTGCCTTTAATCCTTTTGTTTTCTCTCTAAGGCTAAACATTGTTATGTTAGCTTTTCATGGATGATATGTTATGTTTAGTGTTTGGTACTTTCGTTTAACCATTGACATATTATGTTTTATGACATTTGAAAGTTTTACAAGTGTTTTTTTTGTGTTGAAAACTTGTTCTAATAAAATTTGCCTCGTTGCGAAGATTTTTTTTTTTTTGCGCTTCGCATCAATAAAGCGCGCGCCGCGCCTTGCGCTAAAGACCCAAGGGACCATTGCGCCTTGGTGCGCCTTTCGCCATTTAAAACACTGCCCAAGTAACACGAGAGTAACAATCAATAAAAGTGACAAACCACCGATAACCTTTAAGAGAGGTAATAGGGAAAGGACCCCAAACATCAGAATGAATAACCGTAAAAGGAGAAGCACTCCGTTTATTAATAAGTGCATAAAAAGATCGTTTATGTTTTCCAAGCTCACAGGCTTCAAAAAAAGCTGACTCTGAGAACAATGTTTAATTAAATGAGGAAAGAGTTTCCCTAAAATCCCAAAAGAGGGATGACCAAGTCTACGGTGCCACTGATATAGCATAGAAAGAGCTGAATTCGTATCTGTTTGTTGAGCTAGACCACATGACACGGGTGACTGAGTTGAACGAGCTCCAGACTCTAAAAAATAGAGGCCACCCTGTGCTTTACCACTGCCAATCACTTTCCCCGTATCCAGTTCCTGAAAAACACAATGAGTAGGGAAAAAGGTCACAGAACAATTTGTAGAACGAGTGAGACTACTAACGGACAAAAGATTAGTGGCAAAGTTTGGGAAATGTAGAACTGAAGAGAGGGAAAAAGAGGGAGAATAACGAATGGAACCTTTCCTTGAGATAGCAGAAAATGACCCATCTGCTATTCTAACTTTATCCTTACCAGAACAAGTAGCGTAAGAATCAAATACAGAGGAACAACCTGTTATATGATCTGAAGCACCTGAATCTATGATCCAAGGAATAGCAGAAGAGGCAGTTAATGCACTAACTGGGGTACCTGTGTGAGCAAAATAGGATGAAGAGGAGCCTGCTGTAGAAGTAGGAGCTACAGTAGATGGAGAATCAACCCGAGCCATTAGGCGCTTGAGAACTTGCATCTCCCCCTGAGAAAAACCACCAACATGATCGGATGACACCTGAACCCCAGTACTGACCCCGGAATCAGGCAAAGTGGACTCCGAAACATGAGCCTGGGCCTGAGAACGCACGGGACCACGACCACGACCACGACCACGACCACCATATGCACCCCCACCACGTGCACCCCTTCGCCCACGAGGGGAACGGCCATGTAGCTTCCAACGGAAATCTCAGGTGTGGCCAGTGTTGTTACAGTAATCACACCGAAGGGACTCACGATCAATAGGCCCGCTGCTAGTACCAAACTGTGACTTACCACTCTGTAGGGGAGCAAGCCCACTACGAGAACCAGATGGACCCTAAGGAATGACAACCAAGGCAGAACGCTCAGGAGTAGGAGTGTCTAACATAGCACCCCTCCTACTCTCATCTTGCTGAACAATGGCATAGGCCTCTCCCAATGACGGAAACGGAATACGACCTAACACTTGCACTCTAATCGGATATTCTATATCAAGTCCAGCCAAAAAATCATAAATACGTTCCTTCTCTAATCGCTTTAACCAAGCAGCAGCATCAACAACACACACAGCTTGAAAGCCCTGATAATAATCAAATTCTTGCCATGCTCCATTTAAATCAGCAAAATACACCGCAATAGAACGATGATTTTGTTCCAATGTACGGAGCCTCTTCCTCAACTCAAAACACTGTGCATCATTATCCTGCTGAGAAGAGGTTTGGGTTGCAGTAATCTAAATCTTATGTGGAGTATCAGGAAGTAGAAAAGTATGACGAATATCAGCCCTCATAGAATTAAATAACCAGGTCATAACTAATGATTTTTGAGATTTAAATTTCTTCAATTCAATAGCCTCAACAGGTGGAGTAACAGAACCCTCAATAAGCTTTGACATCCCTTTGGCCTCAATAGGCAAAGTAAAAGTGCGAGACCAAATCAAATAGTTGGTACCATCCAACTTAATAGGGCAAATATCCAAAGAAAAATTATCCTGAGTCCCTACATGACTCAACTCATCCTTTCCTCTAGCGGAAGTCTGTTTGTTCTCCTCTGACATATTGAAACCGGAATAACAGTGCCAAATAAATAATAAACAGTGCTCTCAGCAGGTTTAGAACTCCAAAAAAAACAATAAATAAAGGTCAATTGTCCTGAAACTTTATAGAACAACGAGTACCTTCGTAATAAAGGTTCAATAGCCCTGAACTTCAGAAAAAACAACTTAATACCTTCGGATCCGACTGAATACCTTCGAAATCTCTTACCCAGCCTCAAATCACCTTCGGTTTTGACTTACACAATGAGATCTAGAGTCCGAAATACCTAGGAGCCTCAAAAAACAAGATCGGAAAATAGCCGGCGTGGGTTGGTGATGTGGTATGACGGTGGGCAAGGTCGGAAAGCCAACGACGGTGGTCGGCGACGTAATACGACGGCTGACGAAGGTTCGTGCAGTCACTGACAACGTCGAGGAAAGAATGTCAGAATGGGTTACCCAGGTATAACGATCTTCTGATAACTTAACACTTTCTTATTGCATGTAGAAAACCATAGTGGACCAAGCTACTCCCTGATATTGTGGTAAACTTCTTTCCACAAAATTCTAAAATCTGACATGATTATTGGGGCTTAGAAACTGTGCACTTATGGTATACAGCCAGGCAGACAGCTCTAGAAAAGGAGCATGCAAAGAAAAGGTGCTGTTTGCTCTCTGTTTCCGTCTGAAAGAGAGCGCAAGAGGCATCACCAATGGTTGCCCTTTGCCCGAGTTTATCTGTAATATGGAGCCTTTCCCTAATTGTGAAGCCAAAGAAGCTATGCCTTGGAATATGGTTAGGGGACCAAAAGAGCTTATTCCAAGAATCTTTGTCACGGTGTGAATTCCAAGTTGCAGAAGCAGGGTGCTGATAGTTAGGAGAAATGGTCCTCTAGACTTGTATCTGGAAGGATTACGAAGGAATTTGGTAGAAGTGGGCATAAACCAGATCCCTCAGCCCCCAAGAAGTGGATTGGTGTCTCATAGTTATTGATGGCCAGTCCCCACAACGATCATGGTAAAAGCGGGCATAAACTAGATCCCTCTGGGCCCAACAAGTGGATAAGTATCTCGTAGTTCTTGAGGGCTAGTACCAACAACTTTTTTCTATTTTATGTGACACACAAGCATACGAGGAGCCTGCATAACTGATCACTCCAGCTCCATAACTTCATTTAAAAGTCCAAGGGGTTTCCAATTTTCAACCCACAACAAAAGTAGTTCCATCCCAAATTATATTCTCATAGAGGTTTAGCCACATTTCTGAGCTTTAAAAGCTTTGTCCAAAGATCAATCTGAAGGGCCTTTAAGGGTTCAGATTCACCTGTCCTTGGAGTATAATTGTTGTGGCTCTGCTTAGCCGAAAGAGTCTCCTGCATAGAACATAAAGCCCATAGGCGCCCAACCTTTGCAGCCTTGTTTCTTCCAGTCAGCTGTTAGCCCCCTCCTTTTCAGGGAAGCAAAGACCTCCCCAGGTCACCTTAATAGAGTGAGTTTTGGCATCAATGTTAAGTTCCCAAGCTGTTGGGAAATGGGTCCAACAAGTATATTGAGCTATTAGCCTTTCAAGAAAAAAAAAAGTATATTGACCTATTCAATATCCTCCCTCACATGCAAGGCCGTCTTGCACGTGGATATGTAAATTTTCATAGATAAAGTGAAAGATATTACGAAAGGGCAGAATGCAAACAAGGAACAAATGCCAACAAAGAGACTTGAACCCTAGACCTCTCCTAACCTAAGCTTTGGTACCATGTTAAGTTACCGATTGTCCCTAAAGCTTACGCTATTAGGAAATGGGCCCAACAAGTATATCAAGCTATTCAATGATCAGACCCTGACCATAGGAAGTTCCTGAAAGAAGTTATTACTCAATATTGCTGCAAATCTTCTTAGGAAGTATGAAGTGCATTCTCCAAGAAATCTGAAACTGAAGGGAATATATAGTATCAGTTGAAGCTTGTCTGCATAGGTTAAAGTTTTGCTAGCCCAGCTTCTGATCCTGATTGTAAATTTTGAAATGACCGTAACACAGTCATCTGCAGATAGCTGGTAGATAAGAGAGGGACAGCAAGATACTGAACAGGCAGAGAATCAAGCGGAAAACCAAGAATTTGGAGGACCGGCCTTATGAGCAAAAGGGAGTCAATCTATTCCTGCAATCTATACCCTGCTTTTGTTTTTGTTTGGTAGAAGCCCTGAGGATTTAGGAAATCAATGGCAAGCAGTGTTCTAAAAGAAGGGCTTAAGCGGCAATTAATCGCTGGTGGGGCCTATCCGACTAGATCCAACTAATTGCTATGCACCAATTAATCGCCGATGACTAATTGATATGCACCGACTAATCGCCGATCAATCCGATTAATCGCTCAAAGGTGGCCGACCGCTGACTAGCACTGAGCGACTTTTAGAAAATTGATGGCAGGTAGTTGAATTACTCTGAAAAGATAATGAATCTTGCTTGCAGAGGTGAATGGGTCATCTGCAAAGAAAATGGGACTGATACGAATGAAGGTCCTGATACTTGGATGAAAGGAAAACCAGCGATTCTTAAGGTAGTAGTGAAAACTTCAGGGATACCAAAAGTCTGCCAAAATATCAAGGGCAAGGTTCCATGATACGGTATCAAAGGCCTTTAATATGTCATTCTTCCTGGCATGAGTGACCTTAGCCCTGGGATAGCCTCAAACCAGCTAATTCATGATCTTATCTACTGAAGATTCTCTGTAGTTGCTCAGTGTTTATTCACATAGTTGTTATTTCAGCTGACAGGATAGGACTTGTTTATTAATCAATCTTGGGTAATGCATCAGGACGATGAGGATTTTAGTGTCTTACTTTGGTTGCCCTTGTGGTATTGATCGACCTATCTGAAACATTGTGAGAACTAAGAACGCTGTTTGGATCTTGTTGGTTGCACGAATTAATTTCGCCTTTTTGTATACCTTACTCAAATGCTTCTTCGAATTGGCTTCTGCATCTTTTTCCCATTTGTGTAGATGTTGAATGGAAATTAGTTTTCAACCTCCCAGTTTCAGAATAGGTAGTTTTATTGTAAAAGTTATTTTTAAGTTGAACTTCCTTGGGAGAATAAGATTGTAGATGATTGGTTTGTTTTTTATATGAAAAACAAATGATGTTATCCCAAAGCAAATGTAGATGGGACAATTTCAAATCTGGGGGTAGCAACATTTCGTGATATTTGCAGTAATAAACTAAATTAGTAATTTAAAAAAAAAAATACTCTCTGAAGATATGTGTATAAAATGTTTGGAACTGTGTGAAACATAGTGCACATTATAATATGAGGAGTTTTTTAGTATAACCAGAGATTGAAGCGAAATATATCTCAGAATGGTGCTCCTTTCATATGATACTGTTATTTTTGCTTGATGTGACTTAGAATCAACTGGCCAATACCTCATCGTGTTTCAGGTACTTCCGGCATGCAGGTGGTGCACTTTTGATTCTCTCAAAAAATTTAGCTCAGTATGTTAATGTAAACAGGTTAGTTTTTGGTTCCTTGTTAGATAGGTTGGTTTCGATATTATTTTTCGAAGTTGTGATAAGCTACATATATGCGGGATTATTTTTCAACTGTGGGGAGTCATGACTGCAAGGAAAAAGAGGCTGAAGCCATAAATTATGTGCCAGAATGGCAGTCTGGCTTATGGCTTGTGTCAAAATACTCGATTGATATATTATTCTTCTCACATTGAGGTACAATATATAGACTGGATACAAGGTAAAATAAGGAAAGAGAATAAAATAAAATAAAATCCCTAATTGATTCTACCTAATTGAGTATCTTCCTAATTACATTCAATACATTAAATACAGTCAACACTCCCCCTCAAGCTGGAGCATAAACATCTTGTACTCCCAGCTTGCAACAAATAGTATCAATGGAAGTCTTGAGAAGTGCCTTGGTGAAAATATCAGCCAGTTGAGAGCCTGAAGGAACAAAAGGAGTGCTAATATCTTTAGATTCCACCTTCGACCGAATGAAATGACAATCAACTTCAATGTATTTGGTCCTCTCATGGAATATTGGATTATTAGCAATGTGGAGAGCCAACGGGGTTTAAGGCTATGAATTTCAGGAAGGGATCCGGGGCGAGGTACTACCACCCCTGCTTCTGCTGGATCAACTGTATAAAGTTCAATGAGATCTGCTGCTATTGAAAGGGAGCTTGGGAGAATCAGGTACCTCAGTCGATAAGAAAGATTCCCTATGGTCGATCTATATAAATAACCCCCAACCTATACTATAGATAGGGGCTAACGCGCCCCTGTATGAGAGTCAGTACTAATCTAGAAAATCTTTTCTTGTTGGATTATGCCCTATCTGCATCTATCATGCGACAACAATTAGACTTATTAGCGTCTTCCTATGAGCGGAAGTGTTCAATATTCAAATATGGAAATGGTAGCCACTCTCTTGCTTTCGGGCCTACGTCTCTCTTTCAAGGGTTCCACTTTCTTTGGTAGCTTTGGGCAAGGCAGTATTGGTACTCGGTCGATCTTGCTCTAGCCGCTTTCGGCTTCAGGGAATGTTGACTTTTCCCTCCAGCCAGAGAACGATTCTTTCTTTGCTCTCTCTCTTTCCTTCTGCTTTACGCAATAGTTGATAGCATTCTAGGGCCTTTGTCGCTTTTTGCCATCCATGCTTTCTAAGTAGTCAGCCTCGGCCCCTCTTGCTCGGTATGGGCCTTCCCAGTTCGGGCCAAGCAAGGGATCACCCAACGAATGGACGAGCTCCAAGGAGGGAGGAGAGAGGGGGGCAAGAACCATGCTTTCAGAGAAGTGGTGATCCGAATTGGATAGCAGCTTGATTATCACAATATAGAGGAGAAGGACCATGTACTGGGATCCCAAACTCTTGTAGAAGTGTGCGCAACCAAGTCAACTCACTAGCGGTATGAGCCATTGCTCTATACTCCGCCTCTGCACTAGAACGTGCTACAACTGACTGTTTCTTACTTCTCCATGTCGCAAGATTGCCTCCTATAAAGGTGCAATAGCCAGTAGTAGAACAACGATCAGCAGGAGATCCTGCCTAGTCAGCATCTGTATATCGTTCAATACAAAGAGGTCCAGATGATTTGTAGAGAAGTTCACGTCCGGGAGCATTTTTGAGATACTTCAAGATACGAACAACTGCCTCCATATGAGGAACTCAAGGACGAGTCATAAATTGACTGACAACACTAACTGCATAGGAGATATCGGGTCGAGTAATAGTTAGATAAATAAGTTTTTCCACAAGTCTTCGATACATCTCAGGGTCGTCAGTCAGCTCACCATCTTCAGGCATTAACTGAAGATTAGTCTCCATGGGAGTAGCTACAGGTTTAGACCCAATATAACCTGTATCTTTCAAGAGATCGAGAGTGTACTTTGTGATAAACTGATGCCCGCTTTGGAACGAGCCATCTCAATGCCAAGGAAATATTGAAGCTTGGCTAGATCTTTGGGTGGTAAGAAAGCTTGCGAATTAGTGTTTGAATCCCAATGCTATCACTACTAGTGATGACAATATCATCCACATAAACCACAAGAATCACAATACCACGAGTGGTCTTTTTGAAGAACACGGAGTGATCAGCATGACTCCGAGTCATACCATGAGAAATAACAGTATTGCTGAACTTATTGAACCAAGCCCAAGGAGACTGTTTTGAGGCCATATATAGATTTGTGAAGACGACACACTCTTCCCCTTGTACTCAAAACCGGGTGGTTGTGCTATATAGATAGTCTTAGACAGATCCCCATGTAGAAAGGCGTTCTTGAGATTAAGTCGGTGGAGAGGCCAATCAAGATTTGCTGCAAGGGAGATAACAATCTGTACAGAATTAAGTTTGGCCACTGGAGAAAAAGTCTCAGTATAATTGAGCCCATAGGTTTGGGTGAAACCTTTGGCCACAAGACGAGCTTTCAGTAGATCAAGAGTACCATCAGGATTTTGTTTGACAGTAAACACCCAACGATAACCAGCAGTATGTGGTCTAGTAGGCTTGGGAACAAGGGTCCAAATATGATTTATGGACAAGGCATGCATCTCTTCTTCCATAGCGGAGCGCCATCCAGGATGAGAAAGGGCCTCCAAATAAGACTTAAGAACAACAACAGAAGATAGAGACACAGAAGAAGCGCAAAAAAAGGGAGATAAATGATCATAGGACACAAATTGAGAAATAGGATGGAAAGTGCAAGAACGCGTACCCTTACGAACGACAATAGGCAAGTCAAGATCCGGATCCTTAGACGGTAAAGGAGATGACGTAGGTAAAGAAATTGGGTCTGCAGGAGCAATGGGTGGTGCGGCGGTGGAAGTGTGACGAAGACAAACATAGACCTGTTTTATGGGTGGTCGAGGAGCAGTCTCGGGAGGACGGACTGGTGTAAAGGGTGGTCGAGGAGCAATCTCGGGAAGACAAGGTGACAGACCAAGATCAGCCAACATGGGTGGCTGTAACCGTGCACCTGCTGGGGCAGGTGCACAATATGGGACAGTCTCAAAGAATGTCATGTCAGTACTTACAAAGTGCTTACGTAGCAAGGAACTATAACACCTGTATCCTTTCTGTGTCCGAGAGTAACCAAGAAATATACATTTATAAGAAAGCGGATCAAGCTTATCACGACCTGGAGAGAAATTATGTACGAATGAAACGCAACCAAAAAGTTTTGGGGGAAGAGAAAAAAGATCCTTGTTAGGAAAGAGAACCAGGTAAGGAGTTTTGCTGTTCAAAGCCCAAGATGGCGTTCTATTTATAAGATAATTAGCTGTAAGAACTGCATACCCCCAAAAATGTTTTGGAACATGCACGTGCAGCCTAAGAGCTTGGGCGACTGCTAAAAGCCTAAGAAGTACGGATACGGATACGATACGATACGGATACGGATACGCGGATATGTGATTTTCCCAAAAAGTAGGATACGATACGTTGGGGATACGTTGAATATAAAAATAAATAAAAATAAAATATATACCCAAAAGGCCAAAACAAATATAAAATTCCATTAAAGATTGAAATTTTCATTACAAAAGTTCATTTAACATTATCAAAAGTCAAAAGATTTTCATTGTCCTTCCAAAATATTGCCAACAATTGCAATCTATCATTCCATTTCACTAATCTTCCATTGCTTCATCGTCAATTTCATTGTTATCAGGCTCATCACCATCGTCCATAAAAACTACGGCCTCCAACTCGGGTTCATCAAGAGAGAGTTGTGCAATTTCAAGCTCTCCGACATCCCCAAATGTATCAAAAGCATCGCCGGCAATATCCCACATCTTTGTTTGTCCTTCCATGTATTGCCGAGTTCTTCTTGATAGAAGGCGAAGGTTGCTATGAATGTAAACCAAGTCTTCCGCACGTTTTGGAGTCATCTTATTTCTTTTAGCCGAATGCACAAATGAGTAAGTACTCCAATTTCTCTCGCTACTGAAGAAGAAGAAGGTTGCACAAGTAGCTTTAAGGCTACACTTTGAAGCAAAGGTGCACTTGCACCATAAGTAACCCACCAACTCTTAGGGTCCATTCCATACCGATCATGGATGGAATCGCTATCCGCAAACTCTCCTGCCTTGCTTGAAAAATTGGCAAATTCCAAGTTAACCTTTGAGCGATCCACCAAATTAGGAAAGTACTTTTTCATGCATTTCATTCTTTCTCGTGCAACCTCAACATCTTTATGTGGAGGCACCCTACTAGGACCCTCATTAAGCCATTCATCACTATAGTACCTATGTAATACAAAGAAAAGTTGAAGTTTAGTTTATGATGAAGACTTAAGAGAGTACATAATGTTCACACTATTTATGAAGTGAAGTTAAAAGTCACCTCGGATTTAGTGAATGAGCTAGGCAATGAAGTGGAGTGCTGTTCTTGTTCCACCGATCAACGAGAATTGTGTGAACAACTTCATAGAAGATAGATGAGTCCTCATGTCTCTTTCCTTCATGCCTATATATTGCAACCTTTACCTTCTCAATCATTGTATCCCACATGTCATAGACCAAATGAAGACAAGGCTTATCCGTGCCACAAATCCTTAACATATCATACATGGGAGAGGTAAAGGAAAGTATATAATCAATGGAGTCCCACCAAATGTCATCTAGCACCTTCTCTTTCACAAACTTTGCTTTTCCCGTATCATCCTCTCTATAAGAATTCCACCTCGGGCTTATATCCATGGTTTGAAGACTAGTTTTAAGAAGCTTGAATCGTTTAAGCATAACCGTTACGGAAGCAAAACGAGTACTTGCAACCGAGAGCAACTTTAAAGGAACAAAGTCATTGAAGATAGCCAACCTCATGGAATGGTTCATGATGAAATTCTTGATGAATGAAACGTCATCCGCAATGATTGTGATCCAAGAACACTCGTCATAAGTTACTTGATTATTTTCTACATTCTTTGCGGCACAAATATTTTTTATGACAAGGTTGAGAGTGTGGACCACACATGGTGTCCAAGAGATATTAAGATATAATCCTTCAATGAGAAGTCCCACACCAGCACAATTCTTAGCATTATCTGTGATTACTTGAACCACGTTATTAGGGCCAACCTCCTCTATCACTTCTTTCATCAACTCACAGATGAAATATTTATCTTTTGTTTCACCTGAACAATCGTCGGCTTTGAGGAACATAGGCCCACCCTCCGTCACCGCCATAAAGTTGATCAAAGGCCTACTTTGCGAGTCACTCCATCCATCACTCACAATGCTTACACCTTTCTCTCTCCATGTTCCCTTAATTGGTAAGAGCAATCTCTCAACATTTGTCTTTTCTTGTTGAAGTAAAGTTGTCCTCAACAAATTATATCCCGGTGGGATATAACCAGACAAAGGATTGTTTGCGGCAAATTGATAGGAGGTCACATAATAAGGGTTTCTTGCCAAATTAAATGGCACCCCCCCCCCCCCGGAATAAAACATCCTAGCAATTTCCGCATGCAACTGGTCACGTTTATTCTTGTCATACGCCTTCTCAAAGGGTGATATAGTTTCAGTTCTACCTCCACTTATTCTTTGGTTTTTGGCCTCATAACCTTCTAAAACAAAACCAGTTCTAGTAGAAGGGGGTAGAGGTACTCTCTTTGGCGCATTGTCTTTCATTTTAGCTTTAGCTTCATCTTCTAGTTTCTTCATAGTTGCAAGAGCTTCATTTGTAACTTTCGTACAAGGTCCAATTCCATTGGATAACTTCAACAAATGGCGTTTAACCCTAGTATATGAACTCTTTTTGACAACACCACAAAAATTACACTGCCACTGAGTATTTCCCCCAGCACCACTCAATTTTTGTAATTTTGTAACATAACTCCAAAGAGGATTATTTGGATCCCTTTCATTAGGTTGTGAAGGTTGTGAGGATGAAACCGAACTACCAACAGATGCAGAATTCATCAATCATACTGTTAAAAGAAAAAAAAATCCCTTAAATCAGATTTTACTGTTTCAAAACAAACCCTAAATCAGATTTTACTATTTCAAAACAAACCCTAAATCAAACAATCAGAGAGAGAGAGAGAGAGAGAGAGAGATTACATACGAGAGAGAGACAAGATATGTAAATATATATATTCGTATATATATATATATATATATATACTGATACATACACGTGAGAGATGAGAGAGAGAGACAGAAGAAGAAGGCGAGAGAGAGACAAGACGAGAGAGAGACACAGAAGAAGGCGAGAGAGAGACGAGACGAGAGAGACGAGAGAGAGATTTACCGATGTCGTTGTCGAGAGAGACGAGAGATGAGAAGATCGATCTGTTTCTCTTCTGCCTTTCCTTCTCTTTTTTCTCTTTTTCCTCTTTTTTATCGTCATACAGGAGCATATATGGAGACTTAATTACAGTTTTCACCCATATTTTGAAGTTATAACATTTTAACCCCCACGCGTATCCAAAACGTATCTAAAACGTATCCATAGCGTATCCGAACACCAAAAATTAATTTCAAAAAGTGGATACTCTAAAAAACATATCGGACACGTATCCGGAGCGTATCCGTGTCCAATACGCGTACAGTATGAGATACGAAGGCCAAAATAGAGTATCCGTGCTTCATAGCTAAAAGCGGTCCATTTTTTTCTCGGCAACCCCATTTTGTTGAGGGGTGGTTACGCAAGCAGTTTGATGAATAATGCCATGAGTTTTAAGTAAAATGTGTTAATTGATGAGATATATATTCTTGGACATTATCAGTCCGCAAAATACATAATTTGGCATTAAATTGAGTGACAATTTCAGCATAAAAATTAGAAAATACAAAAAATAATTGAGACTGATTTTTGAGAAGATATACCCAAGTTAAATAAGAAAAATCATCAATAAACGTAACAAATTAGCGAGCACCAAATAAACTCATGGTACAAGATGGTCCCCAAATATCCGAATGAATTAAAGCAAATGGTTCTAAACTAGGTGACTCAACTCGTAAAGGAAAAGAAACCCTATGATGTTTACTGAGTTCACATGTGTCATAATTAAAAGGAGAAAAACTGGGTAAATTAGGGACTATCTTGCGAAGATTAGCAGAAGATGAGTGTCCAAGACGACAATGCCATTGGCAAGGTGTGGTAGTGGAGTGGAAGGCAAATAACTTGGAAGGATTGGACGACTGGAGGCAGTACAGACCATTCTTCTCATACCCCCCACCAATCATGCTCTGCGTCTTGAGACCCTGAAATTCACAATGAGATGGATAGGAGAGTACAAAACAATTGTGAGTTTAGGAAAGTTTATGAATGGAAAGTAGATTAAAAGGAAATTGTGGTTAATTATAAGACATAAGTAAAAGTAAGGTAAGACATAAGTAAAAGTAAGGCCAGAGGCACGATAAGTTCCAATGTCATGTACACGAATTTTAGTACCATCCACAATAGTAACATAAGAAGGAACGGAAGGTGTAACGACATCAATAAGAAGAGACAAATCACCTATCATATGATCAAATGCGCCAGAATTGAGAATCCATGGAGCACTGCCAGTACGAAAAGATGAGTGAAGGCAAGTATTACCTGATGAGACATGAGTCGCAATGGAAGTCGAAGATGCATTAGCCTTGTGAAACACGGAATCATACTCAAACCTAGAGATAGTAATCTGATCTGGAGGAGCCAGCTCAGATGGCTCCCCCTCAAATGTAGCCTAATTAGCCCAAGCCGGCTTGCCATGAAGCTTCCAACAAAACTCAACAGTGTGATTGGTTGCATTGCAATGTGTACACTTCTTGGTGCCACGACCACCCCGCCCCCCCCACATCGGCCACCACAATCATAAGAACCACTACGACTGGGGTGGTTTTAGAGTGGCTAAAATTTCCAGAAGAAGGAATAGGACCCGTAGCAGGAGCAATTAGGGCAAATGGAGTTGGATGCTCTAAAGTAGAAGACTGAGGAGCAGCCCTTCGAACATGAGCAAAAGCCTTACCAACGGTAGGAACTTCCTTGCCGGAAAGAATTTGCTCCTGAGAGGAGCAAGTTCTGAATTTAGCCCGGACAAGAATTTGGTAACTCGAAATTCATCTCTGTACTTTTGCTGAACTTTAAATATGTGGTTAAAGGTTGATAGACATTTAATTCATCCCACATCCCTTTTAAGGTGGAAAAGTTCTCATCAACTGATCAATCTCCTTGTTGGAAAGAGAAAATATTATGATAAATCTGATAAATGCAAGAGAGATTCTGTTCGGATGAATATAACTCTTGTAAAGTATCCCATACTTCTTTGGATGTGTCAAGGCATGCAACATTATTAAAAATATCAGGTTCAAGACTATTCGAAAGCAAAGTCATAATATACGAATCATTTTGGATCTAAACAGAATTTTCGGACGGGGCATCAGTGATATAGGAAGTCTCACCACTTGCTTGCAAAGAAACAGTCACAGCACGTGACCATGGCAAATAATTGGCCCCATTTAATTTAATTGGGGTGAGAGAACAACGATGAAATGGATCCCTAACAGTGTCCTTATAGCCTGATGTTTCGGTTTTCTTATCCTTATCACCCATAATACGAGAGCAAACCAAAAAATAGGAATAAACCCAATATTACCAGAGATCTTGAGCACTGCCCAGTTGATATCAAGCCCCGGAAAAAAGATTACCAGATTTGGTGGTCGTTGGAGATGCAATAGAGATACCCGAAGTTGATATGGTTAAGGCGAGGTCGCCGGAGTCTAACTGGGTCGGCGGTGGAGTTTGTAAAAGGTCGGTAAAGGTGGGTTTCTCAGATAGGTATGAGAAACGGAGATCGTTCGAGAGAGAATAGAGACAGGCTTCCTGGCTCTGAAAAAAAAGGATAAAGACGATACTTGGTCGAGAGACCAAGAAAAGAAGAGAAAGGAGAAATCAGGTTCTTGGAACCGCTCTGATACCATGTCGAAATACTCGATTGATGTATTATTCTTTTTACAATGAGGTACAATATGTAGACTGGATACAAGGTACAATAAGGGAAGAGAATAAATAAGGAAAGAGAATAAAATAAAATCAAATACGTAATTGATTCTACCTAATTGATAATCTTCCTAATTACATTTAATACATTAAATATAGTCAACAGCTTGTTTAGTGAACTAGCATAACTTGGTTCTTATTGCATATTGAGCATATGTTGCTCATACTACGATGTATCTTTGCAAGAACTAGGTTAAGTTGGCTAGGGATTCCACCGAATCCAAGTCACATTCAGATGAAGGCCAAGAACTTTCAAGATCAGATTCTTTGATTTTATAGGCTTCAAGTGTATGCAATTTAGGGGGTTCAAAACCATGGTAAAATGAGGAGGGAATACACTATTAGATGACAGTCCTACATGAGATTTACTTGTGCAAACCCAGGAAGTTTTTTGGAGACAGTCTAGGGTTGATGGGTCTAAAGATTTGCAATCAACTTTTTCTGGGTAAGTGGCTAAGGAGACTTGGGTGTGAGAGGGAGAGAAGGTGGAAGGTACTGTCTGCCAAGTGCAGGTGCAGTTGGGGGAAGTGTACTTCTCTAGAGGTGACTAGTCCTTATGGGTGGTCCTCTGGAGAAGAATTAAAAAGGGTTTGAGCAACACCTAGAATTATCAAATGGTGGTGACTGGTCAAGTTCTCGGATTATACTTAGCGTGGCAAAGAAAGATTATAGGTTCTTACCCGACAATATATCTAGTGTCTGTTAATAGGAGTCCTTTTGTATCCGGGAGGGGGTTCCACTGGTATGACATTGGAGGAGCTTTTGCCACTAATGGAAAGGTTATATGCTTTGTAGGGGTTTGGGACAAAGGAAGATTTGATGCAATGGAGCTTTACTTTTAAGGGGTTTTTTCAAGTGAAGTCCTACTGCAATGCCAGGATTTTAGGGAGAAGTTATAAGGATATGACAAGGTTGACCTAGGAGTGGAAGACAATGTTAGAGCTAGAGGAAGCTCTTCGAAGAACATTCCTAAAGCCCTGGTTGGTGAATGAAGGGCTGTGCAGGAATACAATGTTGGTAGAGTTTAGCTTTGATCTGGTTTTGTTTTGGAATGTTTTCCGTGTGTAAGGATTTTGTTGTTTGTTGGTGGGAGTATACAATGCTATACTTACCACCAAAAAACAAAAAAATACTTTACCTTGGAGAGCGATTTGGGGGACCCATGCCCCTTTCAAGACATTGGTGTTGTACGTGCATGGAACACGGAGACGGTGAATCAACTTATTTGTAATAACTCTGAAATTTTAATAAATAAAAATTTGTTTATTATTCGAGTTATTATTTAAATTGCTTGGATTTCTTTATTTTTCTTTTATTTTCCTGTAGTTTGTCATAATTACACTTTAGCCCTTCAAAGTTCGTTTCTTGACTTTAAGCCCTACTTGGCAAGTCTAGTTAGCTTCTAACCGGCTTATTGGAAAAACCGAACTAGGAAGTCACCTAGTTACAATTCCCTAACCATAGATGGACCTTTTTGCCCATCTTTGAACGTTGTGAACCTTTTCAACCCTAGAACTAGAAAATTATTTGTTTATTTTCTTTTATTATTTTGGTATTTTTCTTTATCCATTGGACGATAAAAGTTAGGGGAACTTTTATCTATTGGATAATAGAACCCTATTCTTTATATTAAAGGTATTTATTGAAAGATTTGATTAAGTACTAATATCTATATAAAAATGGAATTATATAATTATTTAAAAGGACATTTTGGTTATTTTAATATAAAAATTTCCTTATTACTTTTGTCCATTGGACAATAAATACTAGGGGATTTATTATCCATTGGGTAATAAGGTTAATCTTCCAACTAAGTACTTGTATTTATTAAACAATCATTTTCTAGTTTTCACATGTGGTGTTATATATATGTGTGTGTATGCGCGTGTACAATTGCCTTAAAAACCTAAGATTTCCTAAGTACCCTTATAATATTTTATATTGGGGTTTTGTACTCAATTGAATTAAGATAATGGGGAGTTGATTTACATAGATATTGTAGTACCTATGTGTGTGTGTACACACACACACACACACACATATATATGTATATATACACATAAGTACTTGGTTGAATGTATATAATACTAGTACACGTGCTTATTAGTTGTTTAATAAGAAAAATCTTGGCTTTTAAAACTCCTTTGATCTCTAGTACCAAAAGTACCTATTATTTTATGTGTTTTTGTACATTGTAGTATATCTATGCATGTGTATATACTAGTGCATGAGAGAGAGAGGGAGAGAGAGAGGAGGGCCGAGAGAGAGGGGGGAGAGAGAGAGAGAGTGGGCCGAGAGAGAGAGAGAGAGAGAGAGAGAGAGAGAGAGAGAGAGAGAGAGAGAGAGAGAGGAAGAGATTGGGTTGGTACCTTGGCTTGATCTTCCATTGTACCTAAACTTGAAAACAATTCATGGTGATACACTTGTACAAGCCAAATCTATCCTTACATTGTCCTATTTTGTACATTCACCAATATTTAACCTTTTACAATCCTCCTTTTCTCCACCAATCCTTCCATAATCCAATCCAAAGGACTAACCTAGCCATGCAAGCCTAGAAACTAGACTTTGATCTTCCAAGAAAGCTTGATTTTTGGAATAAAAAAGTGAGATATATAGAGAGAGGGGGCCGGCCTTGAGAGGGAGAGGGAGAGCCTTGCCTATAAATAGAAGCTCACTCCAAGCTTGAACTCACACATTCACTCATTGCTCTCACTTCTCTCTAGAAATTCTAAGTGTTCTTGGTTCAAAAGTTCTAGTTTTCTTGAGTTTCTTGAGAGTTTTTGAGAGAAACCACCAAACCACTTCCAAAATCACCTCTAGATCTCTAAAGTAGCTTAGTTTAGTTAGTAAGTTGTTTCTACGAAGAGAAAAGTCCATCACTCTTCCTTTCGAAGCAATCTGGAGCCGTTACGTTGCCGAATCGCCTAACCGACGACCAATTCTCTGTAGCCGACCACCGCCAAGAAGTAAGGTAGGAATCCTAGTCCATTAACTCTACGTATAGTATAGAATCGTATGTTGGAAAGTAGAATGTCCCTAATTCAAGCATAAATATCCTTAATCATTTTCTCTAAGTAGATAAGGTTATCTATCGGTTATAGTAGTTGGAATGCATGATTATCAAATTTATCCTTGCTAATGGAAGTATGAGCATGTATGTATGAATTGCTTGTATTACTTGTCTTGTTGTAAGCATAAGTGATTTTCACTCCAAGGGCGTCCGTACATGTGGCGTTATGCTTTAAATCGTGTTTTTGAGCATGCTAAATAAATATGAACTATTTATGATTACGATTGTGGAAAGTCCTACCGCGGAAGTCGATGCATGAAAACGAGACACTAGAATCAAGAAGGTTAGAGACATGACATCTAGGGTTTGGTTAACAAGGAAATAAATGTGTTTTCCGAAGAAGGAAATATTTTTGACACTATATAATGACCATTCTTGGGGCATTATGTGAGTTGTGTGTGTGTGCCAATGGGAACCCGGTGCGGCGGAACCATTGTGAGGATACTTCGGAGCCCGGAACGGCGGAACCGAGATTGGGTGTGTGGCTTGGTTATCCGTGGAGAGGAGCCAATGCAATTGTGTGCCATTGGGAACCCAGTGCGGCGGAACCATTGTGAGGATACTCGGGAGCCCGGAACGGCGGAACCGAGGTTGGGTGAGTTAAAAAGGGGTTTTTGGGAAAAAGAAAGTGGAAATAATAACACGGTCTATGATGAGTCAGAATAATTAGAAAGCCATGAACACCAACGTTAGTTTGTGTAATGAACGTGGATTTGATTAACTGTTTTGTCACTATGCATGATCTATTTGGAATCGTTATTACTATGATCTTTTGTTCTTAAGTTAAGGGCTAGTGAGTAGGATTATACTATTGAGCCTTCGTAGCTCATGGTGTTACCTTTTGGTGATCCTGGCATATTATATGGGTGGCGACGCCGGTATAATATATCAGATTTGATACATGAACAGGACGAACTCTACACCTTGGAGGCGTTTGGAGCCGAAGAACTCACTAGGATGGAGGAACAAGCGGAACAGTAGCTAGGAACCTTAGTTCCCTATTTTGTGTTTAAATACTCTTACGAGAGTTAAGTTGTAATAATGAGCAGTGACTCTCTTTAAGTTTTGTAATAAATTATCCTTTTAACGTACCTAAAATTAGGGGCGTTACATTATTCATTGTCTGGTAGCTTGGGAGCTTGGACTTTGATTTTCTCTTGTTTTAGGGTGGTTAGGGTCTTTGGGAAGGAGGTTTAAAACTACGTTATTAAAGGACTAAGGTGGGGAAGAGGAGGAGATTTGGGCAATGATTCCTCTTTGTTTGATGTGGCTTATTTGGCGAGAAAGGGATTGGCATTTTGATGGCTTGGAGAGTGCTTTGTATGGATTTGAAAGTACAATTTGTTAGTGTTCGCTTAGTTGGGAGTCAAAAGAATTTAATTTTTCCCTATGTATTTTGTGAAGGGGAGAAAGCCCCTTTAGCACTTTTAGCCCCATAGGGAAACTCACCCTAACATGACATCGCTTGATTTACATGGAAATGAGGCCCTTCTGTTATAGGCCTTTATTGAAAATAAAGACGAGGTTATTTAGTTTCTGGTGAAGTACTAGGCTATGTTCGTAGACCTGGGATGAGTATTGAGGTGGGTGTGGCTCATTTGGGTGCTTGTGTAGGTATCCCCAAGAAGTACACATGTTTTTATGTCCTTGCTTGGATATTGGCAACATAGATGTCTTCACAATTGATATTTGTTATATTTATCAATGTTTTCAAAGCTGAAATGCTTATGAGCGTTGATTTTTGAGGAGGGAACCTTAAAAGCATTTGCCCGTACATTAGAGACTTACGGAGATGTATGCTTTTCACACCTTTTTGGCCTTATATGATGGAGGCGAACGCATCAGAAGAGTCGATTTTTTTTCTTTTTTGATAAGTGAAGAGTAGGTTCATTTTTAAGCAATGTTCTAAAAGTCGCTAGGCGCTAGTTGAGCGGAAAAGGGGCGCAGAGTGCCTAAGCACCGACTAGTCGGCGGCTAGCGCCTACGCGCTGTCTAGTCAGCTGCCTAATCTAGGCAAGTCAGCTGCCTAATCTAGGCATTGGACCACCATCTAGCCGGCAGCCGCCTAGGCCGACTTTTAGAACACTGTTTTTAAGTTGTTGGGGTGGAAGAAGAAGGGTTTTCGATCATTGGCGAGACGTCTTGTAGGGCTTTTGAAGGTTGGATCCATTAATGCACTAGGAGATGACTTGTAGTGCTTTTAAAGGTTTGATCTTTTAATGCACTAGGTTTTTATGCCTTAACATGCTTTCTTATGAATTTTATTTACTATTTTCTTATTTTTAACAAGGTGCCTTTGTGTGGCACAAACACCATCCTCTCTCCTTTTTTTTTGTTGGAGTATTCTTAATTCATATTATTTTTGTAAACAAAAGATAAAAATCCAAAAGGAGCCTTGCGTCTTGCCTCATGAGAGGTCACCGTCTCTCGTCTTCCGCTTTTGCCTCTGAAAAATTTGATATTTATAACATGTTTTGGTCAAGGGATGTACTTTAACTGCAATGGAATCTAGTGGTAAATTCATGTGCGGATTCAGAGGACATTCTTTACTGTATGCCTGATTCGCCATCAATTGAGGGAAGAGCCTTTACTTTTGGTTAGGCTGGTCTCTTCATTCTTGCAATTCCCTCATCCACTGATTGATCACGCGAGTAATAGTGAAAATGGGAGAGAGAGTGATGAAGTACGGGAGCCATAAGCTCTTGTTCTATGGTAATCTCTCAACTAAAACTCTTACAGAGAATTTCTCCTCCTTATTGGTAGGTTAGCCGTTAGCCTAGCGAAACCTTGGGTCAGTTGACTATTGAAGCGTGAGCACTATGTGTACATGTTTTGTTGTTGCTGTATTAGTTGTTTTCTTATCTAGTTTTCCTAATGATGCAGTTTATCTCTAAAGACTTATGCTCATGATGATATATCAGTTGGGTCATGGATGATGGGTCTCCAAGCGTCTTACATAGATGACAGTCGTTTGTGCTGTAGTAATTTGAGACAAGGTAAATGTGCTCTGTGCTGCTACTTAGGCTTTCAAATTTGTGCCCCATCTTGATAATTTACTACTTTTTCTTGGTCTTGTGCACTATAATTTTTTCTTGTTGGCATATTGCTGCCAAGGCTTGACAGGAGAGAGTAGGTAATTGAAAGTGGTCTTATGCAAATTTATTCAACGTTTAGTTTGCTATCGCATATCCTCACATATGCAAAGGACAAAAGGTAATGAAGTGATGCATCAACCGCAACAATATTCGCAGTAAACCAATGAAACATAAGTGGCCTTTTGCAGAGAATAAAACAGCGGGACCGGGAGTGGCCAACAGTTTTGTGTATTCATTATAGGTTATTATGAAGAGTTTTGTGATCATGCGTGATGCATAGTATGGCCCTCTAGTTTTTCTATATATATTTTTGCTTCTTTATTTTACGAGTACTTCTCTATTTGTTCCCACATCATTTGGATTATCAGATAATTTTCATAATGCGTGTTCACAAAGTTGTTATCTTATAGAAGCTAAACCTTATCTCATTCTTGGCTACACTTAACTTGGTCCCCCATTCGAAGTGATGGAATATTATATGCCAGAAAAGGCATCACTTTGGACAACAAAGATGTCTGTATGGCTATGTGGGGGGGGAAAATAAGGGAGGGTTGAACGTATTTTTTTTTCTTGGTTCACCTGTTTTCCCATAAACTGGTATTTTAAAAGGACATTTTTTTGTTTTTTGGGGGGGGGGTGGTGTGGGGGATGCTCTTTGATGAATGCTTAAATTTTTGGAAATGAAACTTCGTATAATGAAATACTCTGCCTTCCCTCCATTTGTGCCCACCTTTAGGGTGCACAAATTTTAGTTGCTCTGGAGAATTCTGCCCATTGGCATCACACTCTACTCTATACCCTCCTACTATACAACTGAAACTTTATCCAAGACACAGTCCAATTATGATTTTGAGTTTGCTCCTTCTATTTCTCCTTCTTGCGCCCCCCCCCCCCCCGCCCTTTTATTGGTTTGCTGTTCCTTTTATTGCCAGTAATTTGAATAAAGCAAAAAAACTAGTCTTTCTTATTATGCTATAGCGATTTTAATGCCTTGAGCTTTCTGCAATGCTAACAATTGGTGCATCCAACCGTTGTCTTCAGACAAGGTGTGTTCCATTGCTTGATTACAGAGGCAATTGCTTGCCATCTTAACTGAAGCCTACAGCTCGCTCGCTCGCTTGGTTACTGATCTGCTCATTCCGATAGCATTGTGTATACTGAAATAATGATGATTTTTGCAGCATCTGGCGACAGTGAGGATTTAAGAAACATTTTTTTAGTCAATTCTTTTGGATGGAGATTTGACATTTCTATGTTCTTTTGCAAAATACAAGAACAGCAGTAATCTGTAGTTCAGATTCACAGGATACATCCATATGTCGACCAGAAACAGTAGAATTCTGATGTGTATGTCTATCCAAAAACAGGGAGGAAAAAGAAAAAAGGAGTTGTCGGCTCTAATTATCCGGTTGTACAATTCAAATCACAGTAGTATTATCCGGATACTTTAATATGGCATTTTTTTTCTGTTTTTCATTACATGTTCAAACAATGATTCAAATCAAATAATTGCTGATTTGTTTCACTATCCATACACATCAAGCTCTGCTATGGTTGGATTGAGTTTTGATAGAGGTTTTTGGAGTAACGAGTGAAGAGTGATAGATAGAGAAAGGAGAGTAATAATAAGAGAGAACTTGTGAGGGACTCTGCGCAAAGAGCGGTTGATTTTAGAGCGAACACAGAAAGGTTCCCAAATTGCAATCGAAAGCTTTATTACTCTCTCCAATCAAAGCTTTTATTTGGACCGAAACTAGTATACTTGTGCATTTATATGTACATAAAAGTAATGATCGTACCATTGTTTCTTCTCATAACGCAAAATCTTTACTTTATATATTTAACTGAAAGGAGATTTTTTTTTTCCCACAAGCTTAGGATTAAAAATTAAGTTGAACAGGAAGTCCTAAAATCTACGCATTGATTCAAATCATCCGTTAGGAATACATAGCCAAATGTTTAATGCAAATGTCAGCTACCCTACACATGAATATATATACCACCTTGGGGCAGCGTAGGCGTGGAGCGGGAAAAATTTCTGGGTTTGGGAAACCTGTGAGAGTGAACTGCAAGCCGAATTAGAACAAGGTTCATAGTGCGTCAAGTTAGCAGCAAATGTGCAATGAAATTTAACCTATTCAAATTTTCGTCTGAATATCCGGTTATCCACTCAATAGGCTGCAACCGCACATTCTTAGGCATAGGGATACCAACCCAACACTACGACATGAAAAGCTGCTTGTGTCTATCTAACAACTAACTATATATGTAGCTTGAGAGGATCATCATGGCAAGGGCACAGGCAAGGCAGTAGAGGAAATTCATCAAGTTCCAAAATATCGGCTCTGCTCGTTGTTGAGGATGTTACGTACGTGATAAATATGTACTCAAGAAAAGTGAAGTCAAGCAAAACAAATTCTATTTTCATGTGTGTGTTCAATTGAAAAACAAAATATTGCAGAAAAATCAAAATTCTTTTTTTTTTTTTTTTGCAATATCTATATTGTATGAAAGTGTTATCCAGTAAAGTCCATTGAGTGTAAAGAGAACCAATTTTGTTTATTGAAAAACACTTTCATACAATATAGACTTTGTTTAAATTGCTCATACCCATTTTGACTTCCGATTTTGTTTCGGGTCCCACTGTGAGGTTTCGAACCATTGATCTTGTTTAAATTAGTAAAATAGGGGGCCTTGCAAAAATTTAGCTAATTTTAATATCAGTAAATGCTTGATCCAAACAGTTTTATAGAAAACTGTGATAGGAATTGGTGCTTGCAAAACTGTTTGGATCAAACCCTTGTCGATATCAAAATGAGCTGAATTTTTGCAGGAACCCCATTTTACTCGTTTAAACAAGATCAACGATTTGGAATAGTACATTGAAACCCGGAAGGGTGAGGTGCCAAAATAGATGTGAGCGGACGAGATTGTTTGAGAGATGTGAACTTCTTCTCAAGAACATTCCAACCCTCAAAACTTGATTGGCAATGTAGAATAGATGCACAAACTAATGGAGAAAGAGTTGCAGTGACACAACTCAGAAGGTGTCAATTGTAGAGTTAAGAGAGATTCAGGCGTAATGAGAGAGTTAAGATTCATTAATATTAGCAAAGAAAGATTGGGAGGAAGAATAAAAGAAGAGGTTGAAGATGAAGACGAAGAAGTTGCCATTGTTGTGGATCGAAGCTTGTTAGGATTTTATCCAGTGGATGGCACGTGTGCCATAACGGTGATGAGGCTTTTCTGAAGCATTATCCCCTGACACTAGTAAATTTAGTTATGTGAATCTACAGAAATTAATTAATTGGCACCTCTCCGTCCCTTAAAGATTGTTCCTTACTAGAAGACGTGTATTTTCAATTAAAACATGAAGTACTTTCATTCATAATTTTTATAAACTTTTTGCACCAAATTAAAGATCTCAACAAGTTCTTTAATTCGATGCAAAGAAATTTAAAAAATTATGAACAAAAGCATTTTATTTTTTAAATGAAAAATTGCACGTGTTTTGTAGGGGGCTATCCAGTGGTGGCTCTAGAAATTTGTAATAGGGTGTTCAAAAATTACTTTAACGCTGCTAGCTAATCCAAAAAACTAAGAGTAGAATCCATAAAAAGGGAGAATTTTTCATAGGTCCACTATAGTACTTTCCAAATCCATCTAGTCCGCTTCTAAACTTTGTAACCCTCTTAGTCCACTAACCTATTATTAGGGATTAAAAGAACCCGGCAAGACCAATATACCCCTGTTTTATAATTTATTTATTTTTGATGAGATATCTCTGCATCCGAGATGATGAAGCAACTTCGATGATAGCTCCGACCTTAACCTGCAAAACAAAGCTAATAACTCGAGTCACCAGTATGGTGGCGTGCCAACCACCCTCCAATGCCTAGGTTAGTTGAATACTTGTTATGAAAGAATGGGGAATCTCTCTGTTAGAGCTGTGTACCTTATATTGGCATTCTACCGTGGTATTTATAGGCGTTACCATCGGAGTTTGAGTCCTCGTAGGTTTCGGATCTCCTCTTTGAGGAGTGTGGAGTCCTACCTTAGCTGGGAGTCCACGGGATTCCTGCCAGGGCTAGGAATCCCATCTTCAACTATAGTTGTGCATATCTCTGGCAATTTGGGCTTATCCCAGCCTTCCCTTATCCCTTAGGATCATCCTTCCTGTGTGGCATCTTTATCTGAATTAGTATATCCTTCGTGTGATATCATAGAAGTTATGCTCTTCAGGAGAGCTAGGGGACGGAGCTGGTCCTTGGACTCTCTTTGAGCTCCGTCCTCCAGACGGAGCTGGAAGGTCACTGCTTCGTTTCTTATAGGCCCTTATATGAGGCTCAAGGGGAGATAGCTCTTACTCCCTAGGTCAGTAGGCCTGGTAGTGCTGAGCTCTTTTAAGTATATTCTACTTATCAGGTACTCCCCTGTTCCTAAGCTCCAGGCTTGATCTTGAGGTTGGGAACATTGGAAGAGCTCAAATGGCGGTTGCCGCTTTTTCTATCTTTCAGAAAGTTTTAAACACATGGGTCCTTTCGTGGGACAGGTGTCGAAGTTTCTTGTTACTTCAGTTTTAAGAGGTGGACGACGAAGATTCCGGAGCCGTTCTCGGGACCAGCGCTAATCTTTTAGCTTCTCCCTCTCTTTTGCTTTGCATTCGAATCTCCTCAAGGGATTTCATCGTGAGGTTTCCCTTCGTCATTCCTCTTCGTCACACGCTAGAGCTCTCCCCATGTAGGTACGCTTCATCTTTCTTTGCTGTTCTTCTCCGTTTTTACGCTGGATCCTCTTTCTAGTACAGAAATTACTGACCCGAAGTGGGTTATCCCTGGGGAGTTTATCTGTGCTAGATTGATTGGTTTTTCCTGCATCAACTTGCACTCTCCCATCATAGAGGATTTTGCGCCTTACTCCCTTGTTCTACAGAATAGGGTTTTTTGCGACCTCTTCTACCTATCTGCTTCACTATACCCAAAATTTGCTGTTGGTACCCTAATGGCGGAGGGTTTCATTAATTTTTCGTCGATTCTTAACGCTGAAGAGTCGACCATTGAAGAAGAGGTTTCGATGCATCGTCATAGTAATATTAGGGCTTCGCCTGACATGGGTCAGTCTAGCCATGTCAGACATCCGCCGCCCTTTGTTTCTATGTCAAGGGGTTCCCGTAGGATTCCCGCCTTTTCTGCTTCTAACATTCCCTCCACTATTACTAACGAAGAGTTGGATGCTCTTAAGGGTAGGTATTCTATTCCAGAATTCATTTCCCTTAGGAAACCCTCTGGGTCAGAACGAGCTTGCTCTTTTCTTGAAAATGGGACTTGCCTTTACGTTGGTTCGTTAGAAGGGGGGTTGCGCTTGCCTCTACCCACCATGGTGAGAGATATTCTGAGTTTTCTTGGGTTGGCGCCTGGCCAGATTGTTCCCAACTCTTGGCGCCTCTTGATAGGCTGTGTCGCGCTGTGGGGAGCGATGTCTGATGGGCAGATTTCTTTAACGAAATGGCCTTTCTTGAACCAGTTTTCTGTTAAGGAAGCCCCCGGAGGTTCTGAGTGGTTTTATTTTTCTAAGAGACCTGGTGGAGGTGAGCTAGTCACTGAGCTTCCTACTGTAAGTAAGAATTGGAAGGATAAATTCTTTTTTGTTGGCGGTGAAGGTTGGGAGCTTCCCAATTGGGAGATTGGAACATATACTCCTCGGATTCCCAGTAGATGGGGAATTCCTGTTACAAATTGTAAGCCACTGCTTTTTATAAACTATTGTCTCTGCAGTCTGATCTATATACTCACGATTGTTTTTGTTTTGGCAGCTAGAGTACCATTTCCTTTGAGCCCTTCTTTGGAAGTAGAGCTGCAGCAAGCTAGGGGCTACTCAGTTCACAGTTGGGAATTGCTTGTGACTTCGGAGTCATTGGCCGCATATTTGTTGGGCCCAGAGACCACTCGTGAGGCCTTAGCACTCTCTAGAGGTAGTTTCTTTTCTGGTTTATTTCCATGCTTCTAGCTGATTTTTATATTACTTTTCTTTCTTTTCTCTTCAGAGGAAGAAAGTGAAATTAAGGAAATGGCACCTAAAATGGACAAAGCCCTTCTGGCCCAGTTGAAAGCTGAGAGGGCCAAGCAGTCGCCTGGGGCCGTAGCTCCAAAAGGAAAAGCTCTCACCTTCATAAAGAGCTGAATGTTGAAAGTTTCTTGGATGCTGACCTCTTTATCAATTCTGCTCCTGACGTGGCAGCGGAGCAAACTGTTGACATGGATGTTGAAAAATCAAAAAGAAAAGCGAAGGCTGTGGTCATAGATGGTGCCCCTTCGGCCAAGAAGTCGAAGATTTCTGCTGGTCTTTCTGTCTTGGGTAATCATCAGGAAGCTCTTGATCGTGTTTCTAGACTGCTTCATGCAACTGATGAAGAGTTGATGGGGGAGATGTCTCTACAAGCTGTTGGGGAGCAGATGTTGGTTGAACTAGCCATGGTATGTTCCCTTCTCCTGCCTTATCATTTAATGATCTGTCGCCCTTTTTTCTAACTCTTTCTTTATGATGGCAGGCCGTGGTCGATATCTAACCTCTCAGAGCCACAGCTTGGGCAAGCAAGTAATCACTCTTACGGAGGCCAACTTGAAACTCACAAAACAGGGTGCTTTCATGACTGTGGAGCTTCAGAAGGCTACAACCAAGAGAGATGCTGCTTTGAAGCTAAAAAGAGAGCTAAAGGCAGAGAGGGATACTGCCGTGGCAGTTGCTCGGGGTTTGGAGCATTAGATTTCTGAATAGGACGAGGAGATGGAGAAATACAGAGTTATGAGTTAGGGGATGCTTGAGAAGGTGAAGATGCTCGAAGAGAAGCCATCGAACTCTTCCTGCAATCCCCGGAGTACCATCAAGACATAACCCAACAGTACTTTGATGGGTTTGAAGCCATGAGGAGCCGGGCGGCCTTAGCCTTTCCAAATTTGGATTTTTCCAAATTTGAAGTTGATGACGAAGAGGGGCCCTCTGGCCTTGACGTGGGGCAAAAGGAGGAAGAGGAAGGTGATGATGCGGCATCCAAGGATACCTCCGTTCCAAGTTCAGCAATTGTATCTCTTCTCCAGTCTCCAGAAAAAGTCTCTCTTCCTCTTGATTCTCCAATTTCATCAGTAACACCTCCTGGCCCATCATCTGGTGATGGGCAGGCTATTGACAGTCCTAATTTGGGACTTTGAAACTCTGAACTCATTTGGGTTTGTAACTAAGCACTTTTGAATACTTTTCTTTTTTGCTATGTTTCTTTTGAAGTGGCCGTGGTTTGGCCTTTACTCTTGACTTGATGGTCTCTTATGAGATCATTTTGGAGCCTAGTAAAGGCTGTTTTGAATGACAAGTGCAGATGGGATGAAAGAATACTTTCATCATTATGGGAATTCCATATGATCTCTTTGTGCTTTGCTTTTTGCTTTTGTAGATTTATGTTCCTGCTGGGCTGGGCATTCTGATGGTTTGGTGTTTTGAATCCTTGGTACTTATTACATAGATATACTATGCTTTTACTCCCCTAAGTGTGTTCGCTGTTTGTGTTCAAACAATGGAGACACTTATTTATTCTTCTCGTGGTTATTCATTGGATGAGTTACAGATTGCATAGCTGTGCTACGTCTGTGAACTTGGAAATTATTCCTGAGCTCTTTAATTTGCATAGCTGTGCTACGT
>BPLS01000398.1:0-23438 GCA_019656275.1 Rhododendron kiyosumense | reverse complement strand
TTTGCATTGGCTCCGTACCGCGGATAACCAAGCCATACACACCCAACCTCGGTTCCGCCGTTCCGGGTTCCCGAGTATCCTCACAATGGTTCCGCCGCACCGGGTTCCCATTGGCACACACAAAACTTGCATTGGCTCCTCTCCACGGATAACCAAGCCATATTACCAATAAGGCTACCACGTCCGGCCCTATTGGCAATCTTCACAAAGGGCTACCAAGTCCGGCCACATTGTGGTTTTCACAACCCACGCAATGGGCTACCAAGTCCGGCCACATCACGAGTTTTCATTCACACAACGGGCTACCAAGTCCGGCCACGTTGCGGTTTTCACAATCCACACGATGGGCTACCAAGTCCGGCCACACCGTGGTTTCAAAACACATTTCTCTTGTTAAACACACCCTAGGTGTTATGTTTCTACTTTCTCGGTTCTCGTGTCTCGTTACATGCAAAGACTCCGTGGTAGGACATATCACATACGTAATCACAAATCATGCTTCATAACCTTGAAATCAAACTAGCAAGATCATCTAATCATGCTCAAAACATAAGTTGACGAGTTCAACATACTCCCCATCCTTTTCATTAATTCAAAAGAACACCTTTCGAATATTGTCATCAATAGCAATAGATAACCTTATCATAAACTAAAATAACAAAAGTTATACTAGGGAGAATGTGTAGAGATTAATCTACCTTGATCCGAAACTAGTCGGGGCCGAATAAGCTAGGTGGAATTTCTCCCGAATCTGGACCGAACTTCGGACGGCAGTAACTCGGTCAATCTTTGGCCGAATAGAGTCGTTCTTGGGTTGAAATCGAAGATCTCGAAACCCTCTACAACTCTCGTGAAGAAAGTTAATCCTAGAAACGACTTTAGGTTGGAGAAAAATGGGGATGAACAAAGAGACAGTAAGCTGTCTGGAAATAAGAATTCAGAATTTTTACTGAACTTCGGATGACGATATCTTGGTCATTTCTTAACCGATTGGGGTGATTCTTGAGCCTAACTTTAAGGTTTCGAAGTGCTCTACAACTTTCCAGAAGGAAGTTGATCCTAAAAACTACTCTAGGCAGGAGAAAATTTCCGACGGGACAGTGGCTGCCCAGAAAAACAGAAAATGGTTTCTAGAGAGAAGGAAGAGCTATTGCTTGAGGTGTGAGTTCAAAGCATGAGAATGGCCTTCTATTTATAGGCAAGAGCTTGGCCCTCTCCTCTCTCTCTCTCTCTAAGTCTCACCTTGACACTTGGCATGAATCTTGGAAGATCAAAGGCAATCCTAGGCTTGCATGGCTATTTTTGTACCAAGATTTGATCTTGGATCAATTGAATGGCTAGGATTGATCCTTGGTGGGCAAGAAAGATATTGGTACAAGATCCAAGGGTTTAAAATTTGCAAGAGGTACAAAGGAGTACAATGGAGGTGGTTTCCTTAGTTAGGAAGGAAGATACACCAAGATCATGGAAGATGTAGGAGATCATGGAATGGTACAACCAAATCCCTTCTTTCCTCCTTCCTCCTTCCTTCCTCTCTCTCTCTCTCTCTCTCTCTCTCTCTAGCCGAATTCTCTCTCTCTCTCCCCTCTCTCCTCTCTTGCTTTCACAAGGTACACATATATACACATATATATGCAAGTAAACAATTAAACTAATGGATATTTTGTACAAGAGATCAAAGGGATTTTAAAAGGGCAAGATTTTCCCATTAAACTAATCAATAAAAAATCACCAAGTACTAGATTAATATATATACATATGTACCAAATGATTTAGGAAGATCAAAATCCCAATAAAATAAGATAAAAGGGTACTTATGAAATTTCAAACCTTTAAACAAAAAGTAAAATAATAGTACTTAGCCCACATGGGTTTAAAGGAAAAGATTAAATTAATCAACCCATGTACTTTGGGTGGAAGAACAACCTATTACCCAATGGGTAATAACCACCCTAACTTTTATTATCCAATGGATAATAGTTGCTAGGGAGATTAAATAATAAAATAATCCAAAAAGGTACTTTAAAGTAATTAAAAAGTTACTTTTTACTATTCATTGTACTTTAACCAAGTAGACATTTAATATAAACAATTGGGGTTTCTATTATCCAATGGACAAAGATTAAAACCAAAATAATTAAATGAAAAAGAATATTAAATTCTTAGTGTAGGGTTCAAAAGGTTCAAATGGTTCATGAGGGGCAAAACGGTCATTTTGCGGTTAGATTAAAGTAACTAGGTAGCTTACTAGCTTAGTTACTTCAACTAGATGGTTAAAAGCTAGTTAGGCTTGCTAAGTGGACTAAAGCGTCAAGAAATCAAATTTGAAGGGCAAAAACGTAATTTTGACAAATCTCAAGGAAATTAAAAGCAATTGCAATAAAATTCAAATACTTAACGAAATTTTTAACGACCGAAAATCAGGGTCGTTACAAAATCTGCCAACACCTGCACCTTAATGGCAATTCGAGGTTTATATTCTATGTCAAATTCACCAAGCTCTATTGACCATTGAATTAGTCGGCCTGATGTTTCCGAGGAGTGGAGGATTCTCCGAAGTGGTTGGTCCGTTAGCACTTTGATTGGATGAGCTTGGAAGTATGGCCGTAGCCTTCTAGCTGCTATCACCATTGCAAAGGCTATTTTTTCAGCTCTGGGGTATCTTAATTCAGCTCATCGTAGTGCTCTGCTGATATAGTATACTGGGAGTTGAGTTCCCTGTTCTTTCCGAACCAAAACTGTGCTGACGGCATGAGGAGAAACAGCTAAGTACAGGAACAGATTTTTTCCATTTTGTGTCCTACTCAGCAGTGGTGGTGACGCTAAATATTCCTTCAGTTGGGTGAAAGCTATCTCCTCCGTATTTGTCCATTCAAAGGCTTTTTTCAAAATCTTAAAGAATGTTTGACACTTGTCAGTTGCTCGTGAGATGAACCTGCTCAAAGCTGCAACCCGTCCTATGAGTTTTTGGATTTCTTTGATGTTCCGGGGTGAACGCATGGTGAATATAGCCTGAATCTTTTCAGGATTTGCCTCGATCCCTCTTTGAGACACCATGAAACCTAAGAACTTCCCTGACGAGATTCCAAAGGCACATTTTGTTGAGTTGAGCTTCATTCGGTACTTTCTGAGAACCTGGAAGGTTTATTCCAAGTCAGCAACATAGTCATGTGCCATAGCACTTTTAACGAGCATGTCATCCACGTATACTTCTACGTTGCGCCCGATTTGTTGCTTGAACATTTTGTTAACCAACCTCTGGTATGTCGCTCCTGCATTCTTAAGACCGAAGGGCATTACTTTGTAGCAATATAATCCCTTATCGATAATGAATGAGGTTTTTTCTTGATCTCCTTCGTGCATCTGGATTTGATTGTATCTTGAAAATGCATCCATAAAGCTAAGGAGCTCATGCCTGGCAGTAGAATCTACCAGGGAGTCAATCCTCGGAAGAGGGAAGCTGTCCTTTGGACATGTTTTATTGAGGTCGGTGAAGTCTACACACATTCTCCATTTGCCATTAGCTTTCTTCACCATGACCACATTGGCTAACCAGTCGGGATAAAGAACTTCACGGATGGACTCTGCTTGAATGAGTTTATCCACTTCCTTTGCTGCTGTCTCATTTCGTTCTGGGGCTATGGCTCTTTTCTTCTGCTTAACAGAGCGTACAATGGGATCAACGTTCAGCCTGTGAGATATGACCCGTGGGTCAATTCCAGGGATGTCTTCGTGGGACCACGCAAAGACGTCTTTGTTCTTTCTCAGGAATTGCAGTAGCTCTGACTTTGCAGTTGTGCTCAATCCTGTTCCAATCCTTACTGTCTTTCTTGGTTGTCGTGGCTCCAGAGGTTCTTCAACAAGCTCTTCCACGGGTTCTCCATGTTGGAGCTTCTCCTCGTCTCGAGTGTCGAGACTTTCTATATTCATGGTAATGTTAGCTCATCGGAGTGAGGTAACGTAGCATTCCCGCGCTGCTTTTTGATCGCCTATGATACAGGTAATTTCATCTAATGTTGGGAATTTTATCATCAAATGGTAGGTGGAGATTATTGCCCCGATCTTGTTCAAAGTCGTCCTTCCTAGGATTGCATTATATGCTGAGGGGCAGTCGACTACTATGAAAATCAATCATACGTGTAATCTGACTCCTCTCTTCTCCCATGGTAATAAGTAGTGCTATCTGTCCAGTTGGGTAAACAGGCGTACCTGCAAATCCAACTAGTGGTGAAGCCATAGGCCTTAGCCTTTCTCGTCCAACCTGCAGCTGGTCATACGCATGGAGATAGAGTATATCGGCTGAGCTTCCGCTGTCGATCAATACTATTTGGGTGAGGTAATTTGCTACAACAATGGTTATGACCAGAGGGTCATCATGGGGGATTTGGACTCCTCTGAGATCTTCTTCTGAGAAAATTATTGGTATCTCCTGTTTTCTCTGGATTTTGCTTGGACGGTCAGTTGTGTTGACTTCCAAGTATTCCTCCGTTCGCAAATTTCTGAGATGGGTCTTTCTTGCGTTGTTGGATTCTCCTCCTCCAGCAAATCCCCCATAGATGACCTTGATCTCTCCAATGGGACCTGAACGTGGTGCAGTACCGTCCCTACGTTCCTTGCTTGGATCTTTTTCCTTTTTGGGTTGCTTCTGGTGTTTCTTTGTTACGAAACGCTGAAGTCTCCCTCTTTGAATTAGATCCTCGATCTGTTGCTTCAAGTTGATGCAATCATTTGTGTTGTGCCCGAGGTCTCGGTGAAACCTGCAGTATTTATCCTTAGCTCTTTTGCTAGGATCAGTTCTTAGCTTTTCGGGCCACTTGAGGTCTGGATCATCCTGTAGATTACTGAGAATTTGCTCTGCCGTGGCTATGAGCGGGGTAAACTGCTTGTATTTTCCTTGGGGAGGTCCTCCGGCTGATCCTCTCTTTGGGGATAATCTTGAGTCCACCCTTTTGTTCTTAGGTTCTCCCCCCATTTTGCGGACAGCTTCTCTCCTTCTTTTGTCGATTGGGAGGAATTCACCAATTTGTGATGGTCCTGCTTGAGGATCGAAACCATCACGTGTACGTCTTGCATAGATAGCTTCTTCTGCGTTCATGTGCTTTTGAGCTCTGAGCATGAGCTCTGCCATGGTCTTTGGTGGCTCTTGAGATACAAGATATAGGAATTGCCCTGAATACAACCCAGCAATATATGCAGTTATGCTCACGTTGTCGTCAGCTTCATCTATTTGGACCACCTCTTTATTAAACATGGTGGTGTATTCTCTTAATGATTCCCACCTTCCCTGTTTCACCGTCAAGAGATGCGTTGCTGGTTTGCCGTAGTGTTGACCAGCAATGAAGTAGCTTACAAAGCTTGTGCTAAGCTCTTTAAAGCTACGTATACTTCCTGGTAGGAGCTTGTTGAACCATGCTCGAGCATTCCCCTTGAGTGTAACGGGGAATGCTCGACACATTACCTCGTTTGGCACCGTTTGTAAATGCATCAAGGATTTATACATTTCAAGATGATCCAACGGATCCGTAGAACCGTTGAATGTTTCCAATTGGGGCATCTTAAACTTCCTTGGAAAAGGGCGCCCCATAACTTCAGGTGTAAAAGGTGAATCCGTGTTTTGCACCAACTCCTCTACCGTGGCAGGGGTTTGTGCTTTGACATGCTTCCTTAATCCTTCGATCTGGTTTTGCATTTTGAGTATCATCCTCTGCCCGTGAGACGACCTCTCTAGGGGTGGCCTACTATATTTCCTTTGGTTTTGGCTTTCCTTTTCACTGGAGTCACCTTCTTCTATATCCTCGCCGTCTTCATGGCGACTATTTTGTAGTCTCGGGATACTTGACTCGGAGATTTGTTTTCGTAAGTTGGCGTTTTCTTGCCTTGCAGTCTGTAACCCTTGGATTAAAGTTTTTATCTGTTCTTGCATATCGGCGAACGCTTCTGGGGTCATCTGATTTCCTCCCGCTAGGTTTGCTGCGGCGGCCTTGGCTGCTTCTGCTGCTTTGGCGGCCTTCTTGGCGATGGCAGCGGCCTTGGCGGCTTTTGCAGCACTAGCTACCTCGGCTGCTTTAGCGGTTTTGGTAGCAGCGGCAGTCTTTGCGGCGTCGTCGATACCCATTCGTTCGGGATCTAAAGCCATTGTTGTTTTGCTTGATCGGGTCTCCACCATACAAAGCCATTCACCGTAAGGAAAAGACGTTTCCCACAGACGGCGCCAGTTGATGAAGCAACTTCGATGATAGCTCCGACCTTAACCTGCAAAACAAAGCTAATAACTCGAGTCACCGGTATGGTGGCGTGCCAACCACCCTCCGATGCCTAAGTTAGTTGAATACTTGTTATGAAAGAATGGGGAATCTCTTTGTTAGAGTTGTGTACCTTGTATTGGCATTCTACCGTGGTATTTATAGGCGTTACCATCGGAGTTTGAGTCCTCGTAGGACTATACCTCATAGGTTCCGGATCTCCTCTTTGAGGAGTCATGCCTTAGCTGGGAGTCCACTGGATTCCTGCCAGGGCTAAGAATCCCATCTTCAACTATAGTTGTGCATATCTCTGGCGATTTGGGCTTATCCCAGCCTTCCCTTATCCCTTAGGATCATCCTTCTTGTGTGGCATCTTTATTTGAATTAGTATATCCTTCGTGTGATATCATAGAAGTTATGCTCTTTAGGAGAGCTAGGGGATGGAGCTGGTCCTTGGACTCTTTTCCAGACGAAGCTGGAAGGTCACTGCTTCGTTTCTTGTAGGCCCCTTATATGAGGCTCAAGGGGAGATAGCTCTTACTCCCCAGGTCCGTAGGCCTGGTAGTGCTGAGCTCTTTTAAGTATATTCTACTTATCATGAGATGTTTTCCTCCATTCACGTTTCATATCCCATTCCCTTCCTACGTTTTTGAAACGGAAAACCCAAGCCAAGAAACTCTACGTCTTCTACAAAAACACCGTCCTCAATTACTCCATCGTTGTTGTTGATCATTTGATTCACAACCCAATGGTCATCGCTCACCATTGTTATCTTGTCCGTCGTTGCCGTCATTCCATCTCAATCACTCCACCGCTCCATCACCGTCGTCGTCGCCGTCGTTCCATCTCAATCACTCAAGCGCCATTAGTTGATCCCATCGATATGTTTCTTATCCAATAAAATGTGTGTAACGCTCCTAATTTTAGGTACGTTAATGAGATAATTTATTACAGAAAATAAAGAGAGTCACTGCTCATTATTACATCATAACTCTCGTAAGAGTATTTTAAACACAAATAGGAAACAAATAGGGAACTAGGGTTCCTAACTACTGCTCCTCTTGTTCCTCCATCCTAGCGAGTTCTTCGGCTCCGAACGCTTCCAAAGTGAAGAATTCGCCCTGTTCGTCTATCAGATCTGACATATTATACCGGCGTCGCCACCTATACAATATGCCAGGGTCACCACAAGGTAACACCATAAGCTACGAAGGCTCAATAGTAAAATCTTACTTACTAACCCTTAACTTATGAACATATATCATAATAAAACATCGATTTCCACATGATACGTACATAAACAGCTATAAAAGACAATAACATCCACAATCGCTTTATAACTAACGTTGTTGTTCATCTACTTGACTCATCGTAGACCGTGTTGTTATTTCTACTTTCTTTTCTTAAAAACCCCTTTTTAACTCACCCAACCTCGGTTCCGCCGTTCTAGGTTCCCGAGTATCCTCACAATGGTTCCGCCGCACCGGGTTCCCATTGGCACACGTTGCATTGGCTCCATACCGCGGATGACCAAGCTACTCACCTAACCTCAGTTCCGTCGTTCCGATCTCCCGAGTATCCTCACAATGGTTCCGCCGCACCGGGTTCCCATTGGCGCACACACACACACAACTCACATAATAACCTTGAAATGGTCATTATGTAGTGTCAAAAATATTTCCATCCTCGGAAAACACATCTTTCTTGTTAAACCACACCCTAGGTGCCATGTTTCTACTTTCTCGGTTTTAGTGTCTCATTCTCATGCAAGACTCTGCGGTGTAAGACTTTACATACAAAACATGCATCTCATAAAATCATTCCAACAAGATCATCCAACTCTAAGCTACATAACATGCTTGAAACATCTTGAAAATAAATCATGCATTTCCAACTTCAAAAGATAATCTTATCTATGATCAAAGTAACTTCTAAACAACATACAATTTATACGATACATGAAGTTTAAGTGCAAGGTTAACTACTTATACTTAAGAAAAGTAAGTAGAGATTTATACTACCGTTCTTCTAGGCGGTGGTTGGCTACGGAAAGTTGTTCGTCGATTTTGAGTTTCGGCGGCGTAACGGCTCCAGTTTGCTTCGAAAGGAAGAGAGATGATCTTTTCTCTTCCTAGAAACAACTTACTAACTCAACTAAGCTACTTTAAGGACTTAGAAGTGGTTTTGGAAGTGGTTTGGTGGTTTGCTCAAGAACTCAAGAACAAGAAGAATTCTTGAACTTTGAAACAAGAACACTAGAAATTCTAGAGAGAAGGAAGAGCAATTGCTTGAACGTGTGAGTTTGAAGCATGGGTTGGCCTTCTATTTATAGGCAAAGGCTCCCTTCCCCCTCATTAAGGCCGGCCTCCTCTCTCTCTCCTTTCCCCCAATTTTTAATCCAATAAAATCCAACTTTTATGGAAGATCAAAGGCTAAAAGGCTAGGCTTGCATGGCTATGAAGTCCTTAGATTTGATTCTTGAACAAATTTGTGGTTGAAAGGAGATTGGTACAAGATTCTTAGGGTTAAACAACTTGAGAAATGTACAAAGAGGACAATGGAAGTTAAGTTTGCTTGGAAGAGTAACAATTCAAAGATTGGATGTACAATGGAAGATCAAAGGCCAAGTACCAACCAAATCTCTCCCTCTCCCTCTCTCCCTCATTCGACCCTCTCTTTCTCTCCCCTCTCTCGGCTCTCTCTCTCTCTCTCTCTCTCTCCCTCCCTCTCCCTCTCTTGCCATGGTACATATATATATATATATATATAAGTATATATAATGCAAGCAAGCAAATAAAAAACTAAGTACTTTTTGTACTAAAGATCAAAAGTAGTCTAAAAGGCTAAGATTTTCTTAATAAAATAAACAATAAGCACATGTGTACTTAGGTAATATTTTAGTCTTCCATGTACTAAACTAATATATACATGGGTACTATGAACAATAGGAAGAACAACATCCTAATATAAAATAAATAAAGGTACTTAGGAGAATCTTGGTACTAAGTACCTATCATATTAAAATAACAAGTACTTTGTCACATGGGTTTAAAGGAAAAGACTAAACTAATTAACCCATGTACTAGGTGGAAGACTAACTCTTTTACCCATTGGGTAATAAATCCCCTAAATTCTATTATTCAATGGACAATAGTTGCTAGGGTAATTATACACTAAAATAATCAAAAAGTACTTTAAAACATTTAAAAAGTCTATTTTTTATAATTACTAGTACTTAACCAAATATACCTTTAATATAAAGAAATGGGGTTTCTATTATTTAATGGATAATAGTTTCCCTAACAATTAACGTCCAATGGTCAAAGAATAAAATCAAAATAATAAAAGAAAATAAAATAACAAATTCCAACTCTAGGGTTAAAAAGGTTCAATGAGGGCAAAACGGTCCATTTACGGTTAGGTAAAGGTAACTAGGTAACTTTCTAGTTTAGTTCCTCCAACCGGATGGTTAGAAGCTAACTAGGCTTGCTAAGTGGGGTCAAAAGTCAAGAAACAATATTTGAAGGGCTAAAGCGCAATTATAACAAACCACAGGAATTTTAAAGCAATTCAAGCAATTAAAATTAATAACTCGAATAATAAATAATTTTTCATTTATCGAAATTCAGAGTTATTACAATGTGAATTTGGGCGATTATATATGGATATGTGTAGATATTTTCTTTAGTTAGGGTTTGGTGAATTTAGGGATTTGATTGTGTAACAGACATGGTTGTGTTTTGATGGTTATATCTGGACTACCATCTTAAGGTTGAAAAACGATATATATGGTTATATGCGAAAATTTGGTTAAGTTAAAAAATATTACAATATATGTTTATATGTTATTTTCTGTGTCTTGTACATCACCAGAAACATATAACCAGATATGGTTATATGTATATATTTACTTTAGTTAGGGTTTGGTTAATAAATGGGTTTGGTGTGTTCTGTATATTACCAAAACATATAACCAATTATGGTGATATGTCATTTAGGTTGTTGGAGGTTAGAGTTTCGTTATGTTATTGTTTGGTTTCTACTCGAATATATGGTTATATGTGGTCAGTATTCACTGGGTTTTGTGGGAATATGTGTGAATATAAGGTTATATGGCAATATACTGTTGTGTGGTTATATGTGGACTTTTTATTTGTCAATCTGTTTTGATTCTTTATGTGGTTATATGTAGACCTTCGTCAATTGGCTATTTGGGATAGATTCAGACATAAAAGGTTAAATGTCAATACACTGTTGTGTGGTTATATGTGGCTTGTTTGTGTGTCAATTTCTATGAGTATATATATATTGTCATATGCCAATTTTTCTGGACATATAATGTTATATGTCTGAATCTGTCTATGATTATTACAAGCAAGTCATTGATGTTCTGCGCGGACCAATTCAATAAAGTAAACCATAGAACATTATATCTATGCATCTGTTTTACGTAACTCTAAAAAAAGAGAACATATAACGTTATATACGAGCTTCTGGAATCTTTTTTATTATACAGTTAAAGAATATATGATGTTATATGTTTACATCTTATTCTTTAACATATAATGGAAGAATATATAATGTTATATAATCTGTTTTATCCATATATGTACTCTATTAATTTTGATTCATTACCGTATAATGTTATTTTTCCATCATAATATTCGATAAAATTTGTGTGTTTAAGTAACATTTATGGTTATATGTGAGCAGATGTCTTATGGAATTCCAAAAAAAGAGAACATATAACGTCGAATAATGTTACATGTTCTCACATATAATGCTATATGTGTATGTTACTTGTCATTCTTTCACCATATAATCACATATGTGACTATTTTTCTATATTCTAACAGATGTGGTTATTGATTTGTTTGTATTTAAACAGAGGCAGCTCTATGTGTATATAGTTGCATGGTCAACTGAACACCCAAAACAAATTTTTTTGCTAAAGATACATGTAAATATTTTGGACTAACCTTACTTTGAACACTTAACTCAAATGTCAACGAACACCCAATTGTAATAGTCTTGAACACCTAACTCAAAAAGAATTGAACACTCAATCCAAAACTAATTAAACACTCAATTACAACCCATCAATCCAGGTAATTCGTATTTAACACCGAACACATTACCTCAAATACATCTCACAATCATAATGAAAAAAATGAAAAAAGAAAGAGAAAAAGAAGAATCTATAGGGTTATGTATTATGTTCTACGTTCTCTCTCCATCTTTATTGTCGATGATTTAAATCTTTTAATTTCTCATTCATGCATGACAATAACTATATCATTTTTATTTGTATAGATAGCCTATATAATTATGGACAAAAAATTCCATTAATTTGAATAATATTCCTTCAAATTTAAGACTGATAAAAAAAAAATTCTCATCTTGGCATAACATATTTTTGAGAAGGTAAGTCGCAATATACTTGCTACAATTCTTTCCAAAGGGTTTTAGTATATAGATTGATGATTAAATGTTGACACAAAATGTGTGAACTCGTCTAGGACAACTATAAAATTTTACTGCCTCCATTCTAGAAACCTATCTAATACGCAATACAACAACTTTCAAAAAAACTACTCCCTCCGTCCCATTTTCATTGTCCTTTTTTGATATTCGTGCAGTTTTCAATCACTTATATCTTTCAATGTGAATCTCCAAAAATATGCAATATGGATCTTATTTGATAGATTTCAATTTGTTCTATAATACAAAGATGTCAAAATCATGAAAAATATTATAGATTGAAAGATATGCGCAAGAGACAAAAAAGTGAAAAAGGAATAATGGACAATGAAAATGGGACGGAGGGAGTAATTTTCTTATAAAAAATAATAGTATATATTTTTGAGTTCTCATTTTGCCTCGTAGTCAATTTTTTTCCGAATAGAGGTACTATTTTTTGACCGCATTATTTATACTAATTTATGAGATTTTTACATATATTATTGGTTAATAAATCAGCTATTAGATAGAGTTAGGGTAATTTCTGAATACCCTACCAAAAATTTCTGGAGCCGCCACTGTATTAAACCATTTTTTTATTATTTGAAATTGACATTTGATTACTGGTTCAGTTGTTTTCAATTATATTAATGATTTGGTTGTTATATGTTCTTTTTTTGTTGGGAGGTCAGTAGCTCCCATATAATGTTATATGTTCTTTTTTTTTTGGAGTTTCACAGCACAGAAACTCACATAAAATGTTATATGTTCATTATTATTGAATTGGTCCGCGCAGCGGCCTCACTGACTTGTTTGTGATAACCATATATGCTTATAACAGAGTTCAGTTCTTCACAGAGAACCATATTTTCCAGTTATGGTGGCATGATATTATTTTATTTGTTTGTTTTGTTATGTTTTATTTTGTGCAGTTGTTCAAGGGGTGAAGAGTATTAGGTTATATGTGAAGTCGACTGTGATGGAGAACGGAGTATGGTTTCATGAGGTGCCTAATCCAATTTATTGCAAATTAGAGTATCATCACAATGACACTGTGGTGATGGAGTTCATTCTGAACTCCAACCTTAGAAGAGCTCTCCACACCAAATTCTTTTACTAAAGATACATAATGAAGTTGAAGAGCCACATCTAGATCGTTGAGCTTGAAAAGACAGCCAAGGCCATTAGATTTAGAATTTTAATTTGTTTAAAGTCTTTTGGTGTAATTTATTTATCTTGTTTTCATATTGCTATTCAGAAGACTCTGAATCCATTTTGTAGATTTGTCGATCAAATTTATAAATATGTAAGCCTCATAAATCTATGAAATTGATTTGTTATTCATGTTCTGAATAATACCCAAATAATGATATATGTTTTTTTCTTTTTTTCGAGTTTCAATACACAGAAACTCACATATAACGTTATATGTATTACTTTATTGAACTGGTCTGTGCAGCGGCTTCACTGACTTGCTTTTGATAACGTTATATGTTCAATCGAACCACTAATCAAATGTCGATTTCAAATAGCAAACAAAACGGATTAAATACATTAAGTCATGTAGATGTTTTAACTTAAGAAATAAACATATAACATTAGGTTATCTAAATCATAAGCAATGCTAACAAATATATTTAGATACACATAATAGAACAAATTACATACACATATATAGTTATTAGAAGTAAGTCATTAAGGCCGCTGCGCGGACCAATTTAATAAAGTAAAACATATAACGTTATATGTGAGTTTCTATGCAGCAAAACTCTAAAAAATAGAACATATTCTATTATATAGGAGCAGCTGATATGTGTATCTTCCAACAAAAAAGAACATACAGCAACCAAATCAATGATATAATTGGAACCAACCGAACCACTAATCAAATGTCGATTTCAAATAGTGTTATAAACATGGTTATCAAACTAAGAATTAAAAAGTATTCCAACAAAAACAATGTGCTATTCAATAATCAATACCAAAAAAATACTATTCAACTTCATTTTCTTCTTTTTCACCCTCCAAAAAAAAAAAAAAGAAGCTCTAACAAATCGGCCATTTGCATCATATATTACTTGGCTCTTTGGATGCCCTTCAGTTGTGCTTTGAAACCTTGTGGCACCTCCCATATTTTATTGCCCTGGTAGATGACTCTTCACCCCTTAAACAAATGTGTTTTCTTTCGCTCACTGGGGGAAAATGCAACCCATACTTACAAAGCAGCATGATTGTTGAATCCGTAGCACAACTGCAAACAACAAAACAAACCAAGCAACTAACGTCATGCCACCAGAAGTGAATATGGTAATTTGTCAAACCTGTAAGTATAACTCCTAATAAAGATCATATAACATTATACGAGATTATGTTATCATGCCATTATTTCTAACATATATGGTTATATGTTCAGATCCTGTTAGGCAGCTGCACAGACCATTTCATATAACATTACAACTTTATATGTTATAACCCAATATATACGAGATTATGTATTGTGAAACTCCAGATCAACAACCAAATTAATCACTGCCGACTTCAATTAGTCAAAAAACCAATTCAAAGCATAAGTTGAAAAAGATCAGATTCAATACATGATAAACTGAAAAAAAATCGAATTAGACTAAACAATATCGGATTAAAAAAGGAAAAATATAGAACAATATAAATACGGAAGTTGACCACGAATGAATCAATCAAGAACAACAATCAGTCGATCACGAATATCGTATTAAAAACAGAAAAATACAAAAAAAGATACATACAAAAGTCGATCGCGAACGAATCGATCAGTCAGTCGATCACAAATAGCCGTCGACCCTCTCTCTCTCTCTCTCTCTCTCTCTCTCTCTTGTTTGGACTCTGTTTCCCGTCTGGATATGGTAACAACGTGAATATGGGAGATTTTATAGGAGTGGGATATATCAAATTAACAGTTTTTAAAGGTAAGGGTATTTTGGACCTGAACTAATTCTGTAACGCCCCGAATTTTGGGTACGTTAATAAGGCAATTTTATTGAAAACTAAAATAGAGTTTGGCTCAATATTACATCATAATTCTCACAAGAGTACTTTTATTTAAAACACGAAGGAAATGACTAGGTTTCCTATCTACTGCTCTGCTTGCTCCTCGGTCTACCCATCCTACCCATGGCCGAGGTTTTGAACCTAAAGCTTTGATACCAAGTTGTAACGCCCCGAATTTTGGGTACGTTAAATAAACATTTTTACTGAAAATCTCAATAGAGTCTGGCTCATTATTACATCATAAACCTTACAAAAGTATTTTTATTTAAATAGGGAGGGAACTGGGGTTCCTATCTACTGCTCCGCTTCCTCCTCCATCCTGGCTAACTCTTCGGCTCCAAAGGCTTCCAAGGTGTAGAGTTCACCCTGTTCGTCTACGAGGTCTGACACATTATACTAGCGTCGCCACCGATATAATATGTCAGGGTCACCAAAGGTAAAACCATGAGCTTAACAAGCTCAATTGAATAATCTAAACCCACTAACCCTTAAACTTACACACATCAGATCATAAGTTAACGATTTTCAAAGGTACAAAGCATAATTAACAAAACGGTCAACAATGACACTTCCACATTCGCTATTCAACTATCGTTGTTGTCCAAGATTTCGGAGTTTCTCCTACGCGACTCGTCATAGACTGTGTCACCATTTTCCCCTTTTCTTTTTCCAAATCAACATTTCCAAAATAGTTTTTAACACACCCAACCTCGGTTCCGCCGCTCTGGGTTCCCAAGTATCCGCACAATGATTCCGCTGCTCCGGGTTCCCATTGGCACACAATTGCATTGGCTTCTCTCCACGGATAACCAAGCCACACACCCAACCTCGGTTCCGGGCTCCTGAGTATCCTCACAATGGTTCCGCCGCACCGGGTTCCCATTGGCACACACACACTTACAACTCACATAATGCCCCTGAAAATGGTCATTATGTAGTGTCAAAAATATTTCTTTCCTCGGAAAACACTTTTACTTCCTTTTAACCAAACCCTAGGTGCCATGTCTCTAACTTTTGTAAGATTTCGGTGTCTCGTTTTCATGCATAGGCTCCGCGGTAGGACTTTCCACACAAGTATTCATCTTTCATTTGAAATCTTGAAACTAAACTAACAAGATCATCCAACTCTATATTATTTAGCATGTTCAAATCACAACTTAAAACATAACGCCACATGTACGGACGCCCTTGGAGTGATAAATCACTTATGCTTTATCAACAACCACAAGTAATGCAAGCAATTCATGTATACATGCTCATAACCATCCTAAAGATTAAAATACGAATACTTACATTCAAACGTTAAAATTACTATCCTTCGAAACTCGTTCTTTCTTTCTTTTTGGGAAGTTCAAAACCACATATGTTTCTCCGAAAATAAAGTTTATGAGTTCAACATACTCTCCATCCTTTTCATTATTTCAAAAGAAACACCTTTCGAATATTTTCATGCATTTCTAACATTGACAGCAATAGATAACCTTATCATAAACTAAAGTAAATAAAGTTATACTAGGGAGAATGAGTAGAGATTAATCTACCGTTCTTCTTGGTGGTAGTGACGACTACGAAAGGTAAGTTGACGATCGGACGGAGTGACTTCCTACGGTTGGCTTTCGGTTGCTTCGAAAGAGAAAGGTTTTTCTCGAAACTAAGTCTTGACTATTACTACTACAACTTTTGGATCTAGAGGGTGGTCGGGTGGCTGTTTAGTGGCGGCCTTGGATGAGTTTCTTGAAGAACACAAGAAGAACTTCAAGAACAAGAAGAACAAAGGAAGAATACAAGTTTTTTCTAGAGAGAGAAGTTGCTAGGTGAAGGTGTGAGTTGAATGGCATGAGGGTGGCTCTATTTATAGCAAAACCTTGGCTATTACCCAAGGGATACAATTTTTCCTAGCAGTTTTTGTCCAATGGGTAAAGGCTTTGAATGACTAGATTTTGTACTTTAGGAAATCTAGGCTTTTATATAATATGATATATGTACCCATGTCCACATATTCAAATATAAATGTAGGTACCAACTATCCAATAAAAAATTACAAGATCAAAATCCCTTATTAAAATAATCTAAATTAGCACATGTCTCTTTAAAATATTGGATTTTGTACCTAGAGAATCCTAGAGTATTAATTCTACAAAGTACTTACATATATATATATATATATATATATATATATATATATTAGTATTTCAACATATGGGAAATCTAGGAAATGGTTTATTAAATAACCTTTGTACTTATTTGGAAAGATTAACTCTATTATCCAAGAGGTAAAAATTCCCCTAACATTTATTATCCAATGGGTAAAGATTTTTCTAGAAAAATAATAGGCCAAAAGGTACAAGGTACTACATTTCCAAATCAAATATCCCATATAAAATTAGAAGATCAAAATTCCCCATTAAATAATCCAATTTGGCACATGTTTTCTTACTAGATTTGTACTTAGGATATCTTAGGAAATGATTTAATAAAATACCATAGTACTTGTTGGCAAGACTAGTGCTATTATCCAATGGGTAATTATTTCCTTAGCGGTTATTGACCAATGGATAAAAAGAATAAGAAAATTTTTATATTTAAATAACCAAAATGTCCTTTTAAGCATGTATAAAAATCTATTTTTTTTATTATATTAGTACTTAACCAAATCTAGAAATGAATACTTTTAATATAAATTTAGAGTTTCTATTATCCAATGGATAAAAGTTCCCCTAACTTTTATCGCCCAATGGATAAAGAAGAAAACTTAAATAATAAAATAAAATAAAATAATAATTTTCTTGTCTAGGGTTGAAAAGGTTCATAAGGCTCAAATATGGTCAAAAAGGTCCATCAAGGGTTAGGGAAATGTAATTAGGTGACTTTCTAGTTCGGTTTCTCCAATTAGTTGGTTAGAAGCTAACTAGACTTGCCAAGTAGGGTTTTAAGTCAAGAAACGAACTTCTAAGGGCTAAAGCGTAATTATGAAAAATTACAAGAAATACAAAAGAAATTTTTGGGAGTGAATCCAAGTGTAAAAAAAAAATTCAAATTTTTAACGAAATTTTTACTTACTAAAAATCAGGGTTGTTGCAGTATCCTCTATCGAGGTGTCTTTTGATTGATTCTTTACTAAGAAGTGTGCATCTTTCTTCTTGTTTAGTAATAGCATAAACCTGTTCTATAGTTTTTGCTACTTGATCAGTTCTAAAAGTTTCTTCTAAAAAACTTGTTTTGAAAATTTATTTTACTGGGACTTTGGGTATATTCCAATTTCCTAATTCTATATTTAAATCTTGATACTCATGTTCTTCTTGATTGACTATGTCTGGAAATTCAGATAACGAAGCCATTGAGGAGCTGGCTGAAGAACTACACTTGAATAATCTATTCACTGTGCTTAATCCTAGAGATTCTTCTTTCAATATTTTAATCCTAGATTACCATGTTTAAGACCTATCCTGTATACACGCATACCCTAGTATTAATCCTATCCTTTTCGACTGCCTCACACTAGGACTTACACATACGGATAGACAACAACTTGGGTGGCCATTGACAGAATGCTCAAACGATGATAACAGAATCAAAATATTAATTGAAAATTCAATAGGAATAAAAACAACTTACAGATTATGTCACGCCCTCGATTTTTAACATAATTAAATAAAGCTTTTCATAAATAAAATGCTCGCAATATATAATATGATACCCAAGGAGTTCATAGTTCCCATACTTCAATTTACAGTCCAATACTTTAGATTTTATTAGATTACATTGGCGGCACATCGGCCCAAAATAGCATTTGGTCGAGATACATAAATGTTAAGAGTTGAGCAACATTCTTAGTCAAAAGGAATACAAAATTAAGTACATATACATCTTTGACAAAAAGGAGATTTTACAAAGATGACTAACTAACTCCTCCGTGTTAGCTTTCAAAAAAGTAAGTCAGACAGTCCATGCATGTAGGCACTCCATGCTACCGCCCCGGTGTAGTACCTGAAAATGAAAGGCTGAGCTACACTAGCCCAGTAGAGAAACCGGCACTTCGTTTATATGAAAATGAGTAAGGTATAATGAATGAATGAGGACACAACTCTTTAAGTCAGCAACAAGAAGGTTTAAACCGAATAAGGAGTTTAACGCCCAAGTGATACCATTTCTGCCCACGTTCCATCTTTTACATATGACTTTACGAACTTAACGAAACGACCCAACACATGACTTTGCTACTCGTCTATTTCTACTTCTATCAAAGTACCACTACATCAAGCATTTTGAATATATCGCACATCTCATTTCCGTAGCCTTACCATATGCATTTAATCCGAGCATTTGGGACTTCACACTATCCCCTACCAAGCATTTGGGACCTCGGACCATCCCCATTTCATTATACACAATCTCATGTTCAGGCCTATTGACCTCACACCGTGGGCGTATACCAACAAGTACAAAACATATAATAAAAGTTCAATATATAAAACCCGAAGGACTACTTATCCCAAGCCACCACCCGTTTCACTCGTAATTCTCACTATTAGTCGTTTGCTATGCACAACTTGTCTTAAAATCACATGTCTCTTGACACGAATCCATTATCGTTAACATACAATAAGTTAGTAGATAGTCCAATCATTCATCCATTTCAACCGTAATTCCCATTATTAACTCCTCATCATTCATAAAGTGTTACTAGTTGATCGCATAATAACCAATTCAAGTTCGCAAACGCTATCAATTTAACGAGTTGCACAGAAACCAAGTGTTCTGAGTTTCTCAGACTGATTTCAAGCCTGTTTTGGTCCACCAAACCTCAGAATCCGGAAGCAAGTACTCAAACAAAGTTGTAGAGGATCGAATCAGCTGTCCAACGCAATTTGAATAGAGTCTAACGGACATCACATGTAAGAGTTATGCCCCAAATACGAACTGCTGTCTGGGAACGAAAAACAGGACATCCAGATCTGGAATACAGATTGGATAATGGACGTTTCTGGGCATAATTTATCAGTATGAATTTCTGTTCATATTTTTCCTAGATAGTAGACTCAAACACGGAACTTTTGGCGCAAGAATCAACCAAAACGGAGCTTTGTAGAGTCCTAGGGAATTTCTGCAAGATCTGTTAAAAAAGAAACTTGAACCAGTCCGGCTAGGTGCAGAAAAGTGACGAAAATAAGGGATTTTCGGGCCAAACTTCAAACAATCAACAAGAGTACGATCAACCACAATATCCATACATCACACTAACTCAAAAACACATAAAAGTAGTTATATTTCTCTAGCTCAAGCTTGAGAGCAAACCCAAAGCTTCAAACCCAAACCCTAGCTTCGAGTCTTCCAATAAACCTCCTCCAAGCAAGATTAACAACCTCAATGACTAGAAATCAACCATTGGGGAAAGATATGTGAAGGATCTTCAAGGGTTTGAGCTGTGTGAGCAAGATTTTAGTGAGAGAGTGGGTGAAAGCTCAGGAGAGAGAGAGAGAGAGCCAAGAGAATAGAGGGATGGCGTGAGAGAATGGGGAGTGAATCTTCTCCTGTACTCAACTCTCTCTATATACATGTATATTACACATTTCACCCTACAACACTTAAAGCATCAACTAATTTTTCTCAATCACCAATTCCTTGCACATTGGGCCCCAAAATACCACAACTTATGTCACTATTTATATTTGAAAGCATAATTCCACATTAAATTTATCAAATAAAGGAAATTTAAATTTACGGGTCTCTACAGATGACTTAGTGTTTACTTCTTCAACTATATCCTTGTAATAACTCTGAATTTCAATGAATAAAAAGTTATTTTTATTATTTGAGTTATTAATTTTAATTGCTTGAATTACTTTAATTCTTGTAAATTGTCATAATTGCACTTTGGCCCCTCAAGTTTCATTTCTTGCACTTTAGTCCTACTTAGCAAGCCTAGTTAGCATCTAACCATCCGATTAGAGTAACTAAACCGAAAAGTCATCTAGTCATTGCAAAATGACCGTTTTGCCCCTCATTGGAACTTTTGACCCTTTTGAACCCTTAACTTAGAATTTTAATATTCTTTTTCTTTTAATCAAATTGGTTTATTTCTTTGTCCATTGGACAATAATGGTTAGGGAAACTATTACCCATTGGATAATAGAATTCCATTTGTTTATATTAAAAGTGTATCTACTTTAAAGTAATTTTTTATTATTTTAATATTAAAAGTGACCTAATAGCTATTATCCATTGGATAATAGATGTTAGGGGAAGTTTTAACCATTGGACAATAGAGTGAATCTTTCAAAGCATTAAACTAATCATTTTCTTTAATCACATGGGAAAGTACTTAATATTTTAATCAAAAAGTGCATGGTACCAATATTCCAAAAGTACCCTTTATATTATTATATTGGGATTTCAACCACCCTTGTACATGTGTATATATGTGTGTATATATATATATATATTAGTACCTAGGAGAAATATATTATTGTCTTTAGTACCCTATGTCTACTTGTGTACATAAATGGGAAATCCTAGACTTCAAGCTACCTTGGATTTTAAGTACCAAAGAAACTACTTTTTTATTTGTTTTCTTGCATTTTATGACACATGTATGCATATATATATGTATTTTGCAAAAGAGAGAGAGAGAGAGAGAGAGAGAGAGAGGGAGAGAGGCCGAGAGAGAGAGAAGGAGGGAGAGGAGAGAGAGAGAGAGGAAGGAGGGAGGAGATTTGATGTGTATCTTGGCCTTGATTTTTGTTGTACTTCAAATCCTTAGGATTTCTTTTCTTCCAAACAAAATCCTAACTCCATTGTACTCCAATATACACCTTGCAAATGTTCAACCATTGGGTCTTGTACAATTCTCATCTCCACCCTTCATTTGATTCAAGAATCTCACCTAAGTACACCATAGCCATGCAACCCTAGGATTTTTTGCATTGATCTTCCATCAAAGTTGGATTTTCTTTGATTTAAAAATTGGGGAATTGAGAGAGAGAGGTGGGCCCGGCCATTAAGAGGGAGGGAGAACCCTTTGCCTATAAATAGAAGCTCACTCTTCACTTGAAAATCACACCTCAAACCAAAGCTCTTCCTTCTCTCTAGAATTCTAAGCATTCTTGTTCTAAAATTCAAGAACTTTCTTTGTTCTTGAGAGTTCTTGAGCGAAACCACTAAACCACTTCCAAAACCACCCAACGATCCCTAAAGTAGTGTAGTAGAGGTTAGGAAGTTGTTTCTAGGAAAAGTAATCCAAAACTTTTCCTTTCGAAGCAATTCGAGGGCCGTTACGCCGCCGAAATCAAACCGACGTCCAAATCCACCGCCTAGGAGAACGGTAGTGATCCTTACCTAATTTCCAAGTGCTTACTTTATTTTCGTTAAGTAGTTGTAATCTTGCTATGTGAACCTTTACTTACTTCCTTAAAGTTTAAAAAGTTATTTTGATCGTTGATTGAAAAGTAAAAATGCATGATTATGTCGTTTATGGAAATTCAAGCATGCTATGTTGCTTAGATGTTCTTGTAATACTATTTCAAAGCTTGTTGGATGCATGTTGTAAGTAAAGTCCCACACGCGGAGTTTTGCATGAGAACGAGACACGAAAACCAAGAAAGTTAGAAACATGGCACCTGGGTGTGTTTAACAAGGATGTTGTGTTTTCCGGGTTGGAAAATATCTTCGAAACTACGAATTTCTCTCGTAGACTTTTTGTAGAAAGAAATCTTCAATCACAATCAACCAATCATCATATAATAAATAATAGAGATGAGGTGGTTGAAGGGCTTCCCTCGGTACAGCAAGGCGGGAACCCAGCCGATCGATAAATGTATTTCAAGGGTATTACGCAAGTGTGTGTGTGTGTGTACCAATGGGAACCCGGTGCGGCGGAACTATTGTGAGGATACTCGAGATACCGGAACGGCGGAATCGAGGTTGGGTGAGTAGCTTGGTTATCCGCGGTACAGAGCCAATGCAATGTGTGCCAATGGGAACCCGGTGCAGCGGAACCATTGTGAGGATACTTGAGATACCGGAACGGCGGAATCGAGGTTGGGTGAGTTAAAAAGGTGTTTTTGATAAAAGTAATAACTAAATGGTTAACGATGGGTCAACGCCAACGATAGTTACAAGCGAATGTGAACATGTTAGCATTATTGTCTTTTTATCCCTGCTTATGTACTTATCATGTGGAAATCGATGCTAGTAATTAGGATTATACTATTGAGCCTCCGTAGCTCATGGTGTTGCCTTTTTGGTGACCCTGGCATATTATATGGGTGGCGACGCAGGTATAATATGTCAGACTTGATAGATGAACAGGGCGAACTATTCACCTTGGAGGCGTTCGGAGCCGAAGAACTCGCTAGGATGGAGGAACAAGAGGAGCCGTAGAATAGGACTTCTTAGTTCCCTTTTTGTCGTCTTTTGAATTTCAAATGCTCTTATGAGAGCCGTATTGTAATAATGAGCAATGACTCGTTTATTTCTGTAATAAATTATTTTTTTAACATACCTAAAAATAGGGGCGTTACAATCCTACTTGGCTCTGATACCATGAGAGGGCAGAAGCACAGACACAGTATGGAAGAACATGAGAGACAGAGTATAATTCAATGTGTGAATGGGATTACTTAAAGCAGAAAATGGGAGGAGGATGGGATTTTGTCTAAAGAAGTAGTACAAAAGTTTTTCTTCCTTTTTACTTTTGTAATTGTACTAGCC
>BPLS01000397.1:0-17709 GCA_019656275.1 Rhododendron kiyosumense | reverse complement strand
AAGAAGAACCAGTTTTGGCAATTGATCGGAAGCCAATTTTTACGCAATTTGGACAATTATACCCCTTAATTGCCAGGCTTGCAGCGTTAGCCGGTTGCCCATAATGATAATTTTGTCCCATTGCTTATGGCCCATCCACCTACCATCTTTACTCCCTCACGTAATAGCCCCCCTTCTCTCCCCGCTCTCTGTCTTTCTGCGATTTTTCCTCCCATGGCCCCTCTTTCTCTCTTATCCGCAGCCAAATCAAGCGGGAAGAAACAAGTCTCCGAGTCCAAAGCTTCTAAAACAGGGAAGCTAAAGCGACTCGCCATCGAGGATGACTTCGATCTAGATCTCTCCAGGTCCGTTCTTCCCCCAGGTATCTCTCTTTCTCTCTCTCTCTCCCCGTGTGAAAGACGGTGATCCCATCTGTCACTCTTCCTCGGACCTTCTCTCTGTCTCGTAACCCTAAATCGACATCCATCCATACCCGAAAACCTTAGATCGACTTCCATCGATACCTCAAAACCCTAAATCGAACTCCATGCAGACCTCAAAACCCTAAATCGACTTCCATTGTAACTACTGATGTTCCAAACCCTAGCCTATATTGATGACTGAAACTCTCAATCAACCCTAAATGTCGTATCTCAATTGGGTTTTGTTAAAAATTGATGGGGCTTGTGCTCATTTTCTGTAAATACAGTATATTGGAGGTAGGAATATGTTTTATGAGTTGTTTCCGTAGTCTGGGAAGAATTGACTAGTTTTGGCTTATTTTTTGATTTTTCAGTAACCGTAAATAACCAAGCTTGGTAATCCTAAAAGTGGAAAAAACACTTGATTTGGTCCCCCATATTCCCAGGTAAGTTGATACTGTTTTTGATTTTCAAATTGCATGGTTTTCGTTTGTGTAGATGAGTTTTCGACTTATGAGGGTTTGAAATTAATTGCTTTGTAGGACTAAGAGTCTGATGCATTTTATGTATGGTTTGGCTGGGTATCTTAGCCATTGATTTTTAGTGAATGTTCTTATGTTGCATGTAGGTGGGTTATCTACCTGGAATCAAGCCTTCTATTTATTACGAAGTAATATGAACTTTCAATAGAGAATATATGTGTGTAGGTACGATCTTTTATCTCTCTTAAGTTATCTCTAATTCTTCTTTTTTCAAGAGTTTTTGTTGCTTCTTATTTTGTTTTTTTTAAGAGTTTCTATTTCATTGGGGGCAAGAATGTTTAACTTTGTGTGTTACTATACTTAATAGATCAGTCATGTTGGTTTTGGAGTGCTTCGTTGGCAAATTTTTTTGAACAGATGGCTTCGTTGGCAAATGAAACCCATGAATTATGAATAGCAAATCCTTGGAATGCATTTAGATCATAAAGCATGTAGATGGTTTTACTGAAGGGAAACTTGATGTAATTGGATATTGTTCATCATCAAACTAAAATTCCTAAATTTCTGAACAACCGGAGTATAGGTTGGTAGTTTTATTGTTCTATTAATCTTATGTACTGTGATCATATACTTGATTAGTAAGTAGTCAGAGCTTTGATATTTTATTCTCATCTGCAGTTTCAAAAAGTTATTGGATGTGCCTATGCAATCACAATCTTCAATCCCTTTACTTTAATGGTATTTCCACTTTGAACTTAATGTCATGTTTTTCTGTTGGATATGTAGAATGTGCAAATGTTTTACCTTGAATCTCAGCTGACATTAAGCTGAAACCAATGTTCCAATGCGTTCATGATTTGGATATATCCTGATGAACATAACCACAATCATTGACATATCACTGTGGATATTGTGGTTAATGTAAGTTGATATTCGCCAAGTTGTAGTTTGTTAAGGGTATGTTATTTCCTTTTGATTAAGCTTCAAAAGTTCAGACTCAGAATGATTCTGGTTTGGGTTCAAAAAAAATTCTTGTTAATTGGGTGTTCCAAAATTAAAATTTAGTATGAAATTTGGCATTCACTTTATGAACTATAGGTATTTGATGAAAGCCACATTGATTTCTTTTACCCACAAGAGTTGGTATCATTTGAACGAATGAGTACTTGCTCATCTGCAATGCGATTCCATAGTTGTGATAAATTTGTGGGTAATGATTCAGTAGGAGTGAGCCTTCTTGATGTTCCTTCTCGGAAAAGTTCTTGCATTGAAATTATGAACTATTACGCTCATTACCTGCATTAAAATTGATAGTGGGCCGACTCAGTTTCTGTTTAATTCGTTTGTTCTCTCTGGTTAGTTACTTGGTTCTTCTTAGATGATTGTGGTTAGCCCTTATTATGTTTTGGGATCTATTTTCCTCGATCATTTGATGGTTCTAATTAGGTGTGTCTGTGTGTATCCACTTCCTACACATAAAAGAAGTTGTCCACAGTTTTTTGGGCATTTTTCCTCAACTATGAGAGGTTGTGATGATAAACATCTCGAGTTCATTTTTGTTGAGAAAATGGGAGCCATTTCTTTGCTTGGCAGGCCCTGTGGGAGAGAGATTGTTGTGCTAACTCAATCAATGACTTGGTTATTATCTAGCTATGATTGATGCATTCATTTAAGCTTATCTTCAACTTTTTGCTCATGTTATTATGGCAGCGACCACAATCCAAGCTCATCATCTTTCAGCCCAACAAGCGAATGAAAAAGCAAGGAAGGAGAGTGTCACATGCCAACTGGTAGTACGCCAAAGCGGATCTGTCATTAACTAAATGGCTCTGTAAAAGTAGGTACTGGATTGGTAAACCAAGACAACAAAGACATCCGCAACAACAAAGACTGAACTTCGTGCACCAGCCTCACAGGAAAGCAACCACAACTGGATAACAAACCTTTTGGCATAAAAAAAAAAAAAAAAAAAAAACCTTTTGGTATCTATAACTTCCAATTTAAATACTTTTGCTTTCTCTAACTCGCACGAACTCTACTTTAGGTCTTTTGTAAGCATATATAAATCTGTAACCAAAGTCGTGCAGTTAATGTAGATGACATACTTATGTATATCAAACACTTGATCAAACTTCTGCGTACAACTTTGGTTACGCTCATTCATATTTATAATTTCAGAAGCATTCAAATCACTTTTCACAATGGGCATGACAAATGTGCCTTCACGTCGCAATGCACCTAGTCTCTATAAAGCAAAATAACATTGTCAATTGATCAAAATTGGATGACGCAGATTAGTCCAAGAATTGGGCAACGAATAATCTTCTTCGAACAAATACATTTTCTAAGCCTTAATTACATGCGAATCTTTCATTTGCACATTTGATATTTGCCATCACTTCCAATTTAGTAATGTTGTTCTCATTCTAGAGCCAAAATTGTTTACCAATATTTTTCTTCTCAGGAGCGCGATAGAGAATGCAAACAAAGACAACAATAAAACAAATAGGGCAATGCAGTTTGTCTCTAAAAATGAATCCAGGGTTCCTTGCTTTGTTTAAAACCATCAAATGTGAAGTGAAAATTGGATCAAATGCAAAATTGATAGCATGAACAATAACTGAATTAAAAGAAAAAGAGAACAATAACTGAATACTAACAAAAGATACTTCCATTAATATCGATCCATAAAAGAATATCGGTAGCGCAAAGCAACACACCAATCCTCCAGTACATAACCTAATAGTTGGTTGATTCTGCCCTACTCTTTAGGTAAAGGAAGAAATTTGTTTGATTTGTTGGAGAAACCTTGTAAACGAAGCTTAAATTAAAAAAACCAAAATGGCCTGTATGTGACCCCGATTCTTATCCACGGCGGTGTCTTCTTATACCAGGCAATTATTACTTGCATTTACCGAGCGAAAAAGTGTACCGAGTGTTTGTGCGCACAACATAATGATTAGTACAAAAAAAAAAAAAAATGTATCAAAACAAAAATTTAGGAAGAAAGGTACGAGTACTAAACAAGATTCAAGAAAAAAAATTCTCTTCAGAGTGGGATTTGTTGAAACAGCCCCCATTCTGTAAAATATTTTTATTTTTTAAGTACTTAATTTTTTATTACAAGATAGATTATTTTTTCATAATACACCACCATTAATTCAAAAAGATGTGTAATTTTGTTCACTCTCCTTAAAAGATGGTGAACACTACCCTCCCTCTTATTGGTTGAAAGAATGCAGATCTACTGTTGCAATACACTTTTTGGTAAGCATGACATTACTTTGTTGTGGGATCCACATCATTCCAATCAATAAAAATGAGGATAATGTTCACTCTCCTAAGTTTAACATTTAATTTTCATACGTCCATTAAGTGTGTGTACAATATATCTGAAGATGTACGTACATATAGTGACCCTTTTTTTTTTTTTTTTGGTTTCCTATTGTTAAGCTCAACATTTGAGTAAGGGTATTTTTGGGTCGTGCTATGGATTTAAGTAGAAAAACCTCATTAGTATTTGGTAAGGGAACCATTGCCATTGGCAATTTGGTAGTAGTTTGTTACTGTATCTTAATTAGCCAGTCCGTTTGACAGTATAATCTTGCAGATTTTTGGAAAATCAAAACCCAATAATTATTTTTTTTTTGCCAATCAGTATAAGAGACAATTACATCATGTATATGAAGAACAAAGTACAAATCACAGAATACTATATTAATTGTGTGAGAATTCACGCAATAACCAATCCCAACAACTGAATCAACTGGATTAATAAACTCATCAAATGGACCACAATCACTATAAGTCTAACTCAACAACAAACCCAAGAAATAATCCCAACAAATATAAAGAGAAGAATACTCACACGCAGATAGGGAGTCTCGAATTACTGAACTTCTAGTGATATGTAAAAGTCCTAGCCAACTAAGTTAGCTCCAATTGATTAAAAAACCCAATAACAAGTTATTCAGTACAATTATGTTAGGAACTGTGTTGTGACAGAATTCTTCACTTCATAAGTTTTTATGGACCGATTGATTAATATCACTACAAACAAGATTCTCTCTTTAATTTACTCCTACATACGTCCACTAGTGTGTACAAAATTAATTCTCCAATTGCATCTCTCTCTCTCTCTCTCTCTCTCTCTCACAAAATTAATTCTCCAATTGCATCTCTCTCTCTCACATATATATACACACACACCCAATATTTGGTACAGAAATACAGGGTGGGCTTAAAAGAATCTCCATTTCCATCGATCAGCAATCCATTTCTCTCACAAATCTACGTAGGAAGAGGAAAAGATGGGTGTATCACCAACACCATCACTTCTTTGTGCCAGCTTGGCCTTTTACTACTGTGTTTCCCTCCTGCTGGCCTCGGTTGAGATTGTTCGAGCTCAAAATGGCACCACTCCTGCTTCGGAAGGTAATAGTCCTGTAATGTTTCGAAAAATAATATAATTTTTGCAAGAAGAATTTAAAATTTTTTCAACAATTAACTAGATATCGATGAGTTCTTTTTGTAATTTATGAAAAAAGTTTGGATTTTTTCTTAAAAGAAAACCATTACTTTTGAATTCTTGTTTTGCGGACCGCGCAAACATTTTGGGACGGAAACTAAGAAGATCTCTCTCTCTCCATGTTTGGGACATCCCTGCGTGGGTTACTTGCATGTCTTCTGATTTTAATTCAACTGAATGAAACAGTGCTCCTCTGCCTCTTAAGTTAGGAAACATGGCCTTTTCATTTAGGTCCAGAACCAGAGCTTTTCCCACTTTCGTTCTCCGTAGGATGATGAATTTTCTCTCTCTTCATTTTCTTTTTGCCACAAACAGAACACTTGCAAACTGATTTCCCATAAAACAGAAAAAATAAAAAACAACTCTTTTGGATGGCATCCTACTTCAAATTACGAAAATTCATATTCGAGAGATTCTCCAGTCTATCTTACCTAATTTAAAGCATGCTATTTTACGACTGGGGTTCTTTGTTTGACAAAATTTGGACAAGGTTGTTTTGGGCGTATCACATCAATTTTCGGATTTACAACTGTTGGATCATCTCTTGAAGATTTCAACTACTATAATACACAGAGTACGTACTAGACGGTTTCGTCCTTTCGTAAACCAAATTCAGTTTTCAAGACCAAACAAAATTCTGAGAGTTCTTTGCAGAAAAAGATTTTTGGAAGGAGAAATGAAAAGCCTAAAAGTGGACTAGGAATTGTTTAACCAAGTGCGTGTAAGATGATCCGATTCAGAAAAGGAAAAATAAAATGCTCGTGGAGGGGATATCTTCGTTTCTTCTGTGGAAGCGTTTTTACCATTTGGCCGCCTTGGGTGTGAACAGGTAGATGAAAGGTTGCATGCTCATTTTTCTTTTAGTATAATTTAATAAATTCTTAGTGCAGATGAGAATTGTATAGAGCATGGGTTTTTACTTTCTCTTACTTTTGGGTGATTATTGGACGGGAAAACATATTTTTGATAATTAATACCCGTCAAAGACATTTTTAATATTAACAAATGTTCTTAACTTGTCATTAACAGGTATTAATTATCAAAACACGTCATCGCCGTCATTTTCCCTTATTGATCAAGTAGTCAACTCCACACCTGCTCTTCAAAATTATTCCGTATTTTTCCTTCAGCTGAAACTTTCTTTGTTTCTTTTGAGACTCAACAAATTGGGTCAACATCCAAACTTTAACTCCTTTGACTTGTTTGCGTTGCAGTAATGTTAGTATTTACTTTCTGAAACAGATTACCATGTTAGCTCTAAACTCTTTCCTTTTTTTTGGAATTTCTGGCAGTGAGTGCTTTGAACTCCGTCTTCAGCCAATGGGGAATATCCGCAAAATTAAATCAATGGAACATAAGCGGAGAACCATGCAGTGGAGCCGCCATCGACTCTACCAGTATCGAGAACACCAATGGAGATTACAATCCTGGTATCAAATGCGAATGCAATGGGACTGTTTGCCACATTACCCATCTGTAAGTCTTACTAAAAAATACTAGGACTTTTCTCCATGCTTCCTATGTGTTCTGTGTAATTTCTAATGGGTACTTTTTCTCAATAAATCATGTAATTTTGTCTAAGGTGAAAGACATCCATGTAATATGGATTAATTAGGAGTGAGAACAATTAAAGATTGGATGGTGGATAACCTTTTGAAATGAGATGATTATTTGCAATGTAGATCAATTGAGGGGTGATTTGAATGACAACGAATGAGAGAAAATCATTTGAGCTGGGATGATTTTTGAATTATATTAAGGGTGGTAGAGGAGAGAGAAGAAGACCAAGGAGAGCCCGAGTTGAGGCAATTAAAAAACAATAGGATGGCCGGCTCTCAGTGTAACAAGAATATTGGAGTATTATGTTTCATAGCACCAAGTACAGGAAATCGAGTCTGGCTATCCAAAGATTCCAAACCCAGTAACTAGTACAAATGCGTGTTGAGTTGAGTTGAATGTGGTGCTCACCAGTTGGTTTTCTATTGGCCGTTAGTGGCAGGAATTCAATTTGAAGTCAAGCTACCAAAATTTACTTTTCATTTGAAGTTAGGACCTTGATTTATGAGCTCGAAGTCTTAGTACATTTGTTGAAGTCTTCCACTTACTGCTTGCCTTCTTTATCATTTTGTAACAGCAAGGTCTATGCGCTAGATGTTGGTGGAGGAATCCCGGATGCGCTATGGTCTTTGACTTCCGTCTCTAATTTGTATGCTTCATTTCCCTTCTGAACTATTGTTTTCTCTATGTGAAGTGCTATCAAATATGATGCAGATCCTCTCTACATATCTACATGTGTAATGCATCGTTAAATAAACTTTTCCTTGCTATTTCATTCTAAAGTCTCTCACATCATACAATGCTCTACTAAGTTTCTTCCATATTTTGCAGGAACTTGGCCAAAAATTACCTGACTGGTCCCCTGTCTTCATCCATTGCCAATCTAACTCAAATGCAGTGGCTGTAAGCCACCTTATTTTTTTTATTAACATTTTGAGGGTCGTTAACATTTATCCATGTGTGGCTAGATTCCTTTAATGCTCTGACGCCTCCTTTAATGCTGTCAGGAGCCTGGGGTTTAATGCACTATCGGGGGAGGTTACAAAGGAAGTTGGAAAACTGACTAATCTGTTATCATTGTATGTTATTCTTGATTTTTACGTCTTTATGTGGCAACTTCATGTCTGCTAAATAGATTGAATCTTCTTCTTGTCCATTGACTTCAATGCAACTTGATGCCAACAAGGACAAGTCTGCCCAAGTGTATTCTTCTTATGTCAACAACCATGTCATCACAATAACATTTTGTAGTTGTGGATTTTTTCTTATAGAAATCAGTTGTTTGCTGCATTGGTATTCAGATCCTTGTTATTGTTCCATTGAAAATTTGACTCACTTGTACATATATGATACTAATTGACAGACAAGCCTGTTTTGTGCATAACATTCACATGTTACTTATTTGTACTATTCTGTTGTTGTTAACTTGTTAATTTTGCAGGAGCATCAGTTCAAATAACTTCTCTGGCTCTCTGCCATCAGAACTTGGGTATTTGACAAAATTAGAGCAACTGTAAGTGCTGAGACATTCTGCCCTCTTGTTTGATTATCCGAAAGAATGCTTCTTTTCTTGTTGGGCAGCATGTGGTACTACAAATTGCCCACTGCCATTACACAATAATCTTCTTCTGGAAGATGTCCCCATCTGCCCACTACTTAGATTTGGAAGCTCACAAAATACTGTCTTTGACTTCCCTCTACTTACTTCGCTCTAGTTGTACCTTCTTTAGCTGTGCTTCGCATCCATAAATAGGGCTAATTGGGTGAGGTTCCTAGCTGTCTTGACCTTACCTTTGGATGCCAAGGCGATGCACTTGTTATGAGATTGCTATGAACAAAAAGTCTAGGAACACAACTTTAGAACAAAACTTTGGACACAACTATCGGACGGCTCTGGACACAGTTGTGTGTGGAGTTTTGTTCGAGAGTTGTGTTCCTACTTCCTAGCATTGCTCTTCCAAGAGTGAAGTATATATTGAACAGCACTAACTATGAAAGTCTGGTTAGAATACCTCATCTGTGTCAAGACTCCCAACTTAGTTATTTCGTTGAGTGAAACTAAATAGATGATTGAGAAGTACATATTTGACATAGATGAGCTCTTTTAGGTCACTATTATCAAGACCAGTGATTAAGGCAGTTGTAACTTCTTTACAACTTCTGGAATCCATGATGGAAAAATCTTCTTGTTCTTGTTCTTTTTCAATTTGTCTAGACCGAAGAACTAAAGTAGGAGGTTAATAAATAAAAAAGAAAAAGATGTTGATTGCTATCTTGTCAAACTAATCACCACGTATGTATTGTAAATAAGCATGAAAGTCTAACCAAAGTTATAGGAATTGCACCAAACCCAGTTCCTAATAGAGAAACTTCAATAATTTCAATTTCTTTAAAAGAGAAAAGCTACCGCTAATAGAAGTGAAGATATGTATTATAACTGATGGCTGCTTAAAATTCTATTTAGAGTAGCTGGCATATAATCTAGACTCTTTCTTTCTCCATGACTGTTTTACGGTAAAGTATCCCTGATTTAGTCTTAAGTTTCTCCCTGTTGACATCATGAAGTGTATTAGTGTAACCTATATAAGGCTGGGTTACTGTTGCATGCAAAAAATTGGAGCACCATACTTATAAAGTTATCCATCTTAACAGCTACTTTGATAGTTCTGGAGTTAATGGAGCTATACCATCTACGTTTGCTGCTCTACAAAACCTGCACACAGTGTAAGAGATTTCTGGCTAATCCTTTGTCTTATCTGGTAAACTTAAGCATGCTTTTCAAATTAATTGTTTCTGTGATGAAGAAACAATTTTTTGAGGATTTCAGGTGGGCTTCGGACAATGAACTTACTGGAAGCATACCTGAATTCATAGGGAATTGGTCAAAACTTCGCGTCCTGTAAGCTATCTTGTATGCTGTGTCCTCTTTATTTCGACAAAAGTACTCTGATCATGTTTTTATTTTAAGCTAGATATCATGTTAGGTAATTGAGATGATTTTCATAGGTAAATATTGTTACTCCATTCAGTAACCTCTATCGCATATTCTGTAAACTTACTGTACTTTATTTGTAGGAGGTTGCAAGGAAACTCGTTTGAAGGTCAAATACCAGTATCGTTTTCCAACTTGACCTCATTGACAGACCTGTGAGTGTTAACTCCTTCAATAGCTTTGTCCATATTTTGTATATGAATGATGTACTCTTTTTCTTTTATGACGTACTTTGTGATTATATAGGAGAATAAGCGATTTATCTAACGGAAGCTCTTCACTAGCATTTTTGAAAGATATGACGTCTCTGAGTACCTTGTAAGGCAATGTTGTTATACTTGACAATCAATTTTGAAATATTTTCGTCTTTATGATCCTGTATTTTTTGTTCAACAAAATTAATGTAACCAAGTGGTTTCATGCCTTGCAGAATTCTAAGGAACAACAATGTTTCTGGTTCTTTCCCCTCCAATATTGGAGATTATCAAAGTTTGTCTCAACTGTAAGTTTTTGCTGTTAAATTTGCATTGGCTTCCATACATTTCAACCTGTAAGTTTGGCAGTTGATAATCAGGTTGATGAAGGTGGGGTCAACATCTCGTTGATGTAAACATCTAGATTTTAACGCTTTACAACTAGCAAGTAACGACCATGCTTTGTCTAATATTCCAGGGATTTGAGCTTTAACAATTTAACTGGACAGATTCCCAATTCTCTCTTCAATATGAGCTCTCTCTCTTACTTGTAATAAACATTCTCTCTTACTTCTGATAAACATGTTGTGCAATGTTTTTTCTTTTAAAGCATTTTTAGAAAATGTGACTCTTTATGACTTGAATTTATTTGTGTATGCTTAGGTTTCTTGGGAATAACAAATTGAACGGAACACTTCCCGCACTAAAGAGTACATCTCTTCTAAATATGTAAGTAATCTTACATAAACATTTGCAGGTCAATGAGAATGTATGCAAGTGGTACTATTTCGTTTCTGGTAACTATTGATCATACCTATATAATAAAGATCTAATCAAATTTGAACTTTCTAGAATGTGGTTAGAGGATTTCAGAAGCATAACCCAACATTTTATAGTCCTATGATTTGCTTACTTATTGATATGTGTAAGTTTAGTTTAGGCGAATCATTATAGAGTAAGTGATTTACAACTATTAGGCCGCATTGTTTGTATCAATAGTTTCTTTGGACATAAAAAGGAAACAAGTAGGGTTGTGAGTAAGTCCTTCATTTATGGATTGGAAAATTTTGTTGTTAATGAGCATCTTGCTACTATGTTTTAGTGTACAAGGAGACATGGATTTGCACAAAACAATCTATCAGTTATTAGTAGAATGAAAATCTGGACTAAGCATCTTCATTATGTTTTTACCTACAGAGATGTGTCATACAACGAATTATCTGGGAGTTTTCCTTCCTGGATTGATGAACAAGGCTTGCAACTGTACGTAAAAGTTTTATGTCTCTCCTCAATTTTTGTTGCAAATTTGTGGTTTACTGTCCAGCTTCCAGTAATAGTTTTACTTCCAACTGATTTTATATTTTTCCCACAGTTCCATTTTGTATCATTTGATTAACTTCTGCATTTTTTTTGAACTCTCAAGACTAATGCTGAGTTTTTCTGGATGTAATATGCAGTAACTTAGTTGCCAATAACTTCACAATTGAAAGTGCAAACAACAGGTGATTCTCTCAGTGTTGTATGTTTTTAATGGTATCCTGTGGCCTTTGAACATTTAGTGATGCTAAAAGAAAGTTGTGTAATCTCCTATATTCAATTCAAGCATTGAACCACGTGATGATGTTTTTGTTTGAATGCACTAATTTGTTAGCTTTAGAGAATGTATGATCCGAACAGCAAAATAATAATAATAATAATAATAATAATAATAATAATAATAATGTATGATCCTACATGTAGAGGGAATACGTATATAATTCACGTTGTGCAGATATCATAAACTGCATTGATCTTGTCTGCATTCTAGAGTTTATTTCCTCACCCACAATTTCAGTTTTCAGCTCAATGGGATTTACCAGTTAGTTTTTGTATCCGGTACTTCTCTTCAGTGTTCCTGTGTAATGGAACCGGAATCGAGATGAAACTGATTGGCATCTGATTCGCACTTTCTAAAGAATAGATGCAATTTTTTACAATGTGATTAGGGAAATTTTTTTTAGAGGTGCAGCAAATTAGGCCTATGTAAGAAGTTATATAGGACACTTTGGGAAGCATTCTTCCACGGCAACTGTAGATATAGAACATTGCAATGGTGTGAGATTATGAAGTCCTCCTCCAGAATCCTAATAAGCATAGCTCATACCTTGCATCCTAAAGATATGTAGAGAATCCATGATACCTGTCCTTCAAAACAAGTACTGGAGTAACAACAGTCGAAAGTTTAAAAATTGATGAGTTTCTCCATGCTTATGTGCTATGACAAAAGATTTGACTGATAGTATATGATGAATCATTCTACTTTAATGCATTACTTATATGGCAAATTCAACATGCAATTATCAATATCCATTTTTCTTCTGCGTACAGTGTTTTGCCTTCAGGATTGAGCTGTCTTCAAAGGAACTTTCCCTGCCTTCGCGATTCTCCTATTTGTAAGTGCAATTTAGAACCTCCTGTTACCCATGATTCTGAGATTACACACATCTATTCTTTGATGTTGGAAAGCGAATCTTTTTGAGTTACTGTTTCTTTGAATTATCAAATCATTTTGATTCTACAAGTAGGTCAACTTAGACTGGTAAGTGTTAGCTGACTCGGTGCACAGTGTTGGGATCTTTTCCTAATTGTTTAGCTTTCGGACTAAATGGTCACTTCATGGTGTTAGAGGTCCTCAGTGCCAATTAATTCTTGTAACTTCTGTTCGTTCCCTTATTAGTTGTTATTATGCACTCTCTACATGTGTATCTGTTATTTGAGGTAGTTTTGTTTGCCTCTTGGTATGTGAGATTGGGCCGAACATTGTAACGCCCCAAGCAGACCACTGGCCCAGTACCTTAATTTTTGATTCACAAGCAGCATCACATGGCCCAAAAGCTTAAGTCCAAGGTACTAGTAGTAGCCCACAAGGTTTGTTATATGCCCAAGATCACCCATGTAGACGTCCAATGTGGGACTAAGAACTCACTTCTCCCAAATCTTAGGGTATTACAAACATGGCGTGGGGTGTTACATAGTTGACATAGGTTCAATATTTTGGTTTCTTTCCACTGTTATGTATGTGGTTAAGCGAAATCCTTTGATGTGGTTAGTTTGTTTGGACTTGGAGTGCACTGCGTTGAGTTCGATTGTCGTACTATCTTTGAGATTTGAAGCCTAGATAGATTCATTTACTGCTCCTTCCCCATTTTTTCTGTTTCTACATCAACAAAGGGTTGTTGCTAGTCAATGGCCTATTTTTTGAGTTCCAATCTCTCAATACCCTTTCCCAATGAAAGGTCATGAAACCATGTTTTTTTTTTTCTTCTCTTCTTTCAATGTGACAGTTTTTGTACTTTGTTAGACGAAGTTTCCTTTCCTTCTTGTATCAAAACTTCACATGTAAAATGCATCAACTCAAAGTTTGTCTTTTGAAGTGTAAATTTCTACTTTTTTGAGAAGTGCATTAAACACGGAAGATGCATCACATGATCAAAGAGATGTGGCTGATCTTGTTTTTTATTGCACTTTGAACTCCAATCTTATGTATTCCTCTTTCCTGATGGTTTGCAGATTACAACTTTTCGATTAAGTGTGGTGGTCCACAATTTACATCTAGTAGTCAGATTGAATATGAGAGCGATAACGAGACTCTTGGTCCGGCTACTTATTATGTGACTAGTACAAACAGGTGGGCAGTAAGTAATGTTGGACGCTTCGGCGAGAACAACAATGCTCAATATTCGAGTTTCACTCCATCTCAGTTCACAAATGTTTTGGACTCAGAGCTGTTCCAGACAACACGAATATCACCTGGATCACTAAGATATTATGGGTTTGGGCTTGAGAATGGTAATTACACCGTGACTCTCCAGTTTGCAGAGATAGCATTCAATATTCCCCCAACATGGAAAAGTCTTGGAAGGCGTGTTTTTGATATATACATCCAGGTCAGTGCTGAGTTATCAAAACTGGATTTTAGACCATTATTTTTTTTCCCTTTTGTTTCTATATTAGTCCAAACCTTTCTTGCCTCATTTTTGTTCACTTGGACAAGTTTCTCTAGATTTCCACCTCATTAGTGTATTCACAACTTTAAAGTTTGTTATTAATTAATTTAAGAGTTAATTATAAATAGCAGGGTGGAACATGCAATAAGCCATCCCCTATTGTTGATCTCTTTACCCAAATTGCTGGGAATGGTGGACTGGGTTTCATATCAAAACTTTGGTGGTTGTTCACCCATAAGTGATGCTAACTCTTTTATAAAGTGTTGCCACAAGCATCTTGTTTTCCTAATGTGTTCCCTTTCCCGTATTCTATTCTTATATTTGTGGGTACATTGCACCAAGTCCTAAAGACTGAAGGAGACAAGGTGACCTCAGGAGCAAAGGTTGTCATGGCCGAAGGGCGACCCTGAGGCTAGCCTAAAAGACGACCCTCTCGTAAGGTCAGTGACTAGTCAAAGAGAGGTCAGTGACTAGTCAGAGAGAGAGAGAGAGATGCTAGCCGAAGGTCAAGCTTCATTGAGATCTGTATTAAACCTACCCACTGAAGCCTACTGAAACCTTTGAGATGTCACAATCTTTACCTGACACCTCATATCACTGACCTCTCTCTCTATGATCTGGCCTTGGGCTTTCTCTTCCACCTTGACACCCCGAGCCTTCAGCACTTCGTTGGTCATCACGACTTACCTCTGGGCCCTTCAGGGCATCGGTTTAGCTCACAATACTGCATGAATTCTTTGTCCGGATATTGGATAAAATAACTGCCACCTTGATTTTCTCATAATTTTATTCCATTTCACATATATTTCTGCAAAAAATAGCTTTGTAGACACCCATCCTTTTGTCTTGATTTTTTAAAATTTTTTGGGGGGGTTCTTAAGTTATCAACCTCTTCATTCTAGGGAAATCTGGTTTGGAAAGATTTTGACATAAAAAAGGAGGCCAATGCGGTTCTTTTCCAAGCTATTCAGAGGGTTTTCACGGCTCAGGTATCAGAAAACTACCTTGAAATCCATCTATTTTGGGCTGGTAAAGGAACTTGTTGTATACCTACTCAAGGTATCTATGGACCTTCTGTTTCAGCAATCAGTGCCATCTCAGGTAATACATTCCTACTGAATTGATGCAAGTTTGCAAAAGTTAGTACCCATCTTCTAACGACTAAGATTTTGGCACAGATTTCATCCCCACTGTTAGAAGCAACCCTCCAACCAGCAAAAAGAGTAAGACAAGTTTGATTGCAGGGATTATTGTTCCTGTTGGAGTTATAAGCTGTCTATCTGTGCTTGCGCTATATTGTTTCGTTCAGCGCAGAAAAAGGCCAGGATGGGACAATGATGAAGGTGAAAAATACTCAGAAAAACAGTTAGCCGAGTTTGTTATTGGACTATGACTTTGTCTACTATTGTAATGGACATTCTTTTTTAATGCCATTTTGGGATGTATGAGTCCGACGCTGTATATTGTGTTATTAGTAGCGTCAGGCTTGCTAAAAGCTTTTGGCACCGCCCTTAGTGTCCTGCTCAAAATTAGTATGTTTATAATGTGCATTTTTGCAAATACTATGCTATCTTTCACTGACCAATGTGCTGCAAAATGATAATGACCATCGTTTAAGCATAATAACTATGTAAGTTGAGTATTAACTTCCTTGGGTATTCACAAACAAGGATTTTTACTATATTTGCAGAGCTCCTAGGGATTGAAGCTAGGCCTTATACGTTCAGCTATGCTGAACTAAAGGCTGCAACAGAAGATTTTAATCTTGCAAACAAACTTGGGGAGGGAGGCTTTGGACCCGTTTTTAAGGTAACAATCCTTCTAATAAAAGAAAGGCTGTCGTCTAACAACTTCATATTGCTTTTATGAAATAGCACCAATCGTCTGGCACTCTGGCTCCCTTGGATATAAGTCTGCCACTTCACCTCTTTTTCCCTTTTTATCGTACCATCACATTTTTGCCGTCGGTTTTTGTTAAGACAAGGCTATGGAAAATGCAAATCCTGTTGTTGCAGATGGTTTGCTTAGAACTGCGATTGTTTGGTCCATACCAATTTGCCTTTTCATCTAATCAGAAACCATGGTTGGGACTAGACAATTTATCTTAACATTTTATGATTTCATGTTCTATAGGGAACACTTAATGATGGGAGGGTTATTGCTGTCAAACAACTATCTGTGGCATCCCACCAAGGAAAGAGTCAATTTGTTGCAGAGATCGCTACAATATCTGCTGTTCAACACCGGAATCTTGTGAAATCGTATGGATGCTGCATTGAGGGGGACAAACGACTGCTTGTTTATGAGTATCATGAAAACAAGAGTCTTGATCGAGCATTGTTTGGTACAAGACATCACATTTACTGTCAATGTAAATTAAAGTTTCTGAATATGGTGAATAACCTACACATTTAACTATTCGGCATTTGTTAAGCAGGGAATACAAGTTTATATCTTAGTTGGCCCATTCGCTTTGATATATGCTTGGGCGTGGCAAGGGGTCTAGCTTATCTTCACGAGGAATCTCGACTTCGCATTGTACACAGGGATGTTAAGGCCAGCAATATTCTTCTCGACTCTGATCTCAACCCCAAAATTTCTGATTTTGGTTTGGCCAAACTTTACGATGACAAAATGACGCACATCAGTACCTATGTTGCAGGGACAATGTAAGATTCTCAGCAGTTGATCTACATGTATTCTCCAATTGTTATTGGCTTCAATATTCAATATTCAATATTTGTTTGTTTGCAGCTGAAGTATTAACTTACATGTAATGCGTTTTATGGTTACTTATGCAGGGGGTATATTGCACCTGAGTATGCTATGCGTGGGCACCTTACAGAAAAAGTTGACGTGTTTAGCTTTGGTGTTCTAGCTTTGGAGATTGTCAGTGGAAGGCCAAATTCTGACTCAAGCTTGGAAGAAGAACAGATGTATCTTCTGGAATGGGTATGTTTCACTTTCTTTTAGGCACTAGTTCTTGATCCTTTGAAAAGTTCGAAATCGCTGCACATTTGGTTGTGGGTACACTATGTTTTATAACCATGGTTACTGATTGGGCTGCATCTTTGCATAGTTCTTTATAAGGAAGGGTCGTTCTATCTTAGGATGTTTTACTTGAGCATCATTAGAAACAAGATAAGTTGTGAAAATACTACGGAAAAACTTCAACTTATCTATCCTGCGTATCTTTGAAATCAAATTCTGATTTTTTTGGGTGTTAAAACGTGCATTTTTTACATGATTCACTTATCCTCTCACCTAGCCCAAAATGTGCTTCCCACTCCGGTTACATGATTCTTATGACATTCCAATCTTCCCTCCTTTTAGGCTTGGCATGTATGTGGAAACGACCGTGAAGTTGAGCTAGTGGATGCTAATTTGTTGGAATTTGACGAGGAAGAAGTAAAACGAGTGATAAGAGTAGCTCTTTTGTGCATCCAGACATTCCCACGACAACGGCCCTCCATGTCACGTGTAGTGGCGATGCTTTCGGGAGACATTGAAGTTGGTTCAGTTACTTCACGGCCTGCATATTTTGCCGACTGGAAATTCAACGATACAAC
>BPLS01000396.1:192474-214314 GCA_019656275.1 Rhododendron kiyosumense | reverse complement strand
CTCTCTCTCTCTCTCTCTCTCTCTCTCTCTCTCTCTCTCTCTCTCTCAACATAGAAGCCAAGATAGGGAAACTGACTGAGTGTTGAGAGCGAAAGAAAGGGCATACTTCTGGTAGCTTTGCCTTTCTTTGGTGCTGGGAATTGTTTACCGTTAGCCGGCCTTTGCCACATCTTTGATTTAGTTTTTGCATGGGTAAAAGTACAAAATTCTTTGGTAGTTTTGTGTGTACAAAATTATTATTCACAGCTCTCAAAAAATTATATATATCTTGTAATTTATAATGCTATTTATAATTTTAAAAACTTTATTTAATAAATTTAAATGGGATCTATAAAACGAGATTCATAAAATATTATGCTATTTATATATATCTTGTAATTTATAATGCTATTTATAATTTTAATAAGAAATATAGATAACTATTTGAGAGGTGTGAATAGTGGTTTTAGACATTTTTTTTAATTATTGTTAGAATAGATTTCGCTCATTAGTGGTGTTTGAATTATTATTTGTGGCTTGGATATATTATTTTTAACCTTGTATAGGTTAGCATATATGGGGAAATGTAATAGGAATTAGGTGAATAGATTTTTTTTTGGATATGCAATTAGGTGAATAGATTATGGGCAACTAAAGTATAATTTCATCTTGACGAAAAAATTGATCGAGACTCCAAAATGAGAATGCAAAAGCTTCTCCAGAGGTGATTGTGAGATCGTGCATACATCTTTCACTTTTGAGAATACATTATCCGATAATGTATGTATTAATTCTTGTCCACGCTAGCTATCTAAAATTCACAATTCAAAATGGTAAAATGCGCCATACAAACATGAAAACTCCCCCTTTATCCAACAATATATAACACAGATGCAGTGTTAACTTATCGTCGGGATATTATTATATTATATTTCAAATTTAGCTTAGAAAATAACATCTTGTTACTTTATGAGCTAGTACATAATTTTGAGATGGCACAGTTGGCACAATGAATATATAGTTAGTTGGCTAGGTATTAATAAATCTCCAACTGCTTAATTAATCACACAAAACAAAAATGGCTTCTTTTTGTAGTTGGGACTTATTAAAGGTATACAAACTACAAAGACACAATTCAAATACAGATGATATGCATGTACCTGTCATTTTGAAAAATTCTCTAAACTGATCATCCTATCACATAACATATATATATATATATATGGACCTTATTTTAGTTAAAATAAGGACCTCCCCATTTCTCTCATTTTCTGTTCGAATTTCGATCATCCGAGCCGTTCAATGTGTTCAGAATGTGATTTTAATGGTATTCGTGAGAAATTGGCAAAAAACAATGAACGGGAATGACTTCATCTAAGCAGTTTTTGTTTGAACCGTTTGATAAAAAACAAACAAAAACTGCTTGGATGAAGCCCTTCTCGGTTTTTTTTTTTGCTGATTTCTCATGGGTACCTTTAAAATCACATCCTGAACACATTGAGTGGCTCGGATCATTGAAATTATATCGGAAAAGAGAGGTTCTTATTTTATTAAGTTAAGGTGTGGTCCTTACGAGAAGTGGACACTCTCTCTCTCTCTCTCTCTCTCTCTCTCTCTCTCTCTCTCTATATATATATATATATATATATATATATATATATTATCGATCTCACGCAAACTGTCACTCATGTCATTCCGAATTATATTAATTTTTCATGAAAATCCATAGACAGCCATTATATAAATCGTTCGTTTTTTCAAAATAAGATATCTTTAAATCGCGTACGTAACAACTGTTAGGATCAATAGGATTATATGTATAGTTTGACGAATTTTTCAAGAACTTGGACCAATCGGATGTTGAACCAGCTGTAATAATAAGCTTTGTTTTTTTAAATTTCGCCATGTAGTTGGATAACTTTAACTCATATAATCCAACTAGCCGTATCAATAATCGATCGGTTCAATGGCTCTTCAGTATTATTTTATACATTGAGTCAAGCTGATGAAACAGTGTCGACACTTATTGTGATTATCAAACTTATTAATCCAATTACATCATAGCTCCAGCTATAAAATTAAAAAAATAGAAATAAAAAATACAGTAAATCTCATTTTCAAAATACTACTGTAATACTACTAAGAAAATTCCTACAACTCCAAAAGATAACGTTGGACCTGGACGTAATGTCATCCCATAGAAAAGGGGCAAGGCGTTTGGTGGACCACGCGCGAGTAGTAATTGGATGGGATACACGCTCCAATTACAGAGGAAAGTCAAAATTGTTGGTCGGAAAGTCAACAGGCCAGTTTTGACAATTTCGATTTGTCGGGCATGGATATGTTCAGCGGGGTTTCACTCAGTCAAGGTCCAACCTTCAACGTTGTTTAATTGGTCAAAAAAACCACGCGCCCTCTCGAAGGTTTTTTCATTTCTTGTCCTTTGGCTTTGTTTGGAACTTAGGAAAAATGAGAGAAAGAAAAAAAAAAAAAAAAAGAAGAGTAAAATTTTTCCCTCTAATTGTTTGGATTAGAGAGAAAGATGAGTGAAAATAAAAGAATTCAAATGTTGTGAATAATAAAAATTTCTCTCCCATTTTCCCCCAATTTTCCTCTCTTTTTTTTTTCCCCTCATTTTCTATCCCTTTCCCTAAAAACCAAACAAAAAGCCTTTTGATCTTTGCCTGTCAAGTGTCAAGAGGTACTAGTGTACTACTGTACTATACTAATGTAGCCGTACTGTACTAATGTAGCCAAGAGGAACACTTGAGGAGTAATTCTTCTTCAGTGATCCTGGTCCTCAGACACCGATTAAGTGATGCTCCGACACCCCTCAGCATCACACATTTTTATGGAGTTTATATTATACATGAAATGGTGAGCTCCACAAATTTTTGCGGTATTGAGAGATGTTAGGACACAGCGAGATGGTGCCCCAAAATTGCCAAATAACTTTCGATACATGAGTGTAAATACTCTACAATGATTACTAAGTTGTACTCCTCCCGTTTCTAAATGAGAACTCACTTTTACTATGACGGAGCTCTTAAAAATATGTGTATATTGTTCAATTTACAATATTTTATATATGCAAATATGGATCAATTATTTGATATATCTTAATTAGTCCCTATCAGGCAATTTTTCCAAAATTATTTAAAACATCATACGGAGTATATTGTGAGATATAGACGATTTTGTAAGGGGTGCATATATCAAAAAATGACTCTCATTTAAGAAGAAAATTGAATTCTACACTCCCTTTTTGACATTTATACTCCTTTTTTTTGTTTTGTAGCAAAAAAATTACATACACTTTCAACACTAAAATTCAAAAAAAAAAAAAAAAAAGAGTGTAGATATCAAAAAAGAGAGCGTAGAATTCAATTTCCTTTAAGAATAAAGGGCTAAAAGATATGAAAAGTACAGTTTTGTACTTTGAGCAAATTTAACAACTGCAATTGTTTGCTTGGAATTCACTCAAATTCCCCCAATGTACATAACTAGATGCATACCAAATGGTGTACTCATAGGTTTTTTGAGTTCTATTCAAGGACACATACACTACTTGATGAAGTCATTAACCGGGTAGCCCTCTGGCGCTATCACATGGTGTTCCACGAGCACCCTATAATTATCGATCTCTTGATGACTTTTTTTTCCCCTTCTCGTAATTGGGTGTCTGAATCAGTTTGCCCGCACTGAAGTAATTCTTGAATCATAAATTTGATGGCTGGGTAAAGTTTTAGTGACCACGAATATCTTTTCTGGCTGACGTTAAGAGTCGAAGATTCGAGATTGAAGAATAAGCCCCTTACTTAGGCTTCACGTCTTGATGAGTAAACTACAATGGTCATTCCGCCCATATGATCAAATAAATAAAGCTCATCAAAATATAACCACAAGAAGATATGAAAATGACAGTTTTATTTCAAGTTTAAGGACATATATACTCCTCTTTCCTCCCATAAAATCAATTAAATAAGTCCATTATGCCTTTGGAATGAGAGACACAAGGATTTGCAAAGATTCGGCTTGTTCGGGATATTCTCCCTATGTCTTCAATTTGATCACAAATCTTTGGCCTGTTAAATTGGCTTGTTTTAAATATTCCTACCAAAATAAAATAAATAAACAATCTTAAGTGAGCCGAGAAATGACACGTGTTTAAACTCGGTAGGTTCTCAAACGAAATTCAACTAGCTAGTCTAGCAACAAATAAGTTGATTCGACCTCGGCCAGCAGAGCATGTATAGAGAGAGAATAGTTTCATTATCCTTTTTTATTTTTTATTTTTATATAGGCATAGTTTCATTATCCCTGAAACCAACTCATTTGGAATTAATTTAAACAATTCGATAGACACACAACTTTATAATTAATCTTGCAAGCCGGCCCCTTTAACCGGACCAAGTATGTATACGATTCATTGCCAACACTAATATCATGTTACGTCTTTTTATGAGCATATCTTGTTCGGTTGGCAACAACTAATTCATCTCAATCATCGTTTAGCTGTTATATAAACAGCTAGCGATGGATAATTTTATTTGGCAAAAAGCAACCGGCTGTAGACATCATCTATATATTAACTATATTTTGGTCATAATTTACAATGCCAAAGCAAAAGTTTTAAGATAGAGATATGAACGGTCTATAAACTATACATTCTGCTTTATGGAAATAATTCGTAGGGAACAACGTTATTGTGAAATTTAAATAATTGCCCTTGCTTTTGAATCTGAAGCAAAGAGTTCTTGTTATTATTGACCGTAGAAAGGAGATTTTCAACTCGATCAAGCAATGTATAGATCATAGAAGAGCCGTACATATATATATGGATGACAATTTCACCCGAATTTGACGGATAGCCGAGCTAATTCGTCTCCACGGATAGCCGAAATAATTTGTGGTGTATCTTTGTGGTTTTTGTGCTGTTCCATTGGGTCCTTTTGGGGGTGGCCCTGTTGAGCGTAGTTCGGATTGATTTCTTGTCAATCCTTGAGTTTGATTAGCATGCTCTCTTATTTTGTTCTTCTTTATATATATAATATCCCTTTTTCGCCGTTCAAAAAAAAAAATTCGTCTCCACGTCTGCAATGTTTCTAAACTTAATTTCCCTCGCCATGGGCTAATTTTTATTTCAAATTCGGAATGCCAAGTGTAGGATAGGTCCGATTTCTGAGTGGACAAATACCCTTAAGAGAATAGATGTGCCGGAGAGGTTGTAATAGCTATGGAAAGGGATGAAAGGAGTGATCTAGAAGGGTGAAGAAGAAGAGCAGGGGTGAACAGAGAGGGTAGGCAGTGGAGACCCAAACCCAGAGATCCCAATGAGGAAAGACAATTGAGCCCCTGAAAGAGAATAAGACCTCCTTTAAAATCAGTGCTCACCAACTTTCTCTCTCTAGGGAGTGTTCACAAAGCTCTATCTCTGAAATTCAATGGAGAGACGTTCATATTTATAGACCACACGAGCTAATGCTCGGGCACCAAGTGGCGTGCTGATAAAATGACATGTGTCCCTTCTGTACCCCCTAACCGTGGAGGTGTTGCTACCCTCGCGATGACCGCGAGTATGACGATAAGCGCATCCTCTGATCCGCGGAAATCCTCTTCTTCTTTTACAGCCACCAAGCCATCACTGCCGGCTTTGAGCTAAGTGGAGTAAGGCGGCGGCCTTAAGCCCCCGAAATTTGGAGAAAAATTAGGGCCCCTATACCTAGGTACGTAATATATACTTAATTAGTGGCTTCCGATTACCAAAGGAGACAGCTAGCCAAGTGGTAAATTTAGGTCTTGATATCCAACAGATTCAAGGTTCAATTCCCAGCCCAAGCAACTCTCAATTATTTTTCCACTTCTTCTGTTTTCCTTGAGGTTAATTTTTTTTTTTTAAAGAAAATTAGGGCCCCTATTTTACAAGTTCGACTTAGGCCCCATGAATCTCAGGGCCGGCCCTGCAAGCCATAGATCCCTTTCCTTCCCGTAGGAAAAGGTCGTGACCTACTCGGTCACGCCAATACCGCTACCAAGCCTCAAGGGGCCTCTCGGGTCCTGCCTAAAGGCCGGAGCAGACATAAGAGTCTTGGCAATTTCTTTGGTGCCTTGGTTAAACCGCGTTATCGTCTCCATTAGATTGGGACCGCGCCAAGTATCCACTTGAATAAGTATAACTCTCTCCTTAAAGGAGGAATTTGAGCTCGCGACCTTTACATGGACGCTGCAAAGCTATGGGTAGGGCGTGGCTCCCATGCGCAGGGCCACGTGTCGCGCGACTGAGGCGCCACGTGGCAAGCTAGGGTTCGTTGGTCAAATCGTCAACCCCGCGAGGACGAGTACAGGTGTCGCATGGTCATTGAATAGTCAAACGGTCAACGGTCGCGCCTATTGACATTTCCTACACCAAGCCTAGCTATGTCGGTTTGAGTATGTATGAGGAAGATCCGTACCAACCAAAGAAATGCTTTAAATTTGAGAGTGGATCGTATATCGCAAAATCAATACCAAGTCAATTAGTTGGTAAGATAAGTATGAAAGCACGAGAATGTTTGTAGAGGAACGGGCCACTACACCCTAAGATCGAGTACAAATTTGCAAGAGATTCATGCACATTTTTTTTTTCTCGGCAAATTTTTTTTATTAATTTTTGAAAAGGGAATAAGGGCAAACAAAATGCTACCCGAGACCATAAAAAGACGTTGGCTAGAAGTCAACAAAAGAAAAGAAACATCCCCGAAACACCAAACACCTAAGAGGAAAGCAATCCCGAGATTCATGCACTTTGTGGTGACCCCTTCATGGTTTTTTTTATTATTTATATTATAGGAGTAGAAGTTAAGACTGATAGTTACTCCTACTACGGTACTAGGTAGCTAATATTATGAATTACTACTCCCTCCGTCCCTTTTTAAGTGTCTTACTTTGTAATTCTAACTTATTAAAAAGACATCATCATTATACATTTTATATCAATTTTTTCCTCCATTTTCTCTACTTATCCATTATCATTACACTTTTACTCGTTAACTTTTTAAAATAGAATATACTTTTATGAACAAAATAGACAATACACCAACTTAATTTTATCCACTAATTTTACAAAATAGACACTTATTAAGGGACAATTCAAAATGAAATACTACTAGACTCTAAATAAGGGACGGAGGGAATACTACACAAGAAAGACCATGAAAACATGCGGAACAACATTTTATAATTGGAGTGTTTGGACTTATTAATTTGCAGAAACCCTAACTATTGCTGACGGTTCATAGTTGGTAAAAATGGGTGAATAGCTAAAATTGCTTCTAAAATCAGAGCCATATTATTAGAAATACTTCATATGTACGTGATGTCCTCCTCCTTTTGTCCCCACAATATTTGACCGGTATATATGTACAGTATGGGATGTTCTCCTACGATCCCGACACACAAGTCTCTCTCTCTCTCTCTCTCTCTCTCTCTCTCTCTCTCTCTCTCTCTGTGCCGTAATATCGTATAATATTCAATGAGGTCCTCAATTAACTTGGTGTGAGCAAACTAGCAACCAAAACGACTCTTTCAATTGTTCTAAGATCGCTGGGCCCAATCAAAAGGAGAGAGTCAATGCTCATGCACGACTTGACTGAGCTAAGTAGGTCCCTCCCTCTCTCTCTCTCTAGAACTATTCATACTATATATGTATGAAGGTTATCTCATGTCCCAGTATCTCCTTCTCCATCGAGCGTACAAGAGAGAGAGAGAGAGAAAGAGAGCCAGGCATATATGGAAGGTGAAAAGATGAGTACTAGTCGGAGCATGAATAATAATAATAAGGGTGATGAAGATCATGAAGACGATGTGCCGCTACCGGGGTTCAGGTTCCATCCGACTGATGAAGAACTTGTTGGGTTCTACTTGCGTCGGAAGATTGAGAAGAGACCCCTTAGCATCGACCTTATCAAACAGGTTGACATCTACAAATACGACCCGTGGGATCTTCCAAGTACGTATATATACCCTTATTTACTACTTCTACTTCTTCACTCTACGTACCTAAAATTAATAAATATGTTTCCAGTTTTAATTTCTTAATTTCCCAATTAGAAACATATAAGTTCAGTTGTTTGAGGGCTTGCCTCCAGCTTTGGCTGTCTCCTCTCCTGCCTGCATGTACTTAGTTCGTTAATTCTCTTTTTAACTCTTTGTACTTCGCGTTTTCAAGTTAATTAAAAAAAAAATTTCTTTTGCCGTTAAAAAAAATAAAGGGAAAGAAAAAGGTTAGATTCTGGGAGCAATTAGGTTCTTCGTAAATATTTCCCCATATATCGATCATAAGATCGAGTTGAGCTGACGCTTATTTGCAAGCTTGACGGAGACTTTAAAACTCTATCTAGGCCACTTAATTTGAAGTAAAATGACGGGAAAAAAAATTGATTTTAGAAATTCACCGACGTTGCTAATTCCAGTTATAAATAATTTGTCACTGTCAGATCACTATTATTGGTTTCCACCAACTGATGATTCGGTTGTTCAGTTTTTTTTTTTTTGATAAGTAACAAAATTTTATTAGAAACTTGACAAATGGTACATCGAGATGGTCGAAACTCAAGCTACAAGAAAAATCTTAAAACAAAAGAGAAGGCCAAAAGTAAAGAAAAAACATCCAATGATAATTTGGATGTAGCCACAAACGGAAGAGTGGCAACACCCTAACAACAAACCAAATAGTCACGTCCTCACAGGAGACCAGCAAACATGCATCTGCTTCTTTAATCCATGACAAGCAATATCCATGGCCCAAACACAGAAGCAGAGTCATGGTACTCTTGAGATCAAAATCAGCTTCATACTCTTATATGAAACATGATGAATTTGAAGCATTAAACCATAACAACTCAATACACTTTTTCAAAAGAACAAGAAGTAATAAAGTGTATGTTGAGAGCCGGCCGGCCAGTTTATTTAATTTTGTTGAATGTTTCTGGGGGAAATATTTAAAACAGTACAACATACATACATACATACATATACATAGATATACACTCACCTCAATATATATCGTTTCCTTCTTCAAACTTTTTGAATTATTATCATACGTAGGTGATCGATATGGACAATTTTTTTTGAACTTGTATGGTAGATTTTATCAGAATCCTATACTTCTTTTTGAAGGTGAAAAAACATTTATGTTGCTTGATGCATAAACTTATTAATAAGCTCTTGGGGGCGAGTTTGAGTTGGGATTACGCTGGACCCGGGGATCCTACAGGCGGATCCCTGTAGAGCACATCACAATCATCCAAATGTGCTTTTAACAGTCCGGATTTAAAAATAAACTCTTCCCTAGAAGGGTTAAACTATTCGCGTGAAGAATTTATTTTAAATCCGAATTGTTGAAAACACTCTTGAACGACTGTGATATGAACTGCAACCCCTATAGTGCAGGATTGCACTACAGGGTGTCCGAGTCCATGAGTTTGGGGACTTCTACGTAATCCTCTAATTGGGTATTGGTATTAATGTAATGGAACGCACGTTTGGATGGCCGTGATGTGCACTATTGGGTGTCCTGTAGGGATCTGCCCAGCAGGATCCCTGGGTCCCCAAACTCATACCCATATGAATAACTGTAAAACCCAGATACCCAATATCAAACTATACATCTGAAAAAGAAGTAAACACGCAAAACAATTCCGAGCTAGCTAGATCAAGAAAAATAGAAAGAATGGAAGGAGTATATATATATATATACCTAATGAAGAACGGATACTACGGGGTATGGGTGTTTGGGCATGGAATAATGAAAGCTAAGCTTACTTGACTGCGTACCTGATACCCAATTTTATCAGGTGAAAATCCTGATAATACTCGCATCTAAATGATCGGGTCGTCAATTCATATCCTTGCGTATATATGAGTATAATTGTCATGATGGGAAGCTAGAAGAGGAGGACAAAAACAACCTTTTCTCTAGGGTCATTTCTGAGTTTTCGGAGGCTCGAATTGAACTTTTGAATTAGGGTCATTTATAGAATACAAACAAACAAAACTAAGATAAAATCTAATTTTAAAGAGAAGTATTTATTACAAGTATTCAAAAACATAAGTACAAAACACTTAACGATTATTTCATTGATTCAAGAGGTAGACATCACTTTTCTCACATTTTCAACGATATATAAAGTAATTGTTCTCTCATAATCAAACGTATCCAAAAGTACTTTTAACGATTGACAGAGCTAATGCATTCAACTAATTTATGTATAGACATAATCTAAGAGCATACATAATTTGGGGGCCGGCCCCAAAATCCAATAATGTTTGAGAGTCCAATGCGTCCGTCCGATCCGGCTACATCCTTGGCATCCGGCACTGCTTCTCGCCTAAAACTTGAGGATATTTGTATGTTCTGCGATTGCCAGATGTATTAGGGTCTACCATAACCTAAAAGGGCATGCAAAACTCTTTAAGTTTATGCCATGATTATTTGCACTCTTTCTCACATGAGTGGACCCCATCCCACATGAGACAGACATTTTAAATAACGATTGCATTGAAAATTTTCTCTTTGTTTTTTACTCATATCCCAATTGAATTAAGAATCTCTCTCTCCTCTCTCTCTCTCTCTCTCATATGGATATGCTGTTGAAGCTCTAATATTCCTTTGGTATATATGCAGAGGGCACTACTATGGGAGACAAAGAATGGTACTTCTTTTGCAAAAGAGGTAGAAAATACAGAAACAGCATAAGACCAAATAGAGTGACTGGGTCTGGGTTCTGGAAGGCAACAGGCATCGACAGGCCAATCTATTCAGCCAATCAAGAAGGCCGTGAATGCATTGGACTCAAGAAATCACTGGTTTACTATCGCGGGAGTGCCGGAAAGGGGACCAAAACTGATTGGATGATGCATGAGTTTCGCCTTCCCACTGATCACGATGATAAAAGCACCAAACATGTTGATGTCAAAAGTATCGCTCAAGAAGCTGTAAGAATTACAACTACCTACTAATTAATTTACCCTTTCTTAATTTTTTTCATTTTCATTGATTTTTTGCTTGGCTGTTGCATTAACATTGCCTACCCTTTGTACGTGTGAATCTAATTCATTCCGGATGTGGCCGCATCATCTTAAGCTTTTTCTTGTTGCGTTATGCAGGAAGTTTGGACACTATGCAGAATCTTCAAGCGAAACACATCGTACAGAAAGTGCATACCAGATTGGAGAGACCAACAATCTGCTAAAAGAAGTGTTAATCCAGTGGATGCAAGTTCTAAAACCTGCAGCATGGACTCAAACAGCCATGAAAGTTACATCGACTTCCGATCAGCACCTCAAGTAATTCGACAGAATCATGACCACCATCAGAAGAAGAACAACTTTGTTCATCATCATCTCGGTCACACTAATCAGATGGTTGTAGGCCAATTCAGCTCCATAACTAGTCAAGCTCCCTCAGCTGCATCGTACTCGAGCTTCTTTAGTCCTGACGTTAATGAGTTCATGAAGTATGGGGATTGGGGTGAGCTCGGATCGGTTGTAGAGTTTGCTGCTCCTGATCAAGCAATATTCCATATGTGAAATTACTAACAATGCATGGGATTTTAGTGATCGGTTATAGGTTTCATAAATTCGCAATTTTTATCGCGCCAGACAGTTCTTTAATGTGTGCAATTTCTTTGATTATTATGAATATTTTTAGGAGTTTGAAGATAGTGATCTTTTTTTTAATCAAATCCTGGCCTGGAAATTGTGATACATATATTTATGTCAGTGTTTTCAAGCTTGGGCTGCTGTGATCCCTCCAATCTAGTTCTTCATATCGGAGCATTGTACGTGTCTCCCTAGTTTCTTAAATTGTTTTACTATACATGGCATGAATTTATACACAACAAAATATTATAGTACATTTGAATTTTGTTTTGTGTCCAATTAATATTCTTTTACAGACCGTTTATTCTACTGGATATATGAGCATCAGGTTGAAATTTATATAATCGTATGCTAGAGGTTTGGTTAAATATTTTACCGGCAGGAATAAATGTTCTATAACTCATAAAGCGTTGGATATCTATATAATAAGATAAGGGGAAATTTTCAAAATAGCACCTAAATTTTGCACCAAATGTCACAAAGACACCTGAACTTAAATTTATTTCAATTAAACACCTGTATTAACAAAATTTCCAAATTTAGACCCCCGCGGTTATACTTTGTCCAAAAAATTACTGACGCGACATCTCTTACACGTTTAAGCGGCCCCATTGCACATGTTTCTAACAGAAAACGATGCACTCAAGCCAAACCCCTCACTTTACCTCACCTTTTAGAGGGAAAATGATCTTAACCTAATTGATTTCCCTTCATTTCTCTCTAGAAGTCTGGCTATTGTTCTACCATCTCCCTCACTTCAACCCTAGACTTGAAGCCCTTCCTCCTCCCTTGTTCAACAGATGATGAAGAGAATTGAGAGCCAATTTTGGCTTTAAAAGCCAAATAGTGACTTATTTTAATTTTGTCTATTCAAAAAAATTTGCATTTGTTAGTTTTGCGTCAAACTTTTGTGACTTATTGATTCTTCACAACGAAAGGAATCGAACAAGTAAAATTTTTGATCGAAACTCATAATTTTTTTTAAAAAGACAAAAATAAGAAAAATAAGTTAAGTTTCGATCAAAATTTTTTACTTTTCCGATTCCTCTCATCAAGACGAATCAATAAGTCATAAAAATTTGGCACAAAACAAACAAATGCAAAAAAAAAAAATTGAATAAAGACGAAAAAATAAGTTACTTAATTTTTCAATCTAAACCCACCCTGAGAGTTCTACCATGAAGATCCAGAGAAAACCCTAACTTTTTCTTCTTTATGCTCGGGACAATAAGGAAAATATGAAGTAATGGGTAAAGTGATGGGTTTCTCTTGAGTGTGTCATCCCCTATTGAAAACATGTGCAATAGGGCGTTAAATTGGTTGAAGATGCCATGTCAGCAATTTTTGGGACGAAGTGGATGGAGTATAATAGCGGGGGTCTAAATTTGGGGATTTTGTTAATACATGTGTTTAATTGAAATAAATTCAAGTTCAAGGATCCCTGTGACATTTGGTGCAAAATTCATGTGCTATTTTGAAATTTTCCCTAAGATAGGATTGGTTTTGAATCCAAAAAATAACCAACGGTTCAGATTTATACCCTGCATAATTCTCCACCCTCCATTCTGCAATGGCATGCCCATAAATACTGCACATTTGTCGATTATTTTCCAATCACACATTCCCCGTTCAATATGGTATATTGGTTTCTAAAAGGAATGATTTTTTGAGTGATTTTATTTGAATGGTAATTTTTTTATTTTCCCTTATACCTATACTCTTGATTTACTCCTATTAAGGCTTTGTATTCAAAACCACCTATTTAGGCATTAATTTTTTTTTATTGGCACCCATTAAGGCATTTTTGAAATGAAGAATAACGGTCTCTAAAATGAATGATTTTTTGAGTGATTTTATTTGATTGGTAATTTTTTTATTTTCCCTTAAAACTATACTCTTGATTTACTCTCATTAAGGCATTGTATTTTATAAAAAACCACCCATTAAGGCATTAAATTTTTTTTTGATCGACACCCATTAAGGCATTTTTCAAATGAAGAGTAAAATCATAACTTTTGTACAAAATCACCGAAACCGAAATCAGCCAACATTCCTTTTCCTATTTTTAGACTGTGAAACGTACATCACGGAATCTCAAAAAATAAAATTTTATATACATCATTCATATAATTTTCACATTCTTCTTCTATACTTTCTACACCTCTCCCCTCCTCTCTCTCTCTCTCGGGAAGGGTTTTTTTTTTTTTTTTATCAGTCTCTCTTGGGAAGTTCAATACCACCAAAATCTGCTTCACCGAAATCACTGAGGTGAGTTCTTTCATCATTCTTCTATTATTTTCTATATATTTGCTACCCATTTTCTTTTCATTAAGATTATGATATTTACTCTTTTTTAAGAGTATGGCATTTACTCTCTTTTTTTTGTTACATGTGTTTTCTCTATTATTGAAAAACGCGAAAGAATTATGTGTCGTTCCTTCCGATTATATTCTTCTTTTATGTGTTTAAAAATTGTGGAGCCCCTTCCGATACTATTATTCTTTTATGTGTTTAAAAATTGTGGAGCCTCTGTTATAAAATTGGATGTCTAGAAAGTTTGAAATCAAAATGACAGAGAAGAGAATGATAAGACGCATGTTTACAAAAAAATTGTAAGCAATTGGAGTGTTTACTTGAGGTTAGGGTTTTTTTTTTTTTTTTAATGTCTTTTAATATCTACCGACATAGGAAAAGAAAGAGTGCAAAACTAATTAACACCCTATTCTTTTCTTTTTTTTTGAACGGAAACACTCTATTCTTTTTTTTCTTGTTAGTTGTAGAAACAACATATTTTTGCATAATTAACACATGGAGTAATTGTAAACCTTTTTTTTTCATTTTTTTAAATTTCGTTTCATTAGAACATGTGTAGTTATTGACACTCTTTTAAACGTTACCATATATGCATCGATGAAAATATTATCATGTTAACCAAACACACCATAAACTGGAGTTTTGTGTTCTTTTTTTTTTGTTGTTGTTGTCACTCATTTATTATTATAGGTTTCTATATATATCTTTAAAACGTTTTCTGTTGTTATTCCCATGATAACTTTTGACTATTACTCATATAACTTCTTGGAACTTTAACTAATGATCATGGATAATCTAAGCGTCTATGGCCATGTGACTTGAACCGTTTCATTTTACACATTGGTCATAATAATCAAATTAATTGTTTCCTATGCATTTGGTGAATTCTTCATTTTCTTATGCAGCTCAACGGTGACTTGCAGAAAATGTAAGAACTGTTTACTCAATTGCATTGCTTAATCTGAATTTATATATTTGATTCATATTTACTTTGTTTTATTTTTTTAGTACAAAAGTTATGTGTCTTCTAGAAAAAAATGTTATTTTGGAGATTCAAGATGAGCAAGAAGTTAATCGTATTTTTATGCATGGGGTATGCTTACCAATGCCATTGTTGCTTTACTCCCTCTGTACTGTAAGGGGTCAACGAATTAATTGATAAAAGGGATGTGGTGTCATACAATACATACCTTTCGAGAAAATATATATAATTCTCATATCAATGTGGAAGTTTGTTCTGGAATAAGATCTGTTAAGAATATCTACAAAGGTCATGATCGTACCATGATGGTGTTGAGGGACGAATAAACGAGATCTAAAATTAAGGTAACTATTATTAGTCAACATTTTAATTTTACAAGAAGAGATTCTTACTCATTAATTATTTTTTTAGGCTGTTATTTATATTCCTAATTGTGTTTTTTGGATGAAGTAGATATGCGTTGGTACAAAAACTCTTCGGAGGCAGATGGAGAGACAAATTTCAAGACAATAAGACCTATGTTGAACACATTTTTCCCCCCCTACATTTGTGTATCATAGTTGACTCTATATAGATTTTTAGATTTTTTATGCATGTTAAAATTGGATTCTATGAATGCAACATGGTATTGATTTTGAATTTTATGATTTGGATTAATATAGTTCAATGTGTATTCTATCAATGCAATTAACTTGGTATATATGATTGGGATTATCATTGGTAGTGATGTACACACGGGTGAGGGCTTAATAAATTGCGGAGTGCTGCAAACATAGGTAATTAGCATATCAAAGTTTTGCAATAACAAAAATATATTGCATCGAGACTAACATTTTACCTATAGTGTAGCATGTGGTTTGATGAGCTGTACTTGGGTTGTGACTAAGTGTTCAATTGGTTTTAGGCTGAGTATTCATTTCATTTTTAGGCTAGGTGTTCTAAACTCCTAGACTTAGGTGTTCATATATATTTTGGTTGGTTATTCAAAGAAAGGTTAATTAAAAACATTTAAGCAAAAATATTTTTTGGGTGTTTATGTTGACCATTTTTCTTAAACTATACAGTTGTCTCTATCAATGGATATGTTGCGTTATTGTTTGTCGCATATTTGAATTTGTTAGACAGGGGTTGATATATTGCATGCAAGTTTAGTATTAATTTGCGTATGCTGATTGTTTGAGCCGTAAATTGCACGTGAGTTTAGTACTATTTGTTTCCGTGTGCTGATTGTTCAAACCGTGCCTTCAGGCACAACTCCGAATCGATGCCCGTGCCTGAACCGTTGTACACTTAAATTTTTGATTGTTCAAACCATGCCTTACTTTGTTCCTACCCATTTTTTTAACATGTCCTCCATTTGCTCATTGTTCGACCCATAGCTTTAACTGTCTTCAAAATGTGTTGCGCCGTGTCTGAAGGCACAGGTATTCGCTTGTATATATGGAACTAGGGAGATCGTAAGATTATCAAGGCAATTATTGTTAGTTCCATGAGACTCTATATTCCGCAGTTATATAGTTCTTCATTATTAATCTCGTCAAATCAACAGAGCCTTAGTCAATTAAATGCGATAGCGTTTTATTACAAGGTTTCAGCAGTGCATTGAATTCTTGGTTTTGCAAATGTACCTTGATAAGCTGTGTTGAGGTATAAACAGCATTCTATAGTGTCAAAGAGTTCAGATCACAACAGTCTAGGATTGCTCGAATTGGTTTGGTACTGTTTCCTCCTAGCTCATTGATATTTAGAATAATGATATTACTTCCTTCCTCCCCATTTAACGTTATCTCATTCTATTCTAATCAGATAAAAAAATGAGTTGTATTTATAAATTGATAGTAATAATTTTTATATGCAATATGGATCTTGTTTGATAGAGTTCAATTAATTCTATTAGAAAATATTTTTAAAATCACATAAAACATTATGGTCATGTTTGGTAGCCATTCTATTTTCTGTTTTCTGTTTTCATTTTCAGAATTTTCAAAAATTAATTTTGAAAGTTTGTTTGGTATCTACTTCCACTTTCAAATTTTGAAAATCACTTTCATTATTTTCAAAATTTAAGGAAGTAACAAAACTCAACTTTCATTATTTTCAAAAACAAAAAACTAGCTGGCTGGCTGGCTTTTGCATTACCAGGAAATAAAATTTTGGACGACGGTGATTCCACTCTCCACACCAGGGAGGCAGCGACGCCGCCCACTCCCGCACTCCGCCCAAGCCGACGTCCACTCCTCCTCCCGCCGACGATCGATCCACACGGCAGTCCACTCGTCCTCTTGCCGACGATCGACCCACACCCACAGTGGTACCACTGCTCATCCAGTGATAACTCGAGAGCTCCCAGGGCGATTCTCAGAGCGAAGAGTGAGTGATTCTCCGATTGATCTCTTGCGGCGCGTCTCAGGGCCCCTCCGCTGGCGAAGGGTCTCTGGTGTCTCACAGATCCATTACTAGCTTTCACGTGGGTTTTCAATTTGGCTTCTTCTTGTTTGATTTACAACTTCAGGTTTCGTTTTCTTTGTTTTCCGTGGCAAGAGAGACCATTTTCGAAAAAATAAAAACTGGTTTCAGAAAACAAAATTTTCTTTTTGAAAACAGATTGACACAAACATGTTTTCCGCTTTCACTTTTTTTTTGGAAAAGTAAAAAATAATTTCAGCAAATCAAAAACAGAAAATAGAAAAGTGACAGTGTTACCAAACATAGCCTATATATTACAAGATATAAGCAGTTAAAAAGTAGAATACACGAACTCTCAAAAATGACTATTAAATGGGGATGGAGTGAAAGGTTTTTTTTAATTATTTCTCATATGTTTCTCCATTTCAAATTGGTTAAAGATCCCGTAATAATGAGTCAATCTCAACCTTTTGATTAGAAAGGAAAGAAGAGACAAGGTAATCATTCCATAATGAATAACTATTATGCTACGATATAATCGTGTTAAGAGCATCCCCTCAGTGCTACTAATATAATCAAAATCAATAACAAAAATGTATCACGTCAGCATTTGATTATCCATTTAATCCATATTCAAACTTAACAATCTATACCTCCACATTAGTTATTTTTGCATCTCTAACACACAAAAAAACCCCATAATACACAATGCACATTTGTCCAATTACAAACGAGCTCCAATCATGCATCCGACCATACCAAATTATTCGTCTCGATGAAACGATTCCAATGTGCGGTGTTTTTGAGTTATTGAGTTTTGGTTATTAGTACAAGTTGTTAAATTTGGTTATGGAATAGAAGAAATTTGATTATTTGATAAAAGACTTGTAACTTTGCTTATTACAACGTGAGGTATTTTTTTAGCATTGTTTTTAAATTTGCTTATCCACACTCATTTGTTTATTACAATGGAGATGCTCTAAGAGCATAGAGCATCCACAGTGTAATAAATAAAAGTGAATAATCAAAACATGCCACATCAGATTTTGATTATTCATTATAGAGGTTGCTAAAGTTAACAATGTCAAATCTCACACTGGTTATTTTTTGTCCATAATCAAAACTAAGCCAGCTATCCTTCCCTCCAAATTATTCACGCCTATTTCGTCCCCAAAAATTTTCCGTTGTTCCCTCACGTCCCAATTCTTTCCAACTGTTTTGTCCCCTTGTTTTCTCTCCATTCAGGCCTACTATCATTGTAAGCTATTTTGTCTTCTTTCATCCTTCAATGGAAACAGATAATCAAATATAGAAAAGAAAACTGTTACTGAAAATATAGAAAAGAAAAAGAAGAGAGAAGATTGTAACCTTAATCCAGCGACGGTGAAGTTGGATTCCCGTCGATCGAGAGGGACGACCTTCAATTTGTGGTAGAAAGAGAAAGCAATGGTGAGAATATTGAAGAGAAAAGCAAAGAACCCAGAGGAAAGAGGAGAGAGAAAGTTAATCGGTAAAAAGTTAATGGATAAAAGTAGATAATAATTTTGGAGAATAGACATAAAAATTTATGTAAAAAGTGTAATGATAATGACTTCTCAATAAATACTTAGTCGTCCAAAATAGCTAGCCAGAACCTTGATGTGTATGAGTTGGAAACTCTGAAGCATTCAACTTCTCGTTGAAAACACGAAGCAAGCACTAGAAGAGCATACAGCATTCGGAAAAGAACATATTGTGGTACTACTTATGCATTATTACATCTCAAACGGCATGTTGGACGTGAACCCAATTTTTTTAGCCGACCAATTAAGATACGTGTGTTGCCCAAGTAGGAGGCCTCCAGGTTGTAGTAACTTGTGCAAGGTGGGGTCCACTTAATTTAATTATTGGCAAAATTGCTAGTTTTGATTATTCAATGGTTAAAATTTGATGAGTTGTTAAGATGTTACTAGGTTTGATTATTCCAATATGAGCACTTTTTTATCAAACATTGCTAACTTTAACAATTTTTTTGTTTTGCTTATTCCACTGTGGATACTCTAAGTATTTGATTTCATTATTCAAGCTAAGTTTAAAAACTTAACAATCACGAATCAATTTTCAAGTAGCTTAAATTATTTAAACATTATAAGACGAACAATTGCTTATTTGAGCTTAGTTTTAATCAGCGAACACAAAATCGAATTTAAATAATTTGGTTCGTTTATCAACCCCAGAGAGTGGTTTGTAACACTACGCAACGTAAGAAAAAATGATTTCACACATTGGACTTTTCATTCAATCAAAACAAATTGTTGGTCTACATAAGAGTCAACAGTTAACACCTATTTTTAAGGGAGATGGGTTGTCAGCAGTTTGGGTTCGGTTGAGTATTTTTTAGCTGGATTATGGGGTATTCAGGGATCGGAATTATTCATCTCATAGAGCTTGTCGAAAACAAAAATTAGGGTACAAAACCATCCTGATCGTATTTCAATAGCTAATTGAAATAAATTTATCTCTACATTTCTTTTAAAAAGTGGGTTTCATCCAGAGTGCTAAGTCTATTTTTTCCAAAGGAAATGTGAACTAATCAAAATTTGATGATTATGAATTTCCTCACAAGTATGTTTCTCGACGAACTCTATGAAATGAACAATTTTGATCCTTGAATTAGACTCATAATGGGCCCAAAAATACCAATTGCACAACGTGTTCCCAAACTGTTAAGAGAATCCATCTCCCAAGTTGGAAGGCAACCACAGACTCCCCTCGAAGAAGAATTTTTCAGTGCGGGATGAGGACAACGTAATTTTCACTTGGTCCGGTCTGAATGTGCTGAGTGGATATCGCGTGGGATATACCACCTAGCACTGAAAAATTTCTCCCCTTCGAATATGCTATCCCCACTCAATATATTCCACCTTATACACGTGGTCATCACGCAACCGTACAAACAGCTCCAAATCCAATCGTAGAGGAGCGACTACCCCCAGCCAGCCATATACACTAGGGTTTTGCGACCTTATATTATCTCTCCCTCCATTCTCTCTCTCTCACACACACCTCGCCGCCGCCTTCTCCTTCTCTAGCTCCCGTAAGCCTCCTCTCTTCTCGCTCTTTACGTGCACATGAGGTTGTGTGCGAGTGTGTCTATCTGTGTGTGAATTCATATAATTGCTTCAACCATTTCTGCTCCGATCTATCTGTTTTTGCTTGTATCTGGTAGTATTTTGTGTTTCTTCTAATTTGATTTCTTATCGAATTCACTGAACTATGTGTAACTCTTGAATTTTCGTTGCTTTGACCGATGGATTCTCTTTTATTTGACAATCCTGTCTTTGATTTGTATTATTACACGTTCTCATGGAGCTATGCACCTTCTCCCGAATAGATCTGTGCAAGATACTTACTGATGTGACTGATAGGATTCTGCCATGTTTTGCTCCATTTTATTGTAGTTGGTATTTTTTTAACTTTTGTTTTTGATGTGTTATTCTGCCTTGTTGCGTGCTTTTGCATCCAATTTCATTAAAGTCGGGTCCAGGTTCGGTTAGGACTTGCGCTCGATACACTAACGAATCCTGCACCTCAGTTATGAAAATGCTTGGAATTGGCTGCGGAGAATGATGATGCGTAAATCGTTGGATCAGTAGGAGTAGCGTAGGACATACCTCCATTCTTCTGGTTCTAGTTTTATTTCTAATTTTTGGTGTTGGAAGCTTTTCGTGAATATTTTTTTCATTTTCAGAAATTTGTATGATCGTAGTAGGCTTTCTGGCATAGTGTTTTTATCTATGACGTGTTTTGTGCACATGCAGCAGCAGTATGCATATCCGCGAACATTATTTACGAGGATTCAGTTGTCCATTTGTATGGATGTATCCCCTGTCTTGATATCATTTCTTATATTGCATTTCATGTGTCAGAGCCTGATGTTTATAAGTTGTTACTTTATTTGCATTATGTTTTTGTTTAGGAGAAGATAGTTACGGGCTGAATACATGCAAGCATATTATACATATTTTATGAGTATTCAGTAAATTCAGCTCTATATTTCCGTTGATGTGGTCTTGATATCGTTTCTAATTTTGCATTTTGTGTCAGAGCCTGATGTTTATTTGTCGTTACTGTATTTGTGTCATGCTAAGCCTTCAAGGAGCTGTTTGTTTCCAATGATGATTATGATTGTTGTGTACTCGTATTAAGGTTTTTTGTTTTTCTTGTGCTCAAGCCACATTGTCATGTAAGCTAACCTCTTTCAGCTGCTGATAGTTTTTTACCTCCTGGATTGCAGGTGGTCTGGGGTGACCATCTTTCGTTTTAGAACTTTGCTGTTATCGTAGTTGAAAAGTCATCAAGATGGTAAGTTGTTTGTTTCGACTGCTTTTGGTATCAGCTTCTGTTGTCTGAAGTTGTGTATAATTGAGAGTGTTTTAATGGATAAATTCACGTAATATGTGCAGGTGAAGTTCACAGCTGAGGAGCTTCGTGGGATTATGGACAAAAAAGGCAACATTCGTAACATGTCTGTTATTGCA
>BPLS01000396.1:149402-192464 GCA_019656275.1 Rhododendron kiyosumense | reverse complement strand
CTCTAGCACTTTGAGGGCAGCGACTTCAGGCCAGGCTTTTCCGCAGTCCGTGTTTGATCATTGGGATATGATGATGTCTGATCCTTTGGAATCTGGGTCACAGGCGGCCAACCTTGTGTCCGTTATTCGCAAGAGGAAAGGGTTGAAGGAACAGATGACACCACTGTCCGAGTACGAGGACAAGCTCTAGGCTATAGCTCGTCAGATTAGTCAATCTAAGATACTATTAGTTCAGCTACTTCATGACAGAGAATGGTCTGATTATCCAATCCAATTTTGTTTGGTTTTTGTTTATGAAATTATTATTTTTAGTGGTCTGTGGAGTACATTTGGTTCGTGGGAATTGATTCCCTAGGTCTTACGTAATTGTTTACTGGAACTATTTCTCTCATTTCTCTTTTCAGGATAAAGTTTTAGTTTTTAGAGTGTAATCGGATGTGGTTTGAGCCTTTGAGCTGCATTTGTTCTTGCATTTTGAATGGTAATTTCGTAGTCGCAAATGGGCTGCATCCTTTTTTTTTTTATATCAAATGAGGTGGTGTTCCAGTAACTTGGAAAAAGTTTTTTTTGAAAAAAAAGGTAATTTTAAGCTCAAAAATTATGCGTTTATGTAAATAATTTTCCTATCAATATGGATCTTGTTTAATAGATCTCATTAAGATCTTTTAAGCAATGCAAAAAATATTTTAAAAATATTTTCATTTTCATTATATTTGAGTTTGAAATTATATCCATTTGAAAAAAAAGTTAAACTTTTTAACGCCTACTTGTTAATCCCGAGGTAATGAATCGCTAGCTCAATTAGAAACCGGGCAACACTAGTCTTTTCTTCTTCTTCCTTTTTGGTTTTGATCCATGCCAAACAAGGAGTACTTTTACTTGATGAATTGGAACATTGTGAAAATATGATCCTCAGCCATTACACTTCACAAACTAGTCTTTAGAGTATCCACAATGAAGTAATGAACTAACCAAACCAAAACTAAAAGATTGCGGCTAACAATTAGCAACCTCTAAAAAAAGTGCTCACATTTAAAAAATCAGTTTTTTTCAAAAATGATCTCTTTTTTTTTTTTTTTCAAAAACTGGTATTCGAAAAAGTGTTTTTGAAAATTATTTTTTATTTCTAATTTACTGTTTTATTAGTTTTTTTTTATCAAACTGTTTTATTAGTTTGAAAATTATGTTTAGAAAAAAACGGGTTTCTATGTTTACAATTTGTAGTTTTTTGTAGTCTGAAAAAGTGATGTGACAAGTTTTGGTCATTCAATTTTGTTTATGCTGTTGTGATTTTCTAAACTTAGTAATCCATGGATAACCAAAAAATAATGTAAAAACAATTTTTTGTTATCCAATTTTAGTTAGGTCACTGTGGATGCTATTAAGTGTTCATAGAAGAGGTTTTAGATTTGAGTAGATGCAACTTGCTATTCTAATCTAACTTTATTATTAGTACTCCACACATTAATGCTATTTGCGTGAAAGAAATTCGGTTAGAGTCCATCCCAACGATTGGGTTCAAATATTAATGTACTCAATAAGGGCAAAGTTTATTCATCATTTTTCTCGCCACTTGATAAAAAGTTATTCCATCTATCTTTTTGAGTGTCCAACTTGTAAATTTAACTTTTAATGAAAACATCATCATTCTTGCTCTTTGTGGAGACATTATTATTACCCTTTTATGAGATTCTTTGAAATCTACGAAGGGAAAAATGAAAATGTAGTAATTTTGGAAGCTAGTGAATTATTCAATTTTCCTTTGATGGGCTCGAACTTCTTGAAACCGAAGAGGAGAAATCACTTGAGCTTAGCTAGCCTCAATGGGTCTCATTCATCTTTTCAATCAGCCCAAAGTCCAAGCAGAGCCCACTGGGCTACTATATCTTAACCGCGACGGAGCAAGCTCTCTCATCGGCCCGAATTCATTCAGTTCAATCTCTCTCTCTCTCTCTCTCTCTCTCTCTCTCTACGGCGACGGTGCTGGCGGCCGCCGACTTGCTACACAGGAGAGGTCAATCTCTCCCTCCCTCTCTCTCTCGCTCACAACTTCTGTCATAGTTATTACACCTACGCACTCACTAGTGACATTTTTTTCTCCCTATATTTATATTAGGTATACAAGCAATCAAATAGCTTTCGGAAAAGAGTGATTGAAGTGAAGTTGGGGTTTCTGGTTCCTAGTACAGATGGGGAATTCGGATGAGAACGGATTCAACAGCGACGAGGCAGAAGAGGCACAGTTGAAGACGACAAAAAAGCACAAGGGAAAGCACGACAAGCCCAAGCCATGGGACGACGACCCCAACATCGACCACTGGAAAATCGACAAGTTCGACCCTTCTTGGAACGAAAGCGGCATGCTTGAAGTCAGCTCTTTCTCTACCCTCTTCCCTCAGTACAGGGGTAAACTAAAACCCCACCCCACCTCTCCTTCCTTAAAAATATCACAGGCAGGCCCCGTTTGGGGATGTTTGGATTTCCAATGAAGGGTTTTTTTCATTTAGGTTAATGAATAGATAGCTTGTAAGGCTTCAAACGATTCACCGAGCTGTTCACGAGAAACTCGAGCCTCGAGTCGTTATGGGCTTGGCTGGATTCGGCTTGCTAGTAAACGAGCCAAGCTCGAGCTCAAGTTTTAAGCTTGTTTGGTAAACGAGCCGAGCTTGAGTTACTTCTAACTCGGCTCGTTATGGGCTTTGCTCGATTTGGCTCGTTAGTAGATAAGCCAAGCTCAAGCTCAATATTTAAACTTGTGTACTAAAAGAGCCGAGTTCAAGTTACTAGATTCAGCTAGTTATGGGCTTGGCTCAACTCGGCTTGTTAGTAAACGATTCAAGCTCAAGCTCGAGTTTTAAGCTCATTTATTTATGAGTGTTTATAAAAGTTTGACTTGTTTATGGAGGCTTGGCTCGTATATAGGGGCTCTTTAGTAAATGAACTGAGTTAGAAAATCTCAATAACAAATGAGCAGAGCTCGATTATTTAAGCTCGACTCCAGTTTGAGCTAGGCTAGTTTTGAAGGAGCTGAGCTTGAACACTTAAAAGCACGGCTCGGCTCAGCTCGTTTGCAACCCACTTGTGAGTTGTGAGGATTAGAGGTAGAAAATCTAGTCTCTTGCTGCCCCATGGGCATGTGTATCGAGCTCGTTGTAAATTTTGTGATTTTTGATTAATAAACCCTTGCTTTACCTAAGAAAAGACTAGAGGTAGGAAACAGGAGTACGTACTTTGTGGGGGTGTTATCACTCGTTGTTATTGCTATCTCTAATTCATCATATGAAGTTCCCATGCTGAAGTGGAATTCTTGATTAAGCTAAGGAATAAGAATCTGAGCTATTCAAATTTCAAAGTGAATAATATTGCCAAACCCATTCATTTGATGTTCAAATCCAATCCAAACAGTCCCTGATTCAACACTTACCTGTTCCGGGTTGATTTGCATCAATCCAGTGATGACAATATGGGAATGTTGGTGATATGACTACATTTAATTGAATTTTCTTCTGAAAACTAGGGGCCTGCAAATGTTTGTTATAATGAATTGAAAATAGGCTCGCAGTAGTCAAAAAAATTCCTTCAAGTTTCCTGTCAAACCACGGTGACGCATTCGAAATTTGGTGAGGATGTTGTGTATGAAATGAAATATGGTTCTATTTACATGATTTCTTTTGGAGCATAGGGGGCTGATTGACTATCTATAAATTATGGTCGCTGAGTCGGATCACAGTGTGAGTTACACAAGCAAATATTGTGGGGTTTGTTGTTCCACATGTTGCCAACTGAATGAGCATACGGATTGTCATTATTGGGCTCCCAATTTTGGCGAAGCTAAGTTATTTCTTCTTATAACTGAAAAGGGGAAAGAGGGTTGATTAGTCAGTTGTTTCAGAGCTACTTCCATTTGATTACATATTTAGACATGCTGCAGGGAAATTTGATGAAAATAGGACCGAATGATTTTGAAATAGTTGCTTGAAACTCTTAGTTTATTATCACCCCCATTGTAATCTAGGTTGGATACAGTGACAAATTAAGTTGTTCACAATCTAGTGTATGTGTATCTACCCCTAGAGGGGGGTAGAAAGCTATAGCTGTTTTGATTCGATTTTCGCTTTTGTAATTTTTATCACTCATTCTCAGACTCGTGTATCTTTCTTGGTAAAACTTTTTGTAACGTGAGTTGTGACTATCAGTTCCCGTTTTAGTTTGCAATGCCATACCCGTTCCTAATGCTTGGTCCACTATACCATTTTGGGATGTTTCAAAGTGTTTGTCCCTCTTAGAAAGCCAATTATATAAAATTAGTTATTTTCCAAAACTATCTTATAATATTTGTAATTGTAATTCGAATGAGTTATGCCTTGTTCACTTCACTACTCTACTCAAAAAATATTTCTCAACTCACTCATCACTATCATTTCTCTCCAACTTTTCAATCATTACTCTCATTTCTCACTCTATCTCTCTCTACTTTTTACCTCTCTCTCCACTCATTACTCTCATTTCTCTCTCCACTCATTATCCAAAAACACTACTCAAATTACAAACCAAACAAAGCATTAGAATAAGGGCCAATAAATGAAGTAACCCATTGAAATTTTTGCTTAACCAAAAAAAAAAAAAAAAAACTCATTGAGATTTGATTCAAAGTGTACTCATTACATGTCCCCTCAAAGAGTCGAAATTCCTAGAAGAGACTAACAATTAGGAATGTGGAGAGTATTTGACAGGGAGACTGTCAGAAGGGTAGAGGAAAAGTTTAGAATCTCCATAAAATGCTCCTTTGAACTACAAATTCTCTTGTAATGCAATTATGGGCATTTACTAGACGTGACTTGGATTTTGTGGGCATAAATAGCAATGTGAAGTTGTACAGATGTGTCTATGTAAGCACTCACGTGAAAGTACAAGACTTATTTTAAACTTTAATAAGTGAGAGCCTTTTCCTTGTTCTATGCAGAAAAATACTTGCAAGAAGCTTGGCCTATTGTGAAAAGTGCTCTGAAAGAGTATGGAATTTCAGGTGAACTCAATTTGGTAGGTGCTCATATATGTTTTCGCTCGTGTATATGCTAGTGGAGATTCTTGAAGTAGATGATCATTTTGACTTCTAAATAGTGAAAAAAAACAAGTTGACAAATGGTGGACTTGATAGCCTACACGTACGCTTGAATTTGGAGATGGCTGCTTCAAGTCGTTGGGGCAGGTTATCAAACCCAAAGAGATACCAAAACCCTCAAGGATGCTAAATTTTTTTGTTCCACATGTTACTTGAGCACTTCTGTCCGAAAAATTACTTGATTCTGTTCATGCCAAAGAACGCAAGTAACTGCTTATATCCCTGTCATCCCAAGAGTCTGAACCCTTTTATGAGATCCAAGGCCTTTAATGTCAATAGAGAGGATGACAAATCACCCAATCAACCTCCGGCAACTGAAAAACTTCCCATTAGGCCATCATTAGAATAAAATAAGATACATACTTTCACCCAATCAACCTCCATTGACTGAGCTTTATATACTTTACTGCTAAATTTGGAGATGGGTTCCTTATGGTTCATTTATGGACTCATTCTTTTGGCTAATGCATCAAAATTTAGGTAATATGATCATTGGGTATGATATACTCCTATTAACTTTGTAATAAGATTAGCTATTTGGCTGGCTGGTTTTATTTTTTATTTATTTGGCTGGCTGGTTCAAACATGAAAATAACCTGAAAAGTTTATTTGCTGAAACTGTCATGAAGTCTTAACAAATGGGTATTTATTCCTGATGGATTTGTATATGGAGAAGAAGAATCTTGCCTTCCAAAGTAGTTGGGGCAAGCGTTAAGGGTTTGTCAGTTTTTAAATGAAGTTTGTTGTCTAACATTAAGTACGGAGGTTTACCTTATTGACTTTTTATCGAATGTTTTGTTGCATCTTTTATAGTCAATTTGATTAAGTGTTTGCTTTGTCGGTGCTCAGGTTGAGGGATCTATGACTGTCTCAACCACTAGAAAGACGAGGGATCCCTATATTATCGTGAAAGCTCGGGATCTCATTAAACTTTTGTCAAGAAGTGTTCCTGCACCTCAGGTATGTCGTTGGCGCTTTTTCCTAGGTTTAGTTTTGTGATAACTTTTTTCCGGGGTAATGCCAATTCAAAAATTTCCTTTTCTTCTTAACATCTGATGATTAAAGAATATATACAGCTTAAGTGATGGGTTTCTCTATTGTTTGTCCCTTCGTCCTTTTGGTTTCTTGAACGACAAACTTTTGTACCTCACTATAGTTGGGACACCTTTTCTGTTTTAACCTATTTCCCTTACAAATGTAGATGTTTTGTTTCATTTGGTTTTGTGCTCAACCACTTTTTGATGTCGTAGGCGATCAAGATACTGAATGATGAAATGCAGTGCGACATCATCAAGATTGGCAACTTAGTCCGCAATAAGGTGTGTCCTTTAGAGTTTGAATAATGGCATGAGGTAAAGCATGGTATTTTTTTTGAATTGTCATATGACATTACTAAAAAGACAAGGGGTTATTTTGAGTTTTCAGTTTTCGTTGCCAACCATAAGTTTTTAGCAGATCTGCAACTTGTAGCAGGGGTTAGATATAATTTCAAAGTCTTGAGAAAGCTTCTGATGGTTATAAAATGTTTTTGAGCCATTTCATCTTTGTTATATAATTAAGAGGGGAAAAAGATGGAAAAAAGAATGCTGTGGAACTGGATGGAACTGGTGAATGTTTCTAATGCTGGAATATTATGCGGGACCTGATATCAAAGTAGCGGAAAGGTGTTGAGAATTATTATCATCTTTTGCAGGAACGATTTGTCAAACGAAGGCAACATCTTGTGGGACCCAACTCATCCACTCTGAAGGTGTGTGAATTCAGATTCTCCACTCACTGGATTGTTTACCCTTCTGAATCCCGTCCTTTTTTCCCTTCTCCTGATGGAGAAAAATGGCCACAATATGGTGTCTTATTTATATTGTTAATACCCATGCCATGAAATACTTTGCAATGTGTGAGATTTCTCTCTTTGCTGGACAGCTCACAATTTTCTGGTATGCAGGCGCTGGAGATTTTGACGGGTTGTTATATTCTTGTCCAGGTATATTTCAATGATTGCTATACCCCCCTTGAGTTGAATAACCATAACTGCAGTTTCATAGTACTTTTTTTTTCATTTTCAAAGAAAAAAGAAATAGTACATGTTTTTTCGTGGCTGAATTACATCTTTAATCATCACCAATATGTTTGTCAAATGGTGACTTCATTCCACTTGTGATTGAGTAGGGAAGCACAGTTGCTGCTATGGGTTCATTTAGAGGTTTAAAACAAGCTAGGAGGATAGTGGAGGACTGCATGCTGAACAAAATGCATCCAGTATACCACATCAAGGTGAAGTTGCTGCTGTTTTACTCATATTCAATTCTTGTTTGCTCTTCTGAACTGCTGATGTTTCCTTATAAATTGTAAATAGATCCTCATGTTGAAGAAAGAGCTTGCAAAAGATCCTGCACTTGCAGATGAGAACTGGGACAGGTTTCTTCCGAAGTTCAAAAAGTATGATATATTCTGTTTTGTCCTATTTAGATGCAAATATTATGCAAGAAGCATCTTTTAGTTCATCAGATCTTACATTTCCCATCGCTCAAATATCATTTTCAGGAAAAATGTTAAGCAAAAGAAAGTTAAGAGTAAAGAGAAGAAACCTTATACACCTTTCCCTCCACCACAACAACCTAGCAAGGTAAGTTGTACTGGTTGCTGGATAGATCTAAATATTAAATTTATTTCCTTACCACCCTCTCTTGGATCATTTCTAATGACGATTTTAGTTGATTGTGTTCGTTAGATTGCCCTAAGAATGATATTGCAAGTCACGCAAGTATTGACTTGTTTAGTTACAGTTCAGTTTCAAGACCAAGTAAGAATGTCCAGAACACAAGAATTAGAAGAATTAGAAATGACCAGATATGGGTTATTCATCTGTTTGTTAGGTTGTATGCAGTCAAGGAGTTCTAGAGCTATGGCCGCAGACATTAGTTTTCTTCTTTTCTAGTAACAATTTGTAAGGCAATTTTCTATCCTTCCGTCTTTTTATGGGTGAGCCATTCATGAGAAGGCCACTTTTCAATTTGCAGAAAATTAAACGTTCGTTTGATACAACTGAAAGCAGAAAACTGAACATTTTAAGTTGAATAGGTGTTTGATAAAAATATCAATAGCTGAATTAAAACAACTGATACAAAGATAAATGATTGTTGGTCATATTATTTGTGATTGTTCTCTTTTAGTTTAAATAATGGATGTCATGTGTTTGTGGTGGTGGTGGTAGTAGCAGAGGAAGAGTGGTGATGGTTTTAACAAAAGTGGTGTGGTGGAAGAATGGCGAGTGGGGACAGTGTTTGTGGGGTTGGAGTGACGGTGGTGGTAGATGGTAGTGCAAGTGATGATGGTGGCGAGTGGAGGATAGTTCTGGTGGTGAAGTAGGGTGAAGGTGAATGTAGCAGCATAACATGATGGAGGTACAGAGAAATAGTGTTAGTGAGCGCTGGTGTTGGTGTTGGAGAGATGGCAGCGGAGGTAGTGGTTACACCTTCGGAGCGGTGGTGGTGGTAGTAATTGTAGCGATCATGGAGTGGTGGTGGTAGTGATGGCAATAGTAGAGTGGGGGTGGTTATGGCGGCAGTGGTGGGAGTGGCAAGTGGCAACAGTGGCAGCGGCGGTGATAATGGAGTAGTGGTGATGGCGGTTGCATGGTGGTGGTGGTGGTGGTGGCGGCAGTGGTAACTATTATGGTGGCGGTGGTCGTGGAGGAAGGGTGGTACATAAGTATCGACAAATTTGGTCAGAATTAAGTGCCTACTTAATTTTTGTAACTTTTTAACCATACATTTTAAAAGGCACTTAAAAAATATAAAGTATGATGAATTTTCATTATCAAACCAACTTAATTACTTTTCACTTTACACATTCAGTATTAAGTGATAAATTGGGTTATCAAACAACCTTACTTGCGGATCCAAAAAAAACCTTACTTTGACTCTACTTATAATATTTTTGTTCCAGGGGTTCATTCTCTGCTACAGCTGTTATATTTGATATACCCTCTCGCCTCTCGGTAATAGACATTATCACTTTGTAGATAGTGTTGTAGTAACCTCCGTGACATGTAGTTGTTTGAACTTTGACGCAGTCTAGGAGCTACAACTTGCACTCAGGGTCTTGACTTTTTTTTTAAGGCAACCCCTAAGAAGCTGTTCCCCGGTTGGCAAATTTGATACATCTCTCTCTGCTGACCCTCTTGTGGGACCTTTCTTGTAATTGCTTTGTGTTATGCAATCTGCAATTTGTTTTTCTCCACATTGATTCTTAAGGAGAGCAATTTTGTGAATTACATTGCTGAAATGATAAAACCTTGTTTCTCAGTTTGGTTTGGTTAATTCAAACATCTGTGCATGATGTTATTTGATCATTAAAAGTTCTAAAATCTTCTCAGATTGATGTGCAACTGGAAAGTGGTGAATACTTCTTAAGTGACCAAAAGAAGTCAGCAAAGAAGTGGCAGGAAAAGCAGGAGAAACAAACAGAAAAAACAGCTGAAAACAAAAGAAAGAGAGAAGCAGCTTTTGTTCCTCCAAAGGTTTGTTTCGGGAGTTTTGTCCTCTGCGTATTGCTTTCAGTTTTAATCAAGTTCACTTTTTTAACCCAGTTGCGATTGTGCAACCACAGGAACCCATAAGGCAGGATATCGGTACATCAAATGCTGAAAAGAACGATGTGGCCGCCATGGCCATGTCTTTAAAGGTAACAAGATCCAGAGACTTTTAACTTCTCCAGAAAAAGATCTTGTGCTGTGGAGAAGAGTCCATTTAATAGACTTGCATTGCACGTACATTTTATTTTCTTAATGCTTATACATTTGTGTTGCAGAAAAAGGCTAAAGAGTTGGGAAAGCAGAAATCTATGGAGAACATTGATGCTGAAAAATATATTGCTTCTGGAGACCAGCGTCTGAAAAAAAAATCCAGGCACTATGAGAAATAGGTTACTGACCGAGTAGCTCCTGAAACTGTCACATGCCATGGGAGTTAGCCTATTGAGTAGATTCAGGCAAAAGTTAGGCGTGACGATGTTGGTGTCATTGAACTGTTGTTTACGAGGGTTCAAACTTTCTTTTCCTAGAAAACTCTCTCAGGGCCTCGACCCCGGAAACTGTTGAAGAGATTGTTTTGTATCAAATTATGTCACCAAAGATTGGTGACGTTTCATAATTTTTTTTTCCCACAAAGGGATACTTCTCGACACTTCCTTCAGAAAACTTGCACTGGATTTAGGATTATGCAAGCAAGTATGCTTCTTTTTTGAAGGAATGATGATCATTTCCAACAATCTTTCCACGAGGAGTGTGACTAATTATAACCATGTTGGATTCACAGATCAAACTGATCCCTTCCAAGTGCAGCTCCGTACAAACAAGGGGCTGAGGAAAACAGGTAACGTTCCACCAGGAATTCCTAATCTATCTACCTACTCGTGCGGGGGACTGCTTGCCCACCTTACCGACTACTTGATAGGATGAAAATTGGTGAAACACTTTTCCATGACTATAGCTTTGCAAGATACTAATTAATACTGCTGGAGTATTTATCAAATACATGATCGTTCGTTAATTTCTCAAACAAACTCTACATGCAGTACCCTTGAGTATTTCAAAGTCGACCATAGCATCGCTTGTTTGCCCAAATTAGCATGCCTGTTCGTCACGATAAAATGCATTCGTCAATCCAGACAGATGGAGCTAGCTACTACGATTGTCTTCATTCAACTGACGGGAAAAGGGGCCACCTCGGAGGCTCAAACCCACACGATCCATTATCCAAGACACTGAAAAACCAAAACCTCAATCTGAAAACGGAGCATTCCAGAAACTCATCTCCATATAATAAGAGAAGGCAAACATAAGACCTTGGGAATCAAAGAAGGATCAGGAAGAACTCCTTCGCTCCAAACCCTATGTTATCACGATATACCTCTCCGTTCAGTGTCACCAACAGGTATCCTCCATCTCCGCCGCCGGTGTGTAGAATTATGACTGGCAAGTGAGTCCCACTGCCTCAAGGACTCCATATTCAAATATTAAATGGAAACTCGGGGAAGCAATAATACATAAAACCTGCTGTTGCAGGTGGTGGTGAGGTATAACTTTCTTCCTTTCTTTTCGTTCTTTCCGTCCCAATCCTCTCTCGGGCCTATGGCAATAGTGAGCATTTTGCGGCATGAGTACAGCCTAACCCATGCCACCTCTACAAATTAATGCGTCAAATCGTTATGAAAGAGATAACAATCAACATACCATCCATCCAGGCAAGATATGCACCTGATGGTTACCATGTTCAAACATAGAATAAAGTGCACCTTCCCTCTTCCTATGTGAACTGGATAGTAGTAAGCGAAACTGCCAAACTGGTTGTCCCACGGGAGAGAACCGAATTTTTAGTGACTATATGGGTTCAATCCTGATCCGATCCCACATACGCATCAAAAACCACAATGAAAAAGAAAAAGAAAATCCAAACAAGGCCACATTTAGAAATTGAATTTTTTTTTACTTGTAATAACATGAGAAAAGATGTAAACACGAGCTAATTGAACGTTAGAATTGATTGCTTGCAAGGTCCAATCTAAAAAACGATGATAACTCGTACTAGGACATAACTACCAATAGCACATCCCCCATTTAAAGAAAATTAAAAAATAGGACATCCCTTTTTTCCCGTCTCTATACTCAAGTGTCATGGTCACAAACTAGAACCATGTAGATAAATTAGCGTGGCATGGCAAAGCAACAAAGAGGACACAAGTTGCTACTCTCCAACTAGCGTACAATGCAATTACCATGAAATATACGAGGACAAGGCATGCGAATTACCTCAGCTGCAGTCGAAAGAGTCTCCAAGCAAACCCTACACTGTTCAACTTGTAGACATGAATTGTTGTCGAGAATTGTCACCTTCTCCAAAGCTTCAATGGATGACTTGGTGGCAGGAACAAATTTCATTGCTTGCATTGACTCCCTTGTAGCCCTGGCAATCGCATCATGATCATCCGTCGTATGACCCGCAATTGGCAAAGCCCTGGCCCTAACATCCGCAAACTCCCGATCCCTCCTAGCCCTGGCCATTTCATCTGGAAACTCCCGATCCCTCCTAGCCCTGGCAATCGCCCCGGCCTCACTCCTAATCCGAACATCCACAGCAATGCGTAGTACTTTCCGATCCACATTCTTAGGATCATTCACCATTAAATGGGCCAATGAGATTGACTCATCCACCATCGAGTCTGCAACGCTGCCAGAAATATTCACAACAAGCAGAAAGGCAGCAAAAAATAACCTCATGTCCTCGTTTCCAGATAGAAATTCATCGCGACGGATAAAGAATGATCTCTGGAATGAGTAAAGCACTTCCACATCATCGCCATGGTTAGGATTCTCGCGATGATAACTAAACCGTAGTACGACATCAAAGCCAGAGTGATGATAGGTTGCCATGTCTTCATTAATGTTGTCATGTTGATGCTATCATCTTGCGAAAAAGTATAAGAACATATATAATTGGCAGCAGAATCCATGTTTCTGTATGATAATGATGGTAAATTGATACTAGGATACGTCCCTAATCAAAGCCCCACTTTGTGAGACTCAAGAAGTGGAGAAAGTGCTATAATACACATTCTTTATTTTAAGTGTGTATCGAAAGACTTTCTCCTTATTAGTATTAAAAAAATACGAGTATGAAACAAATAAGAATAGTAGTGTTCCCACTTCCCAGCCCACCACGGTCATGAATCCTTCTCTTCTCTTATCTTAATAGGAAATGGGCCAAGCCGTTCCTCCTTCTGCCGCGCGGGATTTGTTTATGGGCCGCTTGTTACCAACCCACTTCACCACTTCATAGACCTCAGTGACCCGAAAATGAAACAATGACGATTTCAGAAATTGAAGGCTTTGAAGCATAGTAGTCATAGTCATAGTGTAGCAGACTGTTAGGGCAGTAGAGACGAAGGCAGAAAGGGAGAGAGAAATCGATATCCAGAAGTTTTGATTTGATCTTTATTCTTGGATTTCCTCTTGTCATTTTCAACTGTCCTGACCTTCAAAAGTTGTGCTTTATTGGGAATTCTCGTTCAATTCATGGGGGTTGTTTTCTCTATTTCTATGGCATCGATAAGATTCGTGTGCTTATCTATGGATCAAAGATTCACAATATAGTCATCAGTTAAAAAGTCAGGAAATCATTCTTTGTTGGTCTAAGTAATCTCCCCTTCTGGCCCGTGTGAAATCTTGCACACTACTTGTTCGATAATTAGTCATAGTAAAGTTTAATGTTCTGGCTACAACGACAATGTCTTGGATCACACCCATTTGGAAAATCAAGTTATATGAGGGTCTCAATAATGCACAAGACCGGTGGAGGAAGTAGACCCAAGAAGAAAATCTACTCCAGAGTCCATGAACTTGACAGAGCCATTGATCTTCAAAAGAAACCATCACTAATATTGCAGCTCAAGTCCATCATTCAAGCACAGAAAACCCAGTCTCTCCTCCTCAGAGACCTTGAAAAGGAAGTTGGGTTTGTTCGGAAATGGAATTTCATGGCTGCTATTGAGAAGTACCCTACAATCTTTCATGTTGATGGTGGAAACGGAACACCTCCCATGGTTACGCTGACAAATAAAGCACAAAAGATTGCTGCTGAAGAAATTAACGCTAGGCAGCTAATGGAACCCATTTTGGTTAAGAACCTAAGGAAGTTGCTGATGTTGTCTATTGATTGTCGGCTTCCCCTTGAAACTGTTGAATTTATTCAATCCGCTATGGGCTTGCCTTGTGACTTTAAGACTTCTATGATTGCTAGATACCCAGAGTATTTCTCTGTGAAAGATGTTAATGGGAGAGGATATCTTTGGCTAGAAAATTGGGATTCGACTCTTGCAGTAACGGCTAGGGAGGAGAGATTGGCGCGCGAGGGGATTTTGGACTCCATTGAACGAGCAGGAAAGGTTAGAATCTCAAAAGATGGTAACTTTCTGGGTCGTTTTGCTTTTCAGTTGAGTTTTCCTGCTGGTTTTAGACCAAACAAGAGTTATCTTGAAGAAGTCCAGAAGTGGCAGAAAATGGAATTTCCTTCTCCGTTCTTGAATGCAAGGAGATTTGAATCTGCTGATCCGAAGGCTCGAAAAAGAATTGTGGCAGTGCTTCACGAGCTCCTAAGTTTGACCATGGAGAAGAGGATGACAACTGCTCAACTGGAAGCATTTCATTCGGAGTATCGGTTGCCTGCTAGATTGTTGCTGTGCTTAATCAAGCATCATGGTATTTTTTACATCACCAATAAAGGTGCAAAGAGTACTGTTCTCCTTAAAGAGGCTTATGATGGATCAAATTTGATTGACAAATGTCCTCTATTGGTTTTTCAAGATAAGTTTGCTGCACTTACGGGTAGGAGAGATACTTATGGTGTTGAGATGCCTTCTCAAGTTTTGTAAGTGAATCTTTTTTTGATAACCTTTTGTAAGTGAATCTTGAACGTGCCTAAGATGGTTCCCTCCTTTTTGAAGCTTATACATTTATGTATGGGCATTGTCATATAGTATCTTTTATTGAATCGAAAAGATCTTGTTAACAATCATAGATTCATGTTGTCATTCCTGCATTTAGTTCTCTTTTCCATTCTTATCTTTGATGCCTTAACCAGACAAAGAAGTACCCATAGAACAAGTTAGCAACTGATGACTCTACAAGTTCCTAACTGATATATATGTACATCTGTACATTTATTTGCTCAAACGTTTTCAAGAAGGAATATCTGATCTGCAATGAACCCTTCAACTCAGAAACAAATCTTCTTTAAGTACCTATGCAAAAGGCGGCCTAAAAATTTGTGGCAAACATAACCATAGTCCACTCCTATTCCTTCCAGCATAATAATACATCAGACTCTTTCTCTTCGGATTTGGCTAGAAAATCTGAGAGGTTCTCAGTCACATGTAGATTGTGATAAGGTTGTAATGTACCTTTCAAACCAGTTTATGCACTTTCTTTGTTATGATGAGATGAAATCTTAGTCTTATGTAATCAACCAAAGTAACTTAAAAGGTATAACCCGTTGTCCCTTCGGTGGCTTCAGTTGGACATCCGATATGGTCTGGGGTGATTCCACCCACAGCATAACCTCACTGTGATGTGTTGGATAATGAACAATTTACCGTGATAACTTGATACTGGCGGGACAGCAATGGTAAGCTTATAATCTTCACATGTTTTAGTTTTTCGCTCAAAGAACCTTCTTGATGCAACCAGATGTTGCCCAGGGCATGCTTCCCTTGCGGGAATCTTTGTCAGAGCAGAATAAAATTCTGAAATTTCCCTATACCTGCAAAAAAATGACATGTTAGAGAGCTGTCAAATGAATCTTAAACTGAATTTCCCAGGAAGTGTCCATGCCCGCACCTGAGTGATTTATCTATTTTCTTCTTTCGAATTGGAGTATTGCTTAAACATGTGAGTAGGAGTATTGCTTAAGAATGGGAGGAGGTCCAGCAGCCATTTCCTTCTCTGTACTTGAATGCGATGAGATTTGAATCTGCTTATCCAAAAGCTCGAAAAAGAATTGTGGCAGCGCTTCACAAGCTCCAAGTTTAATTATGGAGAAGATGCTGACATCTGCTCAACTGGAAGCATTTCATTCGGAGTATCGGTTGCCTGCTAGATTGTTGCTTTGCTTAATCAAGCATCATGGTATTTTTTTACATCACTAATAAAGGTGCAAAGATTACTGTACTCCTTAAAGAGGCTTATGATGGGTCAAATTTGATTGACAAATGTCCTCTGATTGTGGTATTGGGATGCCATCGTAGATTTTTAAGTGAATATTGATCATTCCTGGAGATGGTTCTGTCCTTCTTGAAGTTCATACATCTTGCATTGGCCTTGTCATATAATATCTTATCCATTGAATCGAAAAGATCTTGGTAACATTCAAAGATTCATGTTGTTAGTCCTGTATTTAGTTCTCGTTCCCATTCTTATCTTTTGTTTGCTTTAGTAACTATAGTCACTCTTGTTTCCTTACAGTTTTTCCATTCATAAGACTCTGTCTATCATTTCGGATTCGACTTGAAATGCTAAAAGGATCTCAGTTAGATCATACATGTAGATTGTGATAAGGTTGTGACATACCATCCGACCTAATTTATGTACTTTTTTTTGGTGTGACGAGACAAAATCTGAGTCTTATGCGATCAACCAAAGTAACTTAAAAAGCATAGCCCCTTGTCCCCTTCGGCCGGCTCCAGTTGAAGATCCCAAATGGTTTGGGGTGATTCTGCCAGTCGCCCACAGCCTAACACCAGTGTGCCCTGTTTTTTTGTATTTTTTTTTATCAAGCCAGTGTGACCTGTTGGATAATGAAGAATTTACCCTGATTTGTGTTGCAGTAACTTGATGTTTGTGGGATATCAAAGGTGAGCTTATAATGCACTTAATCTTCACAAGTTAGTTTTTCGCTCAAAGAACCTTCTTGCTGCAATCAGATGTTGCCCAGGCCATGCGGTAGGAATCCTTGTCAGAACAAAATCAAATACCAAAATTTCCCTCTGCTTGCAGAAACAACATGTTAGAGAGCTGCCGACTTTTATAACTCTTGGTCTGTAGTTCCCAGAAAATGTTAGTGTCCGGACCTGTGTAGAGTGATATGACCTGTATGGAGTGACATGTCTATTTTCTTGTCTGGCATGGGAGTATAGCATAAGCATGTCATGAGGAGTTGGAGTGTTTGTTGAGAATGGGATGTTGTCCAGTAGCCATTTTCCCCAACCTAGGAGATTCTTTTGGCCAGAGACTTGGCCAGAGGCCACTACTGTGAGAGACTTAATTCCTCTGGTATTTGAGTCTGATATGAATTTTGCAATAGCCGGCTTGATTTTAACGTACCAAACCTTTCTGGAGCAGCATCTATTTTTAACGTACCAAACCTTTCCGGAGCTAAGATCCTTCAGTATCTTTCTATCTGCAAACTTGATTTTCTTTAAAGTTGCATTTGTCTACGACTCTACGTATTATACTTGGTCGTTTGGCCCCTCAAATTAGGATCTCAATCTTCTTGCTGTAATTCTCTTATGCTCAAAGCGTTTTATTTTTGGATATCCATAAGCTATTCATCATGTTTCTGGGTTCCCAGATTTTCAAGTATTCAGGCCAACACAACAACTTGCCACCCCAATTACTAGCTTGTGACCGCTGCGATTACTCTGCATGTGGTTATTTGGGTGCAATATTTTGGTACTGCACCATTTGAACTCTATTATGAGACATGACTCCGGAGTAGTAAACCATTTTAGCTAAGTAACTGAAATACTAGAATCTATTGGGGTAAATGCATTCATTTTGATCACATTTGCTTGGACCAATGTAAATTTGGAAGGCAAGATTGGATTGTGACTTCAGTCTTAAGACGATTGTCTGCCCAATGAGCAGATCGATGAACGGCCTTTCAACCGAGCCCAATGATCCCCAGATTAGATTTCAAGAAGCTCCTTAGAGCAGTTTTTAACTGCTAATCACATGCCGCTAATTTCGAACTGTCCAATATCCCAGGTTCCTATCTGATAGGCTTGTTTTGCATAGTGAGTAGTGAATGAGTTTAGTGTTACAGTGGTATTATGAGCTCCGAAATAGACTCTGTATAAACTGCTTTGTTTTCTCATAAGCATGACATTTCTAATTTCCGTGCAATTTGGGTTATTGATAGCATTCTTATGATATGTTTTATCAAATTCAGGATCTGCAATAGATTTGTTTGGACAAATTGTCGCAATCTGCTGATACATCACCCTATATCCAACAAAGAGATGCACATGAGGATTCACTCTCCACTAACAAAAGGGACCACAAAAGCTGTGAAGGAAATGTTAGTCGCTCCAACAAGTAATGGACTCTAGCTTCACCAAACCTCTTTATCAGTCATAAGGCCAGAATATATCTTCTTGAATGCTTGTCTCCTTTAGCATCATGAAAAATGCCTTTTCTTCCTAAAGTGGGTAATGTCCTTATTTGTTATTTATTTGCCGTTCATTGTCAGAGAGATGTTAGGCTGAACATGGAAGAGTTGGCTTTATCTCATGAAGACTCATCTGGGTTGTCATTGTATTAGGTTTCTATAATGTCATAAAAACAGCTCTATTAGGTGGTTGAATAGCACAATCTAGTTTATCATAAAAGACACAGGCTGGCCCCTAATGATACGTAAGTTTTACCAGATTTTCTGTGAAATGTTGCGGATAAGTTTAGCCGGCCATAATGTATTTTATTCGCCAATTAAGTTAGTCATTTTACGATATTTGTGTGAGCACACGTCAAGAATCCTGTAGATTGATATAGGCTATAACAAGTGTCTTGTATCCACGTACTCCCTCCGTCTCAAAAAGATTGCCCTTTACGCAAAATGAGAATATAAAAAATATATTTTTATCAAGAAAAATCTATATTTGATAAATTAAAAGAACTAATTGATATTTAGTAATTAGCGACAAATTTTTTAGGGTTTTTTTTTTCTTTTTGACATAAGTGCATTATTTTAAAGTTCTTGTTTTGCAGACTGGACAATCTTTTTGGGAAGTAGATAGAATGTTTTATTTATATAGATAATCTGTATTCATTACAACACACAATGATATGTTTATTTTAAGGATGCATAATTGTACTATAACATACTCGTTATTGGTTCTTTTCGTAGAGATTTTCGCATCACTACTATTTACTATGGTTAATTTATTCAACAATGTAGTTTAAAGAATTCGGGCGCCAAAATCCTTCTTCAGAACAGAATCAAATGATAAGAAGCCAGGCATTGCTTTCTTTTCATCCTATCTTTCTGTAATATTCTTACTCTTCCTCTAACAACTACGGAATGAAACACAAACATCTCCCGTGTATGTAACGCAGTAAGAAAATGATTTCTCCTCATACCGAATATATGAAATCTGCTTCCAAAAAATGAATCAAAAGACATGGAGCTCATATCTTACATGATGACTGGATGGGACAAAGCCTAATCTGTGCAATCGCTATACACTGTAAAGCATTAAAAAGGAGTGGGGGAAGAACTTTATTGGGTTATCTAGTATGTGATAGGGGATGGAAGAATAAGGACCATTCTGCTCATTATAGTGGGTGTTAATGGGATTGCTTTGGCCATTACTTGGGCTGGAGGAAGGGTAGTTTATTACTCCTACTATTCTATGGAACAGATAAGAAATGTGAGGATGCATGGACAGAATCCAATGAAATTACTGTACCATGTTTGCAGACTTGGCGGACTAGATGAATTTTGCATGTAAACATTGCTTGTGCTTTTTTCAATGATTAGGTTTCTAAATCGCGCTATTGGTACACATATTTGCGTTGTTGATACGGCCACATATTGGTTCATGTTGAACAATATCGGCCTATATATAGGTAATTATCACCAAATGTCCAAAACCCCTTCTGTATACAATACATAACGGTCGATATTTAAAAAAATTCTGTAATTATTTGAGGAACAGAACACATGAACTTTAATAATCATTTTGTTGCTTTTGTAGATATGTTTATGTATGAAAGGTTTAGGCACGGACCGAGTATATTCAAAGAAACTTGGTTATTCTTATTCGGTGTGCCTACTCGTATAATTGGCTCTATTTTGTAGGAGTTAATGTACTCGTCAAACTGTTCTATAGAATGTAGTATACAGTTTAGCTCAACCATTAGGCCCCAAATGCCTCCCACGGCATACACACGGCTTCGAAATAAGGTATAAAGCATCGTTTTTCTAGATGAAAAGTTGAACAATTTGACATGATCAAATGTCGTCCGAATTGTGATTGATTGAATGGTCAAGTAATTTCGATAAGAAATAAAGGAGGATTGCATATATTGATTTAGACATGCCAGTAGTGCATATAGACTAGCCGTAAATTCGTAGGCTTTGTTCATATTTGGAGAAATGTAAAACGTGAATCTTCCTGTACGTTCTAATGCCACCAAAACAGACCGGATTGGGCAAACATGAGAAAAAATGGAACTACACCACCCATATACTAATAAAGTCATAGGAGGACCATTTTCTTTGTCATAATCATGCAACTTGGAACCAAATTTCCAATGAAAAAACTTATGGACCATCAATGGTGGACCCAAAATTCCTGCATTTTTCGCGTTGAATTGTCAACAACACATCATGGTGCCAAAAAAAAAAAAATAATAATAATAATAAAATTCCTGTAATTTACTTAAGTGTATAGTGATAGGTGATTCTTTGTTATGTCACTTTCAGCTCTCTCTCTCTTAGCTCTCAAGTCATTGTCTATCTTTAGTACTGTTGGAATGTGCTACTTTCAGGAAAGGGGTAATGGGAAAAAGGAAAGAGAAGATTTGAAAACATAGTACATCCATCTGCTAGTCTTGATAGTGATTATTCTGGCATTGGAATCACTTTTCAAAGTTTTTTTTAACTCATAGGGTAGACCAATCCAACAACATCTGAATACTATCTCATCTCATCTATCCACATAATAGAGCTAGAGACCAATTCCCTCCTGCTAGATGTCATGTGTGGGCACTGCTCTCTCCCTGGCCCACCCCAACCAAAAAACATCAATGATCTTGGTGATTATCTTTTTCCAATGGTGCCAAATGCCAATGTATACATCAAAGGAACAATTACCACACTTTTCAGCAAGCTCCCACTAATAATGCATATATATACATATAAAGAAAAAGAGGAACACAATCATACAACCACTTGATTGGTGGGTTTACTCCCTACATATTGGTCAGGATTCGATTCGATTTTTGGAATTAAACTACAAGAACGTACTTTCTAGTTCCGGCGCGGATGACCTGCCTTTGACCGAACTGAGGAAGAGATTAATTGAGGTGCAAATAAGTTGGCCTAAACACCCCTGACCGGAAAAAAAACCACAAGATGGGAGAGTTTGGTTAGAAACCACGAACTCCAAAAACTGCCATTAATGGGATGATCAAGTCCTGATAGTGTAGGCACATGGAATCTGGGATAGTGGGAGAAGCTGATGTTTACACTTGACAGCTCCACTTTTTACTCTTTGTACACGATTCTTTTACTATTTTAGTACTTTTCAGTGCTTCATCAGTAGTGGGAGCTTTTTAGGATTTCAAATTTGCCATAAACAATGTCTTCTATCTTTAGCCTTACTCCACCTATCACACACAGAATCCATATCCATGTAAAGCAGCAGAACCATGGCCCAAGTCATTGAAATTCTCATTGTGCAAGATATGATTTCAATTGTCACTTGTTAACACTCTCTTCTTTTGGGGAGTTTGTGGATTCTTATCTTGACCCCACCATTGCCTTCCCCAAAAGTCGAACACAATGCACTTGGATATTAGAAAGAGAGATATATATGCTAGCTAGGAGGAGGACTCACCACCTAACCGCATCCATTCACATTGGATTTAGGATCTAACACCAAGACTAAGTATTAGTGGAAAATTTTGTCGGGGAAAAGAAAAGGACAATTAAGAAAATAATAAATCGCTACATTGAAACCCTTACAAACTAATGGGGGTAAACAAATAGCGCGTCCTTCCACTAAATTAAATGGGCCGGAAGCCTGTATGCCCAATTTATGCAAAGTGGGTATACAAATCTGAATGGATAAATCGATCAAGTTTGAAAAGGATCTTCCTGGTTTTTGAAGAATGAATAGCAAAGGGTTTGATCAAGAAAGAACAAGAAACTAAATTTACTTATCATTTCTCGATCTGTCCTTTCCTTTCCCTTAGAAAAAATATCTCTAAAAATCATGATCCAAACAGTCCTAAAGTTTATCATGTTTCTAGATCTATGACTATAGTGGGTCATAATTATCAAATGCTACTATTTGGGAGCCATGCCAACCTAATATGACCAGCTTATTAAAGTTCTTCCAGCACTTGCATTTTTCCCTCCTGCTTATGAGATGGTTATTGTGGGGTCAGCTTGAAAAGGTGGACAAATTAGTATGAGAGAAGGAAAGGAAGAAACAAAATCAATTTCAAAGATTGATGGAGTGGAACATGAGTGCCCCCTTTCACAAGGGAAGAAAAAAGTTGGGACTATCCATCATGGCCCCATCTCTCTTGGATTTTGATTCGTATTCTATGTTTTTGTGATATATATTCATTCCTCCAACCATCTCCCACCTCAACTGAAACTTTTGGAATATGGATTTATATCTCACCAAAGTGGACACACACACCTTTAACACAAAAATGTCTTGAAAAAGGCACAAGCAAGCATGGCCCTAGACATTTAATTTAGGACTTCCTTTTTCTGTCCTCCAACATAAAATGGCAAATATTAGTTTCGGTGTCTCTATTGTAATCGTTGGCACATCGCCGACCTAGCGCATGATGTGTACGTGGCCCGGCCATGAATTCAAACATGTCTAAAATCTCTCCCTTTTTTTTTTCTATTGTAATAAAAAAAATTCACTAACAATCACTCACATGACGGTGGTAAAAGTGAAAATAAAGCAAAGTTAGCATAATGCTTGTCTTACGTCCTTTTATGTCTATTCAAGTTTTTTTTTTGAGGAATATATTTCAAAACACAAAGAGTTACTACCTACTATCTTTGCATATATCAAGGCTATTTACCGCCTTTAAGTCATCGTCTTTACTTAACTTAGGAGACAGTCACGACTAAATATTTTATAATTATCAAAGAAGAAGAAGATAAGGGTTTTTCAAAAAAAAAGTATATATCTATGACCCACATGACATTGATGTGTGATTCTTTGGGCACCAAAGCAAAAGAAGTCGTGTGGGTTAGTTTATTCACACAACTTTTTCTTTGAATTCAATCAAGGGAGGTGGACATGGGGTTTGTGTGGTGGTGTTGGTTGGTTTTATCTTTTCTATATATGCCAATATACGTACTATATATATATATATATATATATTGCTAAATGTGTGTTTGGAGTGGTGATTTTGATGGGAATTCCAATGAGAAATGCACCACTCAACCAAAACACACCCCCCATGATATGTCATTTTCACTATTTTTCTGACGACTACTTAATTCCACCTTTGACAATCTCCATTGTCTCCAAAGAAAGATACCTTAACTTAAACAAAGGTTACTGGAATATCATAATGCTGCCAAAAATAATTTTCAAATCTTACCGGCTGCTATCAAATTAATCAGATTACCGTATGACGTGGGGGTCCACTATTATTTTGAGTATGCACTTATCGCAAGCGATCGGTGATGCTTATTTGGTGTCTTCCACAAACGACTTGTTCAATTGCAACAAATCATCATATGAAAATCATTTAAAAAAATATCCTCATGTAAATAACAAGTCCTTCGATTAGGTCAGTTTAGGTTGTGCTTAAGCGATGAATACCTAAACCTTACTTTAATCAAGTAAAACTTTTTAGAGAAAAAGAAAGGATTGTCTAGCTAACCCTTTTGTTGACAAGTCCAACAATGTTTTTAAATTTTGCTTAGAGCCCAATCTAAGCACATCGAAACGATCGACCAAATTAGGAATTGGGTCAATTGTCTTTACTTGCCAATTAAACCTCCAAAGATTCCAATATTTTGTGTTCACTCTTGAACTCTCTGCAACACGTCTTTAAAAAACAACAAGAAATGTCATTGCTAGTGGCAGAAGAAGATAGGTTTTTCCTTTGGTCTTTAGTTAGCATTGACATAATGTGACTATGACTTCACAATTTATAATTAATATAGCTTTTATGAGATGCTTTGTGACTATTACTTCACAATTAGTTGGTGGGTGTTTTAATTTTGGGTCTAATAGTCATTTGATTGAATCAATCACCCTCTATTATTGCACTGTACCCATCGTTTGATGTGCATATATGACGCACAAAGACAGTGATTTAAAACCGTATCATTTGAATAAATTATCATGAATATCATATGTTAAATATTAGAAGAAACATGGTCATCTTGTGCTAAATAATTATTTGCATATCCTTCTTTTTTTTCATTGGAAAAGTTAGACAAAATTAGAATCTCCATAGCATGTTTGAGGAAAAGATTTAATTTTCATCCAGGGGAAAAACCTATGCATTTCCCAAAAAAACAAATATAATTAATTTGAACTAGTTTGACAGGCAGTTTGAAGCGATGAAGTAATTGTTATTCGAGGGAATTACAGCTATTTGTTGTGCAATAAATCAAGAAAAAATAACAATAGATTTCGAAAATGAAACCAGCGAAGGATCCCACTTCTTTCCTGAGGGGAAAACAGTCACTTTGAATGAGATTCCGATCCTAAAGGTACCTAAGAAGCACCTTAAAATAGGTCTATTATTACAAGTGAACAACGAAGTCAAAATCGAAAGAGGAAATAGAATTATCTGCTAGTATTAGTGTTCCTTAAATTAAGGCATGTGAAATGTTGAGTTAAAAGTTAGGTGATCGAGAGAATGTGTTTCCATTTACTCATAACTCATTTAAGGGTAATATTGTAACTTCAACAGATATTCTTTAACCGACCCAATATTATTAGTCTTCGAGAAATTATTTGAGATATGCGTAAATTGATCCAGACATCTTACATTAAAAAAAGTCAACAAGTCTTAGGTTGTAGTTATGTGAGCGATACCCACTCAAAATTTGCCCGTCTTGTGAAATCTGGTTGTGTTTCATTAGTCCCATGGCTGAGAATTATAGAAGCTAAGGCTCTTTGGTCCCTTTTGCTGCCTGCCGAGAGTCTAAAGTCTTTATGATCACGTTTAGGGGAGGGCTGTTTCGCCTCTTCATCTCCTCCTCCTTACTTTTCATCGAGAAGAAAACAAAATTAAAATCTCCAAAAGGAAGGACCGAGGGAATAGTAAACAAGACAAACGAGTAGTAAAAAATGAATGGCGAAATTGGAATTCTATTCACATGTTTGGAGGCTATGCTATGCCGGTTATATAAAGGAACAGATGGACCAGATCTTGTAGGGTCCATAAACCACCTAAATGTCTATTTATTACAACAACAAATTCAAAGAAATCTGTGGTATTATTTTTTCCCTTTTGGTAACACGAAATACATTGGTGAATAATAAAAGTACAGTGTGCTAGCTGTGACAATAGTTAGAGACGCTAGTGACAAGCGAAGGTCTCATAAGGGCCTAAGAAACAGATCACAAAGTACTGCCCCGCAAACACAAAATATATCAAAGTCTATACTATCGCTAGAAAATAAAGGCTAATGAAAAGCCTAGGGACGCTGACGACGAGAGCCAACAGAAGGGGCCTAACTGTGGTATTAATTTTGTTTGTTTTACCTTGTTATTAAATGCCAACCATGGGGTTTTATAGGTTGTAACGTATGCATACGCATTGGTTGTGACTTGTGAGAGTGGTGGGGTCCAACTTTTGGTCTCACATGCGTGGTTTAAGTGCTAGAAACAAATATGATCTTGGATTCTTTTTTATTTGTATTCCAAAAAATAAAAAATTGTCTTTGTTAATTTCACAGTATTTTTTTTTTGACTTATTAGTTCGTCTCAACAAGTGTATTAAAATTCAGAAATTGAAGGTCTGTTTTAATATATTTTGGCCTTTCGTGAATTTTTTTTTTAGAATTTTGATCTTAATTTTTATTTTTTAGATTCCTATTTCGAGATGAACTGAAAATCCAAAAAAAATTACCCAAACTAACGAATGCTAATTTTTTCAAGATAAACCGAAACACCAAAACATAAAATTACACAAAACTACGTAACGCTAATTTTTTCAATAATGACAAAAAGCTACTCCTAATTCTTTTGAATTATTAGGCTAAAACACCCCCAGTACTGCAAATCTTGTTTTAGTGCCACCTGGTTATTAAATTAAATGCTAATCAACTTTCAATCGGATAAGTTAGAAATTGAGTCCGATCACGCGGAAGAATTGTGAAGTACTAAAATAAAAGATTGAATCTGAAATATAAAAAATTATAGTCTCGATTTCTTTTTATATCGATTGAACATATTCAACGTATTATAATATGTCTTCGCCTTCGGTCTAAGCTTAAATTTGATTATTATAATTTTTGCCTACTACCGACAGTTGCCGCCAATCCCTACTCCATCCGTCACAGTCACCCTACCCATCTACTAATTAGAAAAAATTAAATTAAATTATTTTCCCCACAAGAAGTAATTAAGAGAAAAGAAGCATTGTTTTGTGTCCATTGATGTCACCTAATTGTCAGGACAACAAAAACTGTTGACATAGGAAGAGAATCGTTTCAAAGAACACCTACATTGCTCCCTCTTGATCACTTATGTCAAATTATTGACTTTTTCATTGATGACTTATAAATTTTTAACTTATTTTACGTGCACCGTAACTAATCTTTAGAGATAAATCTTATCTCGTTTAGAAAATTTCGAACTTGAGTTCTAAGAAAGAATAAATATCTAGTCTCCGCTTTGACCATGAAATCCTAGTCTCTATTCCCTCCTAATCTCTCAGGGTCTCCTTGCCTTGCCAGCAATTATCGATGCTACCTCACCCTATCCTATCCTGTCATGCGTAAGCGTATGCAATGGTTGAGAGGAACTGTAGAAATTTAAATGAAGTGCGCGCATACTGACCCACCCGGAACATCCTGCATTGCAAAACAGAAAAGGATGATACTAATTTGATTCAAAATTTGTAATTGTAACGAGTCGTTTGGGTCGTTACAAAATTGTCAAACAAATTGTTGTGCCCTAAATTAGTTGCAAAATTCTTGTTTTAATTGGCTGCAGGAGTTGGAGACCGATCCCTCACACGCATTGATGATGCAAAACTGCTACCAATTCCAACTTCCAAGAAAGAGATTGATGCAATCGGTCACCATCTCCCTCCCCGATAGGTTTCAAAAAACTTTATTAAAAGTAGTATTAATTCCTTCCCACCGCAATTGACCTTGTTAACACAACAACTCAAATCACGCAATTAATGATCTTTTTTTAGAGTTGAGGGAAAGTACTGTCGCATTGAACTCGTCTAGCGTCCGCTGTCCACCCCTCACGTTCCCTCCTACCTCACAAATTACAATATTATGTGACTATTAGTATATATGGTAGAAAAATACTGTAGAAGAGTGTGACGTACTATTTGATATGCGTATTTCAAATGTTCAGTATAATTAACGACATGCAACAACACATAAGACTTGTCTATAATCTATTTGAACAGTTTTGCGAAAGATGAATGCTTAAAATTATCGGAATGGGGGAAATGATCGTGGCAAATCCATGAAGACTCATAGTAGACAAAACAAAACAAGACGATTATGTTTCATTTCACAGATTAGAGACAAGTCTTCCTATCAATGCATTACTATTCATTAAAATTAACTTCTTTAAGGTTTCTGTAACTAAAATTTGACTTTGTTTTGAATCAAGATCTTTTTTAGGTGACGAGGTATTGCATGTGAGTCCTCTACCAGCTTCTTTGACAATCCCAATTGTTTTTATGGTTTCGGCATGCACATCATGGTCAGGTATTGGAACCAATTTTTTTTTTTTGAGTGAATAGATCATCCTAGTTATATTAATCTTTTTTTGAGTGAATAGATCATCCTAGTTATATTAATCCCAACAAAAAATTACAACTAATACAACAGTGGTGTCGGAACCCAGGAGGAGGGTGGAGAGTCCATGAAATCCAAAATGGTAAGTTCGCTCCCGCAACGGGCCAGATTAGGACAGAAAGATCGGAGCCAAATAAGCTGCACACCCCTTCACTGTCGCTGTCGTAGAGTTCGGAAAACTGTTGCCAAGCGGATCGGAGTCACAAGCCAAAACCTAGATTTAGTATTCATCCCTCAAAAAATGAAGGAGAGGGAGGGAAATCTTCATACACCATCTCTCATCCACGGCGGTAGGAGAGGAGGAAAAAAGGCCGAAGAGGAGGGGGGCTGAGAGAGAGGAAGAAGAAATAGATTAGAGGAGGGAAAGAAGAATCGGAAAGAAGTGGCGGCGGGGTTGAGAAAGGGAGCCCCTCCCCACCTAACACACTCTTTCTAAAACTCTCTTGGACTCTCCTGACCTTTTCTATTGGCACTAATGTTGAATGAATCATATTACTTGTAGTTGACAAAAAATAATTTGACCAAGTAATTTGCCGATGTCCAATTAACATGATTTTTGACATTAATAATTTACCCATTGAATTCTACAAAATAAACCATTCGAAAGTAAAGAAAGTTAAAGTTAAATCTCCTTTTACATCAAGCAAGAATCGCATGAAAAAGTCGTCGTGATCCTCTCCTTTGATTATTCACCAAAGCAAGAGTAAATACAAGGACATCCCCATTAATCTATTTCTTTATGTATATGGTAAATTTTATCTGCAAAATTTACCATATAAACAGTTGGAATCATCATGTAGTAATGTACTTGATAGATTGAAAAATAAGTAAAGTGTTTTTAACCCCTATCTATCTATGCCTTGGAATATTATGAATAGGCTAGAGTTCTTAGGCTTATCCCAACCCCACACACAAATACCATCCATGATGAATGAATCAAACAAAAGGGGTCCCCGTTTCTTGTGGAAGACCGCACCAGCAGCCAGCCAGCCAGACAGCCTACATCACACCGCCAAATAAAGCAATGGAAAATAAACACGCCAAAAAGGCATAGCCACATTATTACTGGGACTACTATCATCCCCATTCCTCCTCCTCCTCTTCCCGCTTTCATTAATTTGTCTTCGCTCGCTCTGCCAAATTTTAGCACTACCCCCACACCTATTCCCTTCTTTTTAACTTCATAGTCTCTTTCTGACAAGGACGGCTCCACCCATTAACGTGCCTCGGACGGGATCTCTCTCTATCTCTCTTTAAGTACAGTACCAACCTCACCACATCCATCCAACCATCCAACCATCACAGAGAGAGAGAGAGAGAGAGAGAGAGAGAGATTTTACGAGAAAAGGAACAGATGCCTTACGTTTTGTCCTTTTCCCTGTTTTATACTAATCTCTGTTTTCCAAACCCGACAAAATTAACCACGACAATTGCAACTCCGGCTAACGTACGTAACGATGCGCAAAATACGGTCCAAACAAAAAGAAAAGAAATTTCCTAATTTTAATCTTTTGTAATTTTGCTTACCTTTTTCCAACCTCAGTTTTGGCGCGACTTCACACCTACCCCCCACGGGCTGAACACGAGGAGGTTTTCTTGAGCATCAGACCAAAAACTAAGAGGAGAAAAGTTAGCCAACCTCTGCGCACCGTAGCGTTACTTGCGCTTGACCAACGTGTCAGCCTTTGCGCTGCACGTGTCACTTTCACTTGGCCTTGGCCGTTGACTACACGCGCCCAGTACAACATGGTACTAAATACTAATCCACCATGCAAACGAAATTCAAACCCCCCCTCCTGCTAATCCGCTGGCACCAAAAGCTTAATCCTAATGACTCGCTAAAGTACGCCATAGCCAATCGAAGTACCTAAAAAAAACGAATAAATGGCAGTAATATTGCAGGAAACTTTAAAAAAAAACAAAACAAAAATACAAAAGGGCGCTAAACGAGGGCAAATGGTGTTTTTTTCCTCGAATTTTTCTACAAAATATACTCGATTTCTTTTCTTTTTCTGGATAAAGTTCAAGAGGGCATGATAACGTGCAAACTGGCGTTCTTGACGGCGTTACAGACGGGGCAAGCATGGACCGACGACCCACAAACAGCACAGAGACAGAGATGCCTGCAAGGCAACAGCAACACGCACGACTCCACCTTCCCACACTTCCTGCACAGCCTCTCATTTCCACTCCCACCACCACCGCATTCAACACTCCCCTTGTCCTCGTAATTGCTGCCGCAGCACGACTCCGCGTCGTCCGTCATATCCGCCCGCGCCGGCGGCGCTTCGTCCAACCCGCCGGCGAGGTTCTGCTGCTCGTCGTTGACGTGCGCTAGTACTTGTTCAAGGTTGGTTCTGAGAGCGTTGGCCGTGGCCTCGTTCGACTGGGCCAAGTCTCTCCATATCTGGTTCTCCATAAAAAGTGACTTCACTCTTTCTTCCAGCGCCCAATTCAACTTCCCAATCTTGTCTATCTCTTCTTCCTTGGCTCTCAATCTCTTCACAACTCCTTCCTCCACCGCCGCTATAATCCTCCGAGAATACCTCTTCCGCCTCTCCTCCATCTCTAGTCTCACCTTCTCCGTCTGGTTAATTTGCACACAACCCAAATTCTAATATCAATATACGTAATCAAAACGAAAATAATAATAATTTAGCAAGAATAGGGCCATAAACGGAGACGTACATGTTGGGCAATGAAGCGATCGATCTCCAACTGCTGTTGATGGATCTGCAACGAGACGTCTTCGCCAAGGAAGGTGAAAGAACTGCATCGATTGTTGCTTTGGTTGTAAATCTGGCCGTTGGGGAAGGACATCAGTGGATTAATCGAATCTCTCGTGCGTTTTCTAGAAACCGATGGAATGGCGTAGGAAAGACCGCTGTCGGATTTCATGGCCGAGTTATTGTTATACAGCGGGAGCAGAGTCTCTGTCGTCGTCCCAGATAACGGAGGCAATCCGTATCCGATCAGATTGTTGTAGGCATTAATCACGTTGTTTTCTGTTCCGTTCATGATTTCCCTACATACCATTCGAAGTCCAACGTCAGGAAATGTCTAACAATATTGGAAAATGAAAAGGAGAAAAGAAAAAAAAAAACAGAGACAGTACCTGTTGCCGATGATTTGAGAAGGGAAGATGTTGAGGTGCCGAGCCTCAACAGCCATGAAAAAATGATTTCTTCTTCTTGTTGTTGCTCTTCTCTCTCTATATATGTATATGTAGAATCGTTACAGAGAGATGATATATATGGGTGTTTGATTCTGTTTCGGGGAAGATGAGAAAAAGGGAGGAGGGATGAGGAACCGAACAAAAAGCATGCAATAGATGTGGCAAGGGCGTATGGAGGGGTTTATTAAGGGTTTGGTTTAGAGAGAGAAAAGGAGTCCGTACTTTATTTATTTATCCCATCAAGAAAGAGAAACGATTGTTATATGCAGAGGGGGAGAGAGAGAGAGAGAGAGAGAAAACGACGGAGGGAAGAGAGAGATTTGTTTGGTTGGGGGGTTTTGTCTATTTTCGAGATTTTTCAGTTACCGGAACGGCCCTCCCTCTTAAGAAATCTTTGACTCCACTCTCCACAAACCAACAAACAGAGATGCGGTCAGTGCGTTAATTTGGCTTAATTTCAGGGGCTATTCCGAGATATGAGCGGCTGTTTTTTTTATCTTTTCGTAAAATTAATTTATGACTCGTAATTGCGTAACTGACACTATGGGCAACACGTGGACACATGCCGACTGGCACCTGCCACGTCCGTACACATAATATATCCATAATATAGCCAGCCACCTTCTATCTCTTCTTTCTATGATTTTACTCTTCTTTTTTTTTTTTTTTTTTACTTTTTTGGTCTTTTTCACATTCAATGCACTTTTTCTTCGTTTTCTGGTGCGGAGGTTAGGACCACACCACACACCGTAACACGTGTGGGTCCGGAACCACGCGTGTGGGGCATGGTGTTTTTTTACTGGTGGGGAATACTCTCCTACTGCATAGGGCTTGTGGGTCCTAGTTCAAGAAATTGAAGGTGGGGTGCGATGGCGTGATGGCCGGTTTGATGGGCAGGGCCGGGCACGGTTGTCAAACACCTCTTGCATGAATAATTTCTCCTTGCCATGCCATCTCTTCTGCTAGTGCTAGTTTTGTTTCTTTCGAAGCTTCTTCATTTTTTGTCGGCATTGATTCCTTCATTTCATTGTGAACACCCTTTTTCTGTGTAATCAATTTTTGGATTAACAAAGAAAATTTGGAAACACTAATCCAGAAGCTTACCCTTTCCTTGTGAACCAAATTAGGGATTGGGAGCCAAGCACCTTGTCGAGCCTATCTGGACTGTCCAAAAGTATTTTTAATAATTCAGATTAAGAAACAAACTCTTTCTTAGAAGAGTTTAAATTTTTAATCCGAACCATTAATTGATAAGATGGACGGTCTGTATGCGCTTGGCAAGGTCCCCGGGTCAACCATATCTCACGGCAATATTCTCGCAAATTTTAGTACTAAGTTAGAATGTGTTCAAATACACTTCACGCTTGCGCTCTAATTCACGCAACGATGAATTATGGGGGGCTTAAGATATTAAAAGGCACCATTGACGAATACAAGGATAAATCAAAATTGAAGATATGTATAGTTTTTGTGAAATTGTACTAATGACTTTTGCTTTGTATTTTTCTTTGCGTTTATTAGGGGAGAGAGTTTATTGTCATATAAAGGAATCATTCAACGTAATATTTCAAATTTTTTGTCTGTAACTACCGTAATAAAAAGCTCAAACACAATAGAAACAACAAGGATAAAAACTAACTAGTACACGAGAAAATAACAATAGGCCAAATGAAGTCTTATTATTTCCATTGCACAAAAAATAAAAGGAAGTCTTATTCATGTAGTGGTATTGTACTAATAGAAATAGATGAAGATTTAACAAGGACAAGAAGATGAACCAAAATACTACTCCTACCATACTTAATTAACATCAGCTACAATAATTAATCATGGGTTGGATTGGAAGTGATGCTTTTAAGGCAATCCTCCTCTCTTTGCGTTATTAATTACGTCATTAACTCCATATTATTAATTTACTTAATCTTCACATAAATCTGTTTTTAACTTATGCACCGCTTCACAAAAGAGCTAGCTCATTTTGTGGGGACAAGCACAACAAAAATAATGGTAGGGAATTAAAAGTGACCAACAACTACTCTTTAATTAATTAGCAGTAATTAATATCGCCTACTAGCTAGGCTTGATCCTACATGTACTTCTTCTTCCCATTTAAGAATGCATAAGTTAGCATTACGATCGAGTAACCTTTGTTTAGGACAACTTAATATACTAATGCTGACAGTTTTTATTTATTATGACTTCTTAAAATCATAACCTCCCACTTGCCTAGGTTATTGTTATTTATTTATTTACTTGGTTAATTCCATGAACCGTCCCTAGGTGGGGTTGGATCAATTTCACATTGCCTTGCCAAGTTTATATATGGATTGGTGGGTTAATTCTCTATTTGTCTCCAATGAGTCAAAGCTAACAAAAATATAAATTTTGAGACATATCATTCTTTTCATATACATTATCTATAAAAATTATTTGGCAGAAATTGAGAAACGTGTCTAGAATTCTTAAGCTGTAGGCAAACTTTTTAAGGACTTTGTTTTTCTTTTTCTTTGTTCTTTTTAAGAGTTGGGTCCAATTATCTGGTTCTTTCTTCTGGTCCATCACAAAGAAAGGAATCGAAATAATTCACTGTACGTATATGGCAACAGAAGTAAGCTTTGTTTGTCTTTGACTTATTATTATGTTTCTCTATTAATTAATTGTTTTCCCCAATTTTAGTTTATAGTTTTTTGCTATACCATACAAGATAAGTTACAAACATACATAAAAAAGATGAGTCAAGAGTCAAGACATCTCAAATTCCAGATATATACATTCAACAATAAGATCATATTAACAAAACCAAATCATCATTTGAAGGATCAGAACTTGCGTGCTAGACCAAGTGGATGGGTGCTTGTTCCAAGTTGATATAATCTAATGTTCTCATACTTCCTAGAAGGAAAAATGGAGGATTGTCCTAAGATTTGAAGATACATAATTTGTGTGCGCGAGCAAGAGCGTGAAAATGTTTTTGAAACGCATCACAAACTACTAAAATCGGCAAGACGAAAATTAAAAGGGCTATAGCGATACGAGAATCGAAAACGAGAGTGCATGATCCTAACATGAGGGTAAAAGTGCAAGACACATGCCCGGTACGTGTGACAAGTCACAAGGCATTAAAATGCCAGCCACACTGACTCCGCATTATCCCCGGCCGGGACCTCGATCTTGTTGTTTAGTTTGGTTTTTGCTTTGTACGACCACTCATAATAAAGGGGATAGTGTAGTACTAGTACTGCTTGTTGGTTTGTAGTAGTAGTAGTGGTGATTTTGTACGATATAGAAAGCAAAAAATTAGACCGGTCTTCTTTCTGCTACATGTCTCTTATTTCAAGTTGCATGATTTGTTTGTTACATTATGTTCAGTCCATTGGGAGGAGAGAGAGAGAGAGAGAGAGAGAGAGAGAGAGAGAGAGATTCCTGAGGCATGAGTAAAAGAGGGAGAGAGAGAGAGAGAGATTCCTGAGGCATGAGTAAAAGAGAGAGAGATAGAGATTCCTGAGGCATGAGTAAAAAACAGATGAAAGGTAGATGGGTGGATTCTCCAATGAGATCTTTCTAAAACTCCATTATTGATCCCATCAACCCACCCATACGCCACGCCATTTGGTTTTGGTTTTAACCACTCAGTACGTACCGAAAAATCAAAAGAACGAAAAAGTAAAGTTAAAAAAAAGAGAGGAAAAAGTAAGTGAAATGGGTCACAACACACATTGCATTTGGTTCATTTTATGGTTACATCACCAAAGAAAGCTATATACCTAATTTGTGGAGTGGAGGGCTTCAAAGATTGTTGAATGCATGCATTTTGCCATAATTTAATCACTTAATTAACATTGAATAATTAATTAGTATTAGTTATTTGAACAGATAATTAAGTTACTACGCGTACGCAAGGGATCATGTGTTTTTGTTCTTCCTCCTCTTTTAATGGCTATATATTAAAGCATGCACCCTTGACTTGACTTGTTGGGGGTATCTCTTTTCAAAATTTCTCTGTTCTTCATTTAATATTATAAACGTATCCATAACGTTGTATATAATTTGCATGTGATCTCTGCACCCATTTTAAATGAATCCCATCCGGAGAGATTTGTACCTTCCCTCAAACACGGCAAGAACAGAGAGAGAAGAGTAAGCCTGACAAAATCAAAGATTGGTTCAGCTATACATGTTTCATGTGTTGCAGAGGTGATGGAATATGAGAGAGAGGGTCCACAATTGACCAGAATTCGATTCATGAAACATGTCGTAAGATATTATTCGAGATGCGCATAGGATGATCTAGATGCCCTGACCGTTGGAGGAAAAAAACAGAAGAAAAGAAAGAATTAAGATGGCGGGGCCGGGGAGGTTGGTTAATTAGAACAAGGGGAGCCCCAACAGCAAAGGCTAAAAGGAAAGCGCACTTTAATTTTTGCCCTCATTCTTCATCTCCTGTGCGACAAAGTCTTGGGGGGGTAGCTATCATTATTTCTTGTAATGGACACATACCTCACCTTGTGCCCACGACACAAGGACAACCTAAAAAGTGATCAACTCTACGGAGTATTATATTTCAGAGTTGGAGTACTATATTATATTATGGCCATCACTGCCCAAACTAGACCGTTAAAGTTTCCAAGATATTGCCGGGAAGGTAGCTTTAGCTTAGCTTCTAGGTAGCTGCATTTCAAGGACTTTTTTTATTGGGCCCCCTCCCCTCCCCTCCGCTCCGCTCCCATCCGCGTTGTGGAGTAATTAAAGTGGTTGTTGCCTTTGGGCTATTGCTCGTGGACCCACTTTTTTCTAATTCGATCCGTTCAATAGACGCCAAGACTAAATCTACAAGTAATTTATTACTCTCCTATCCTATCCTATGGACAAAGCATAGAAGCAAGATCAAATTATTTTACTATCATATAGCATAGCAAATACTAAAATAAGCTAGGGCAAAACATAAAAGATGTAGAAATGGTCTCGTGCCTCAAACCCTTTTTTTTTTTTTTTTTATTGGGGAGGGCTGCTATATATTATTGGAAAAAAAATAAAAAAATCATGCACCTCCTTTGATGCTTTTTATATGACATACCAGTTGATTTTCTTGTCTTCTGGAGAATGGTAGTGCCCACATGAAGAAATGCGAATGAGTTGCTAGGGCCGACATAGGCTTTGGCCAATTGTGGTTACGGTCCACCTTAGATATAATACGCATTTATATTAATTTTTTTCATATATTCAATGTGAAAGAGTCCGTATAGGTTTGCTTGCGATTGCAATGTATATGTCATTCTTACTCTTATATTAACCTTTAATTAGTAGAGCATATATTACTCTTATATGTATATTTTAATTTATTTTCTCATCGATCGTTTCTAATTTCATCAACAATACATTATCACCACCATCCAATAGTAAATCACCACGGTAGCAAACTATAAATTCCAGATGTGTTACGTTGTGATTCCATTTTTTGGAAGACCTTACGTAAAAATTGACAATCATCGTACAGAAATTTTCTCTGTCCTAATGTGGCCCCTCTCAAATCAAAATCCAAATCCTAGTGCCGTATGAGTTGTATGAATACACATAAGAGTTACCGAAGACACGGTGATGCTATCCAATCCAATGACATGCTGTCATGCTGATGTGTCATTTTTTTGTAGTATTTGTTCCAATCATTAACCCAAGAGCAATAATGGGCTATTCCAAGCCCAGCATGATCCAAAGAGAAGTCTTGCCATGAGATTGGGCTTCACCCAACTTAACAATTTGGGCTTTGAATTGCTGAGCATTCATCCGGTGATGTTTTTTTTTTTTTTTTTTTTTTGGAAAAGGTCAATTTCATATAACACAAAGTCAGCTTGGTAGATGAGAATCTAGTAAAAATTGCAAATTGGGCGGAATACAACCCGAAAAAAAAATACAATTTCTACTAAGGCAATTTGCAACAAGCAAGTGCACAACTTTGTTTTTCTTTCTACAACACAAAACAAAGGACCAATTCCTAGAGCTAGCCCAATCTTTGATGTCATCCACCAGTGCTCTAATCTCCCAAGGACTAGAAGACTTGGGATCCTTGAAGCAGTTGATAAGTTCCAAACAGTCCGACTATATGAGAGCCCATGCCTCAATGGTAACGGCTGAAGTTGCAATCGTTTCACCCATACACCAGAAATGAGCTGCTTCACCACTATCTCTCGCGATAACACCAAAGACAGTCAAGCTACAAGAGGATTTAAAAGCTCCGTCAATATTAAACTTCACGACAGGGGAGGGAGGAGGGATCCATCGATTATCCCTGATGTTAAATCCATACAATTATCAAGTGGTTGATACAATGGTACGAGTAATTCGATCCGTAGTCATGTGATAGTCATGTGAAACCTTAACTTTGGTCATGTGATAGTTATGGTGAAATTCCATAAAGATGACTAGTCGTACTGAGACTAATATCTTGTCATACAACTTAGTTAAGGTTTGGGAGTAGACTGCATGGCGTGCAGTTCGGCTAACGCTGACCTCGTTTCGCGTCCATTTCAATGGTCGCATCCATTCCCAATGTAGAGCTCATGAAGTACTATAATCAACGGATCAAAAAAACAAAGAACTACAATCACATATCCTGAATGAAAATCATGTTATGGCCGGCCATAGATCTTCTTTTTCTTTTACAACATAGAAGGTATATATCCCCATTCTCAAATGAGATGCATGACACTAATTCAGTTATGGCCGGCCATAGAAAACCAACACTCACGGAAAACAGTTAGAAGCAACTAAAGAGAGGGACCACTAGACTCGCCTATGAGGCTACCCACATGACTTTACCTCCCAAATGGTTAGCCTATCCCCGAGAATTAATCCAACTCACACCTCCAGGGTGGGAGCAACCCCCTGGCCAGTGGAGATCAATAACCTTCGTTGGGTGAATGAAAATTTTATCGGAGCACATTTTATTTGCTCTTGAAGTTATAATTAATGCAGTTTATATGCCCAATTTATTTCGTTTCTATATGGATTTGTTTCGATCAAACATTATTATTCGTTCTCCAATTGACTTGATCTTTTACGTGATCGGAGTTGGCCGGACCGTACGAAGTGCATTCCAATACCCAAACAGCAGGCAAGCCGTTTCCTTGAGGTTGCATGTACATTTCCTTGTGAGAAATGTGAAAAAGATATTACACCAGACAACATGTGTTTCATGGAATTGTACATACTGTACTATATTGAAAACGTGTTCCACGAGGAGACTTATTTTCAATTAGAGCTTGTAGAGTTATACTTCGATACAATTTGCAACGACGTCACGTCACGCTGAAGCAGGAGGCGCTGCCCACTCCCATTTAACGCTGCCGTTTTGCCTCATTAAGTGGGTCCCCACATGTGCTCTCCTTTTGTTTGTTAAGGTCCGTTTGGAGCAACAAAGCATTAAACATATAGCAAATAAAACTTGTTTCACAATTAGTAACGCTTTACCGATATCGGGTTGAACTAACTTTTTTCAAATAACCCATAAAATATATTTCAAGATTAATGAGCGGTTTGAATCATCTTTGTGAGACCCAAAATGAGCCCCATAAAAAATCAATAAATCATTAGTCCGAAGTTACGTGGCTTTTTCACTCACAATTCCTAACGTCCGACCGATATTAGGTTGAGCTAATATTTTAAAAAATATTTTAAGAATAATGACCGGCTTTAATCCTTTTTATGGGAGCCAAAATGGGCCAAAAATAATAAATTAGTAATCAGTTATCGAATTTAGCAAACAAAAGAAGAGCTCAAAACAATGACCTGAATTATTCAAATAGCTAATTATTCTTAATATATACCCTCCGTCCTGATTTGTTTGTCCCTTTTTTGACTTTTTGAGAGCGTTTGATCTCTCAAGGAATTGGTTATAATTTTCAATTCGTAATGTTTTTAATATGCAATATGGATCTTGTTTGATAGATCTCAATTAGTTTTATTATACAAAATCTTCAAAATAAAAAAAATATTATAAAATGTAAGATATAAGTATATTTTTGAAATACACGTATTTCGACAATTAGACAAACAAACTGGGACGGAGGGAGTATTTTACAGGTTCTTAAAAAAAATTAGTTTAATCCGATGCTGGTAGAATGGTACGATATGTGAAAAAACCACTTAGTCGCAGAGTAATGATTTATTGATATTTTTTTTGGGCTCTTTTGTCCCCACCAAAATGATTCCAACCGCTCATTATACTTCAAATACTTTTTATATGAGTTTCTAAAAAAACATTAGTTCAGTCTGATATTAGTGGGGTGTTACAATATGTGAAAAAATCACTTAATTTCAAACTAATGATTTATCGATTTGTTGTGGCCCTTGTGGGACTCATTTTGGGTCTACAAAGATGATTCAAAATGCTTATTATTCTTATAAACTTTTTTTATGGTTCCTAAAAAAAATTTAGAATCAATATTTTTTCTGAATCAATCTGATATTCATACATACAGTGTTACGAATTTTGAAAACGCCACCTAATTTCCAACTAATGATTATTAATTTTTTGTGAAACTCAGTTTGGATCCCTCAAAGATAATTCAAACTGCATGGAAGGACATTACGAATTATGAAAGAGGTTTTTGTTTGCTTTGTTAATTGTTTGCTCCAAACGGACCTTAACAAACAAAAGAAGAGCAAATGCGTGTGCGGACTCCCTTTTAATCAGGCAAAACGGCAGCATTAATTATAGGGTGGGCCGCGCCTGCTGCTTCACGGGGACAGTAGAGTAGGCGCCCAACAATTGAGAATTACCCCTCATGTAATTTGTTTGTCCAAATAATTAAAATTTCACCAACCTCACGAGGAGAGCTTGAGAACTACCTGAAAAACAAATTTACCCATAGAAAATGTTTCGCCTACCTCACGAGGGCAGCTCACTCTGGAATGGAATTCTTCAAAAAGATAATGGCTAGTAAAACTTTAAATATTACAAACTAGGAAGCGGAGCCACCAACCGTTTGAAGCTCCAAAACCGGCGATCCAAAACCAACGGCAAACTCGCGGCTGCAAACGAACAAGTGGAGCAACGGTGAACAACAAGCTTTAACTGCAACAATCAGCGCTTTGCATTTCATTTTTTTAGTCCTTTCGCACCGTTCAATTCCTAACTACTACTTTGTTTTCGACACCTGCAAGATTGTGGAGAAAGTATCTGTGGGCATGATCCGGATTCGTGGCGTGGTAACTACCCACTAGAAAGCATTCAACAACACAACTCCAATTGGAAGAAAGCTTTTCAAATTGTTACTACTACTAACAAAGAAGCAAATTCATGGTTCCAACAACACATTCTCAATCCAACGAGCCTAAAAAAGGAATCCACCACCACCCAATATTACCTGATTCATTCAATATGAAAATGAATCCACTTCATATCACATCTATGATCTATCTATCTATGAATTGAAAAACTGACAATCGAAGCACTGAGATATTATAAAGCTGTGACCCATATGCTTTAAACTATTTTCACTGAAGCTAACTTACGTCGTCGGGTGCATTTCTGCTAAACTAAATAGACTAACAGAACGGAGGATACTATCGTTGATTGATTTGGGGATTAATTTTCCCTATGTGCAATGTAGTTCGCGAGAGCAATCAAGGGAGCCGCCTTGTGTTCATCGAACCCAGAGAGCTGATTCTTGGCCTCCCTATTCAATTCCTCCGCGAAATCTCTGGATTTCTCAATCCCGATCAGCTTCGGATACGTGACCTTATCCGCCACCAAGTCTTTCCCCGCCGTTTTCCCCAACTCATCCGACGATTTCGTCACGTCCAGTATGTCATCCACTACCTGAAACAACAGCCCGATACACGTCGCGAACTTCCTCAGCTTCTCCACCTCCTCGTCCGATCCGCCTCCCAGGATCGCCCCCGCCACCACCGCCCCCTCCAGCAACGCCGCCGTCTTGTGGCGGTGAATGAATTCCAAGTGCTCTAACCCCACATTTTCAGATATCATTCCTTCGGAACTAATATCCACTACTTGACCTCCAACTAACCCCTCCGCTCCGATCGACTTGGCTAACTCCCCGATAACGCGGACGATCTGGTTGGAGGAAACACCATCATCACCAGCAGCAGCTATCGTGGCGATGCGCTCGAAGGCGAAGGCGAGGAGGGCGTCGCCTGCCAAAACGGCGACGTCCTCGCCGAAGACCTTGTGGTTGGTGGGCTTGCCGCGTCGGAGGTCGTCGTTGTCCATGCAGGGCAGGTCGTCGTGCATTAGAGACATGGTGTGGATCATCTCCACGGCGCAGGCCGCCGCCATCGCCGTGGACTCGAGGCCGCCGACGAGCTCGCAGGCGGCGATGCAGAGGATGGGGCGGACACGCTTGCCGCCGGCGAGGAGGGAGTAGCGCATGGACTCGTGGATCTTGATGGGGTCCCTGAGCTGGACGGCGGCGTCCAGGGATTGGTTCACCGAATTGGCTTTTCGGACCATGTACTCCTTGAAATTGAATTGTGGGTCTTTGACAGCTTTTTCTTCTTCTTCTTCTTGTTTGGTGAGAATTGCAGAGGTGGATAAAGGAGAACAAGAAATGGGTCGTGATGATGGTTTTGGATTTGGATTGTGAAAGGAGAGAGAAAGTGGGAAATTGGATGTGGATCTCCTCATACTGGGAATGGGTAGTGAAACCATGGGAAGGGTCTGAACCCAACATGAAATCGCGCTAAGATTCCCAACACTCATTGTTACTAGATAGGCTAGGAGGAGTATATCCTAATTGGAAGTACAGAGAGCGAATCAAATCAAAGCCAGCAGCAGGAAAATCCAGTCTACTCACAACTCTCCACCAAGCAAGAAATGCCTGATACTAATAATTTCCCAAATAAGAAGATACCGTTTCACTCTCGTAATTTTATACCAGTACTATCGGAAATTTGGTGACGCTTGTTCCGGTGTGGCTTTGGGCCCTTTTTGGCCATAGGATCTAAATTTTTAGGGATATAAATTTTTTAACTTAATCCAACGGTTGGAAATGAATAGGAACAGAAGTACGGAGGAATATAGGTACAGAAGACTTGAGCTCCTCATTTAGTGAAGAGTGTAGATAATCGGACTCCAAACGAGTAATTAATTACTGGAGTAGTACTGTATTTCTGAAGAAGTGGTCCACACTCAGAGGCGAGAGTCCCACAAATTGTTGAAATCTCTCTCCAATTTTATTTTTTTTTGATCATTAAATCTCTCTCCAATTGATTGAGAAATTTTTTAATGCCAAGCGGACACCACGTGGTAATCGCTCAGTTCATCCGAACCATTTATTTCGGTTTAAATAACCCGGATTTGTATGGAGAGGAGAGATAGTATGGGGGTAAGAGGAAAAAGAATATTTCAATCTGAACCGTCCAATACACTTTTGGACGGCTCAGATATGCCAGCTTGGGCACCACGTCAGCTGGGTGATATGGTACTCACCCGGCACTGTAAAATTTCTCCAATTGATCAATGAGTAAAACTCCAAATCCTCATTACTAATGAAACCAGATGATTAAATTTGGATTGATCAGAAGATGCTCAGTCTCAGTTAGAATCCGTTACTTGAATGAAACAAACCTGGATTTGCTGAAACGTATTTGATTAGTATTTTTTATGATAAATTCTGTACGTCCAGTAAAACATCAAGTTCTGTTTACCTACCAGACATCACCTAACGAAAACTAATTCTCTCTTGATAAGTTCTTAAAAAAATTAAATTTGTGTCGATTCTACCACCAATAAATACAAATCCGTATCCAGATAAGATTGCCACAGACGAAATTTCACGAACAAATCCGTATGGAACATTAAGTATGAAATTGACATTAACCTGTAAACCAATGACTCAATTGTTTCTCGAAAGAGATGAGAAAAAACATGCTCAACATCAACTAATTGAAAGAAAAACCCAGTCCATGCTTTTTCTCAAGAGATTACACGATAGACTGTTGCCTGTTGGTGACTTCGGACAGTCTATTTAGCTTTTGAAAATTTCTGTTTGGTATTTGGCCATGATTTTCCACGTACGTATCTTATGTACTAGTATTCCCAGATTTATTCCAAATGAAACAGGTGTCTTATGTACTAGTATTCCCAGATTTATTCCAAATGAAACAGGACATCCCGACGTAACGTTTTGCCCATATGAACGGAAACATAAAAGCAAAAAGTAAATTCTGCGTCACTGTCCGGAATCTATTTTCTCCCCATAGTT
>BPLS01000396.1:113447-149392 GCA_019656275.1 Rhododendron kiyosumense | reverse complement strand
TATCAATGTCGGAATCCATTCTCTCCATTGCCATAGAAATCTCTAATCTCTAATTCTCTGTCCGGAATCTATTTTCTCCCCATAGTTTATCAATGTCGGAATCCATTCTCTCCATTGCCATAGAAATCTCTAATTCTCTGTCCGGAATCTATTTTCTCCCCATAGTTTATCAATGTGGGAATACATTCTCTCCATTGCCATAGAAATCTCTAATTCTCTGTATCGTTCCAATATTATCGGATGTCCCAGAAGGGACGAAATCTCTAATTCCCCACGGATCACTATCCAAGAAACTTAAGACCAAACAAACTGCACACTTCGAGGCCTAGTTCAAGAACGAACAGCTATCAAGAATCAGATTCACCAGTACGCAACAAGGCAGCAGCTATGAGAATTGGAGAAAAGCCCCCCTTAACATCTTTTTTAATTCCGTGTGGAAAAAAAAAAAAGGCACAATCACGAAAAAAGGATCGATTAGTTACTTCATCGCTTCTCTATCCAATCCCACGTGTTCCTTCCACAGTTTGGATTATGAAGTTCCTGGGCAAGTAAAGTGAACAGCTAGGTACAGTCAATATGCAACATATTTCAAGGTTATCACTCATCACTTCCCTTTTGTTTCATCACTCAAATAGGATATACCTACCCGCACCTCCACAGCTGCTTTTTTCCTGTGTCGGAACGAAAAAAAGATTTCATACAACAAGACTACCAAGAAGGATTGGTATGTATGTACTGCAGATTCCAACATTAAAAACCTTATTAGCATTCCATCAACAAATTGATAACCCTAACAACCACAGCTATTCAGATCCAATACCAGATCACTCCATTGCATTTCTGATGGAAGAGGGAAGAACACAACAATGTGAAGGGAGAAAGAAAGACAAAACATGTCAACTTTAGATAGGTTAAACAAACGCCTCCTCAACAACAGTCAACAGGCACCGAATGTCTCTATTGAAAGGGGGTTCACTACATATTGACTGCTAATACAAGTAACTCACAAACAGAGAAGTGCTCCTCAACCACCGAATGTGTCTATTGAAAGGGGGGCTCACTACATATAGAAGCAATTAGCAACCCTCCATTCACCAAAAAAAATTAGCAACTGTCCATCAGGCTTTTGAGTAATGACTGGTCGATGCTTCAGGGAATTTGCAAGTGTAGCTATTTCAATTGCCATAAACAATCATACTTATCACATTCTTTATGCTTACATTTATTTAAACTCTCAAAACACAGTTCCTAATTCCTTGCTAACCCCGTTTTGTGTCTACAACTGTTCAGAGCTAATCCAGCCCCAATGATCACATTTGCTTTTAGTGCAATCTATCCTCCATGATAGTTCTAGTTCTGGGAGAATTACTCTTCTTTATAGGGTCATTCGCAAATAGACTTCTCCAAATTTTGTTCAAAGAACCAACCAAGCAAATACGGTCTTTTTTCAGTCAAGCCATCGTGTAATCTTTTGGACCCACCCCGTAAATTTTATCCTAATTCTAGGAAGCAGTGTGCAGTTCTGGATCCAACAGTTCATGGTAACCGAGGAATCACAAAATCAAGGAAACATACATCTTATGTAAATTACATCCCACTTCAAATCAAGGCCCTTGGGTCTGTCAATGTAATTTGATTGGATTCCCAAAAGGCCAAAACAACTTTCGAGTGTAGCTAGTAGCCTCACTACTAGGAATCACAAACTAATGACCAGTAGCCTACTACTACTCATACATCTTATGAGTAGTGATCTTGATAATTTGCTAAGATTTCCGAAATAACTTTCCATGTAGCCAGCAGCCTTACTATTAGGAATCACAAACTTGTAACCAGTAAGTACTAAGTAGCCTACTACTAGGAGCTACATTTCATCCTCAATACTAATAGGAACCACTTCTCATAAATTACAGGTCATGTTAGTAGTCTCAACCACCCCTTCTTCTCCGTCCGTGTGGTCAGTAGTCTATTTCACATACTAGGAACCACTCTACTTCCTTTATCAAAATCAATGACTCAATTCCACTTACTTTATCACTAGTAGGAGCTCCGATAAGTCATGCAAATGTACCATTTGCTTAAACAGCAATCTGCAATCCGACTAATGCAAATAAGATAACACTTTACCACCTACCTTATCCGCTTTTCCCACTCAACAGAGTTTCATAGAAGCAATATGATGGAAAGGGGGCCCCTATTAGCAAAATACCCCAAACATGAGCATCATACCACCAGACTACAATATATGCTAACAAATCTCACAGCCCAAAGCCACATGCCTAACTTTCAGAAATGGCTACCACATCAACACTCCAAAAAAAAATGTCAAATAACACAGAATCAACAACAAACCTCGAGCATAATCAAACATAACTTACAGGCCCTTCGGATTGTCAAAAAGGGTGTGATAAGTAATCAATCCACATTAGTGATTGGCAAAAAATCTAACCCTTTCCTTCGGTTTCTTCTCTTGTCAAATCCCTCAATCCAAAGGCACCACATAAAACTGGGATATGCATAAACATAAAAGCAGCTGAGAAACATAACGGATCCAAGAAAATATAACCAAGTTCAACATTTGAATCACAAACTAAATTCAAAATCCAAGACAAAATTCGCCAAAATATCACGAAGAAACCCTAAACCAGAACGACAATACAGTTGCCGTCACTACAATTATCAGAAACATAACATAGAGCCGGAATTAACGCGACCTTTTTCAGAATCGGAGCTTGGAAAAGAACCACCGGTTCTTCCCAGTCTTGAACCGCTCCTCGAACCGGGCCTTGGCCTCCTTGGCCGCGGTCACCTTCTTATCCCTCGACTGAAGCGAATCCACGGTGACGACGTCCTTGAGATCCACGTCCAGGGTGTACCGAGTGGGCATGATGTGGTTGTAGTTAACCAGCTTGATAAACGCCTTGACGCGTGACTTCTTGGCCGTCTTTTTTGCGGAGTCCTTTCGGATGACCTTCTTGGGGTACTTGGCGACGCCGACGACGAGGCAGTGGCCGTAGGGACGGTCGCGGGTGCCGTCGTCGAAGGATCGAACGATGACCGCCTTACGGCCGGCGAAGCGACCCTGGAGGACGATGACCGCCTTGTTTGGCTTCAAGAACTTCACCATTTTCGCCTTTGGAGCTCTTTGGGTACGCCGCACTCTCTCTCTCTCCCTCTCACTCGGCGCTCGCAAGTGAATTAGGGTTTCCAGGGGGGTTCGTTTACATATGGTTGGTGAGTGGTAATTGACCTGCCTTGTGGGAACTATTTACGTTATTGCCATTCTATTTTCGTGAATGATTTTCATTTTTGAGGAATGAATAGTCGATTTAAATTACTCCGTCCTTGCAACGGCTTCGGTCTTCACTCTTCACACTGCGGCAGCAGGAACGAGTTTAAATTGGTGTGGTGGGTTCATCTGAGAGAGTTTGCTTTATATTCATACCTGGCCACTGCATATTTGGTCACTCCAATCCCCTTCATGAGTGTGGTCGACGGATTTAACTCCGGCGTCTTGTCTCCAGGCGATTTTTCTTTTTTGTTTTGTTTTATTTGGTGTCTTTGTTTTTTTATTATTTTTCCGTACTTTCAAACCGGTAGTGTCTGCTTTTATTGTACTGTATTTTTCTTATGTTTGTTATATATAAAATCAAGTTTAATTTTTTCAAAAGAAAATTTGCTCCGTCCCAATTTAAATGTCCCCAACAAATTTTCGTGCATTTTCAAACCTTGAAAAAATAAAAAATATATTTTCACATATTATTTTAATTTTCTTACACCAAATTAAAATATGCAATGAGCACTTTAATTAGGTGTAAGAAAATAAAAAATACTCCCTCCATCCCAATTTGTTTGTCCAATTGTCGAAATTAGTGTCTTTCAAAAATATACTTATATCTTACATTTTATAATGTTTTTTATGATTTTGAAGATTTTGTATAATAAAACTAATTGAGATCTATCAAACAAGATTCATATTGTATATTAAAAACATTACGAATTAAAAATTATAGACAATTTTTTTTGAGGTCAAACGCTCTCAAAAAGTCAAAAAGATGAACAAATAAACCGGGACGAATGGAGTAATTTGTAGAAGTGTATTTTTGGGGAGTTTGAAAATGCACGAAAAACTGTAGGAAACATTTAAATTGGAACGGAGTGAATAAGTTATTGCCAATTTATTTTCATGAATGATTTTCATTTTCAAACGAAGAAATCAATTAGTTGAAAGTTGGGGCAAAAGTTTTAGCATATCTTGGACACTATCTAATGTTAGAACGAAAAACGAATAATTAATAAATTTCTCAAATCTTTTAATCTTTACAAACTTAGAAACGGACTTTCAGAACGTTATCTGTTACGATATGTCTATAGATCTTCCTTCTTTTTGAAATTGTTTCAAGTATATCGTTTTACTAATTTAGAGTACTTTTCAACAAGATGTAATAATAGTGCCCATTTGTTAATATCCAATATGAAGAGATACGTTCATTAAGGTTGTTATTAATGTCCTTCTTTATGGCATATATTATTTAGCGATAAAGAAATATGTAAGAGCATCCATAGTGGAATAATCAAAAGTCAATAATTAAAAGTTGTCACATCAGGTCCACAATGGTGCAATTAAATTTGAATAATCAAAACTTGTCACATCATATTTTCAATTTATAAAAATCTAAAAATTGTGAACATAGAAAAACATTTTTTAAAAAATAGGTTTCAAACTAATAAAAATAGGTTATTAGAAAAAGAGAAAATAGTTTTTTTAAAACTTTGATTTAAAAAAAAACAGTTTTTGAATAAAAAATAGTTTTTGAAATTTTTTTTTAAAAAAAACACTTTTTGAAAAAAAAAATTTTAATAAAAACCTGTTTTTGCAAAAATAATAATAATAATAAAATAGTTTTCGCAAAAAAAAAATTGGAAAAAAAAAATGAAAACTTTTTTTAAAAGTATTTTTCTTAGAAATTTGTTGAAAATGAAAGAGAGAGAATGTTTTTGTGTAATGATGATGTACTTGATTGAAGAAATATGGGAACAACTAAATTTGATTATTGACAAAAAGTTGCTAATTTTGATTATCCAAGAGCCAAAATTTGATGAGTTGCTAAGAGCATCCGCAATGTAATAATCAAAAATGAATAATCAAAACTTGCCACGTCAGCTTTTGATTATTCATTTAGAAGGTTGCTAAAGTTAGCAATGTAAAGTCTCACATTGTTCATTTTGTACCCATAATCAAAATCAATGGGTCAACTACCAACTCTTCCTTCCCTCCAAACTTTTACCCTTTATTTCATCCAAAAAAAATTCCCGCCGGTTTGTCCCTCTAATTATTTCTCCGTCCCCTCCAATTCTTTCATGCCCACTGTCATTCTTGCCTATTTATTCTTTTTTTTTCAATCAATGGAAAATCACCATTCTCAATCATCTCAAACTATGGAATCAGAATAATATCAACAAAAAAAAAAACTATGGAATCAGAATCACAATTGTGATAATAATTTGAATAGTTTTTTTGAAAAAAAAGAGTTTAGGGAAAATTTTAGTTTTTTCAAAAAGAAAACAAATTTTTTTTTTGTGTAAAAACGGTTAAACAGTTTTTTTTTTTAAAAAAAAACAGTTTTTCAAAATAACAGTTTTTTTAAAACTATTTTTTATAAAATTTTCTAAAAAAATATTTTTTAAAAGTTTTTTTTTTGAAAACATTGTTGAAAGAGAGATTGTTTTGTGTAATGATGGATGGATTTGATTGAGAAAATGTGGGGATCATTAGATTTGATTATTGGCAAAAAGTTGTTAGTTTTGATTATTCAAAGGCCAAAATTTGATGAGTTGCTAAGACATTGCTAAGTTTGGTTATTACAATGTGAGCACTTTTTTTAACAAATATTGTTAACTTTAACAACCTTTTAGTTTTGATTATTACATTGCGGATGCTCTAAGAGGTTGCTAAATCTGATTATTCCACTGTGAGCTCTTTTTTGAGCTTATGTTGCTAATCTTAGCAATATTTTAGTTTTGATTATACTACTGTGGATGCTCTAAGCTTTTAAAAATTTCTACTTGGAAATAAGTACCGTAAAACTCTATCACAAAATTATTAAATTACGCATAGGAGGGACCATATCGAATTACATTCCAAATCCAACGATATTTATAGGAGAGTTCTTGATCCGTTGCAAAACCTTTAGGGACTTTCATGGTATATTTTGATTATTTTCTTTTAATATTAGTAGAATAGAGTCTAATTTTTACATCACATTAATCGGTTTACGGGAGAAACAGGCAAAATATAAAAAATATTGATTAAAACTGAAAGAAGTGGGTATTAAAGGGTAGGATCTAGAGACACGTGGCAATAATCCAAATGTGGTGCAAAAAAGGGACAGGAAAAATGAGGACACACGATCTCAAGCCCCTGTGGATGATGCGGCTATTATACATGTATTCATCCCTCTTCAGTCTTCTCTCCGTGAACACAAAAATCTCTCTTGGTTCCTGGATGGATATTGCTTTTTGAGCAAATGTTCCAATAATCACTAGTACCCAAAACGGCAATGGAAGCGTGCTCCTTTCTCCTTTCCCACTCCCTTGCCGGTGTTTTTTTCGCCGGCAACCGACCTCCCGGCGACATCCGGCTTCTGGGTCGTGGAGAAGCCAATTCCTCCCTGAGACGAAGAAATCTTTCAGGGCCTTTGAAAGGCTCCTCTGTGTCTTCTCCTATGGCTCTTGGCTCGGTATGATTCCTGCATCTATTTGCATCCAATCTTGAAGCTATGCCCACTTCTGTTTAAGTTTGAGGGTCTTGCTAAAAGCCCACCATTGGTGGATAATATGCATATAATGCCAAATAATTTAGAATTTAAATGTAAATCTTACGGAGTTGAATGGTTCGCCTGGTGGTCAAGGCCTGGGACACAGGGGTTTGCTGGATTTGCTCCCTTCTTATGTCTCAGGTTTGAAACTCTCATGTGCTATCAACTCCTTTAGGACCAGTCCAGACGAAACATTTGCTCTGGCTTAGAACCAGTGTATTATAATGTGATGATATAGTTTTGTACCCACTTGTAGCTCTTCTGTCGAATTTAGGTGGTTCCATCGGGTTACTGTTGGTGTAACAGTCTGTCTTAACAAACATAAGTCTAGTTTCTCGGCTTCTGAATCCAGTCCCAAGTCTTTGGTAGTAAGCAATGTTGTAGCACTGCAGCAGACCTACACTTTATTTGCCTCTGAAATTTATGCTAGCATCAACTAGATGGGGAATTGATGATTCGCATATGCACTGAAGGCTCGAAGAATCGAAGTGTGCATTTGTGTATATCAGTTGTTGTTCAGAATTATGCTCCCTTTCGATATTTCATTCCCGTGTATAATGATTATATTGTTGGCCTGTGAATAAAACCACTTCGTTGTTTGATTATTGGTTGGTTAATGAAATTAATCTTCAGATTTCCGTATGTAATGGAGTGATACTGGTTATGGCATATTGATTTTGACACGAAGGCCAATAATTTGCAGAATGCTGGTGCGGATACAGATGATATGTATGACGACTTGTTCAAAAAATATGGAAAGGTGGTATACAAAAGTAAAGACCAAAAGTCTCCTACCACAGAGGTTGATGATGATGCTAAAAGCTTGTCCTGTATGCACATCTCACATGATTATCTCAATCTTCATGACCATTGATACCCATTTATTTTCGTCAAGCGTTTTTTTTTTTTTGTTGCTTCGTGTTATGTTTCTGCTGATATCTGCTCATTATTCTCCCCATTTGAAATTGTAGTACTAGTCGAGTAGTCTCCAATATTACTTGTCTTAGCTGTTTATATTTTTCTGTTCTTTCCGACAAAGGGGATGGTATTACTCTCAATACTACCACTATTCATATGCATTTATCTTTTATCAATAGTATAGCAATAGATACTACATCTTTTACGTGTTTCAGTCCAAGTCTAAAGTGCTTTTGAACAGCATTTGATGCATGCTAAAAGTAATTTTTCGCTAGAATTCTTCCTTGTTTCCCAATTGTTAAGAGTTGTCGTTGCCAAGTCCCTAGTATCATGGGCAACTGAAAACCTGATGGAAAGCATGCAAGTCAATTTTGTGAGCACAGAGAGTTGAAAGAGAGGAAGATGAATCTACTTGGGCATGTGGAGTCAATTGCAAATGTTCCAGAAAACATGCCTGATACTTGAAGATCATAACATTTCATTAGCTTCTTATCACTCTGGTCTGCTTTTGTAGGATTCCAGTTTCTGTGTTTTGTGTCTTTTGGTTTGCTTTGTGAACCTTGTGTTATTTTGCTTCTTGTATTTACACTTAGTGTGTCTCTCAAGTCTCATGTACTGCGATTATGATTGTGTCCTTTAGAAAACGTTTATCTTTTCTAAGGAACTCTGAGACCTTTGTGAATTTGTACTTTAAGAAATAGCCGCATGATTGACCATGTCGCTCATAATTGATGGTTTTGTGGCACATGTCTAGTTGCTGTTGCAGCGGCTAAGGTGGCAAGTGACGTAAAGGCTGCAGATATTAAGGTCCTCTTTGTAAAGCCTCTAGTTTACTGGACTCGTTTTTTCATCATTGCTACTGCATTTTCTCGCCCACAGATTGATGCTATTGGGTATAAGCTGCTATTCCAAATCTCTCATCTTTTTATGATTGGAATGCATAGGGTTATTTATATGTCCTTATTTTTAACAAGACTGACTGTATGTTGTAATGTAGGTCCAAGATAAAAGACCTAGCTGAGGAACAGTACGGAAGAGTTGCTATTGGGGACACAAAACCTAACACCTGGACTTTGTATGACTTCGGTATGTATCTTTGTGTTTGTGGAATACATTAATTAATCAAATTGATTTTGGATTTGGATTTGGAAGAGAAGTCCTAGAGTCGTAGTTGACTCTGACCGACCATCAGGCTGATTCCCCTCCATTGACTTTGAACCAAGGTAGGTGGCGTGCTCAGGTTCTGCCTCTTTTTGTGGTGAAAACCCAAGTTTTTCAGTGAGAGTGAAATAAAATGCATTAAGTAAGGCAAACTATGATGAACAATGAAGATAAACTTTATACTCACTGAAGAGTGCTTTGTCTTATTTGAAGATTTTTTTTTTAAATCAGAACCGCAATTCCATGATTTTGAAGAAAGGTAACAAAGGGAAAGTGAGGGTGAAAATTTTTAACGTCACAAACTTGGACATATAAGGGGGCTACCAAAACTAGAGAATTGGCCACATAGATCTGGAAATGGGTATTGTTTTCCTGGAAGTTTTGGCATTCACATTCCTGGTGGACTTTTGATCCTTAATTAACTGTGTATTTCATCTTGAATTCTCATCAATATGAGGAGGGATGGATGCGGAAATAAGTTAGGATGTATGTATCAATCTTTGAGCATTAGCATTTCATGTCTTCTATGTGTTACTGACTTGCTGCCACTTCGTGGGGGGTGGGGCATAAGCCTATATCTGCGCATGGAACTTACATGAAATGGTGACATCCAGTAGGGCAAATATGGTTTTCGAACTTCGTTACGTACCGTCGGTTAAGTAGCTGAATGTGCTCTTGCAAAACAATGCAGTAGCCACTTCCAGATGCCGATGGCATCGCATGTGTGAATGTTGTTTGTCTTTTTTATGCCCCTTATGTTTATAACTTTATCTTGTACCTTTTACTTTATTTAACGAAGTTCTTAGTTTCGTACTTATTTTGTTGTTGGTGTTGATGATCTTTGATTTGATTCCAGGTGATGTAGTTGTCCATGTTTTCCTTCCTCCAGAACGGGCTTTCTATAACTTGGAGGAATTTTATGCCAATGCAACGCCCATTGACCTGCCTTTTGAAAATCAACCACCTTTCCAAGGCTGAGAAGGGTTCTCAAGTTTGTCGAAGGTTTGAAAGGCTTCAAGTTTAACTGATATGCATAGCCATAACAGTTGCAGAGATCTGAATGTTGTTGATTGGGAATCTCCTTTCTCAGTTTGCTTGCTCAAGATGCTGCTGTGCTATTCATCAGTTATAGAGCAGTAGGGACAGTGGTAGTGTACAAGCCAAAATGTATTTCTTTCTCTTATTGTAGCAAATAACTCGAAATGACTTGTAATTTTGTTGCTGCAACAGACACCACTGGTTTAAGGAAAAGGCTCGAACCGATAATTGATTCTAAATTGTCTTTTATTGGCTGGACAGAGCTCCTCCATTTTCAAATATACTCACTCATATCAGTCGTATGGCCACCATGTGCAGACTCTCAATTCTACTATTACCTGCTCGGGGACAGTGATTCTGTGAACGTTTTCTTCTTCTTGTTTGGTGAGAATTCCAAGGAAAAGTTTAACTTTTCTAGGAAAGAGTTTGAGCGAATCCTGGCCATTTATTACAGCAATGGATGGCTAGAGATCGGTTATGTGTTGTGTTTTACACAACCATTGTGTGTGTAGCACTTTTGCTCCTTTTGCGTGCTCTGTACACAATATTATAGATCTTAGAGCAGATTGCCTCCTAAAACAAGCTCTAAGAACAACGTGCCTGGTAAGTCAGTATTAACCTTGTTCTTTCATTATTAGTTATCTCCATTATGTCTATAGTTTTTCCTTTCCTTTTCCTTTGCAGAAATGTTTGACATGTCCAAGGCAGATTTGGCGGATGAGCCAACTACAGTTGCATACTTGAGCTAATGAGAGAGGAGAAGTAAATAAAGATAAAGGCTAGTGCCTGTGGTTTTTTAATCTATACATAGCTGGAATAAAATGGGGTATTCCTCACGGGCAAGCTACCTCCCTTATGGAGCTGGAAGTCACCTTAAGATAGGACTTGTATTTCCTTCAATAGTAAAGTATCGCTCGGAGGGGTCCTTGGGAGCAGTTCCCTATGTTCACTCACTCTTTTTTTTTAATAAATAGAAAAATGCATAGGGACCATAAAGTAAATGGCTTATTCAGATCTTGCAATCTCCTCTTATAGGAGTTTATAGTTGCTTAGAAGTCCGTACATGAAACTAGTAATTTGTGTTCTTGACCTTGATCAATTACTGCAAACTTCCATTTTATACATATCATTTACTGGAAGAAACTTCTAGTTCAGAACAAATGATGCAAATACAAAATCTCGCAGCGTACAAGAGCAACTAATTTGACTGGCACACATGGTTGGATGTTTGATATTCAGCATGTAACTACCACATTTCGTAAAGTTATGAATGTCCATTGAAAGCAAAAAATAAAATAAAATAAGGAACAATACTTTCAGTTACAGTTCGCCTGAATGTTGACTTGGCTGCCCAGGGTCGATTAGACTTAGTTCCACATCGTGAGTAGCTGTCCAACCAGGTTCATAAGTTTCCAGAAATCCAATCTTTGCCTTGTTAGGCAAATCATGCGGATGAACAAATGGCACTCCTGGTGGCCACCCAATTTCCAACCTTAAGTTGGCACATGGGCTATCAAGTGAGCGAATGTGATTCTCACACTCCTTCAGAGCGCAAAACCTCAGTTTTATGCCCTTCTTGTCAGCAATGTCCTGAACCCTCTCCTTTAGAACTCTTTGTGCCTCAAGCCGCAATCTCTTTGAAGGCGGCAGAGGTTTGCATCTTGCATTATTTTTCCTCCTCCTCAACAATGGCTTCATAGATCCTGTATGAGCATTTGATCGATCCAAGGACCTGTTATTACAAGCTTCTTACTAAGAGCTACTCAACACGTTACCAAAAACAAAAACAGTAACAATATCGCTGAGCAAAAATGATACAAACAAATGGAATAACATGTTATTCAAACGAATGGAATGACGATTCAAAAATGCCGAGCAAAAAAAAAACACGCTACCAAAAACAAAAACAAAAACAAAAAACCTAAACAAAAAGTAATCCAATAAGGCAATAACAATGGCAGTCTGCTAATTAATCCTTTTGGGTGATGTTGGGGGAGTTTGCCTTGTTACCATTCCCGCACAGCCCCCCAAAACCACACACTGCAAAACAACATAGAATCCTGAAGATTTTCGTCCTCTTATTTGACAGAGTATTAACAATGCCTAACATAACTAATTGTGAATGTCTACTTCATGATGTTGGACGGCTGCCCCTACTGTTTTTTTTTTTTTTTTGGTCCCTTCAAATTCTAGTCGATGACAAACTTAAAAGTAAAATAACAGAATAATCAATGCTTTTCATCTTCCACTGAAGATCAACATCTTTCATATCATTTGCCCACATAATGGGAATTCCTACAAAATACAAGAACTAAAAGAATTCTCTTTACCTTCTTGGGCTGCTGGAAAATTGAAACTTGAGAAATTGTGCCGGTTAAAGAGTTGATCAGTTGGGTGTGACTTCTGCATGAAGTCATCTACTGGCACTGGAAGCTGAAATTGAGGTTCAACTCCATGACCAGCTGCTCTCATTTCAGAACAATTAAGACTTGTCATCGCTTTAGGCATAAGTTTGAAGGCCAGAGAACACCGCCCAAACATGTTACCTTGTAGATTACCAATCTCTGTCCTCATCAATGCAGGACTTATATAGCCTGCAGTTGCCTGATACAGAGCAAGTCCAGGACAAACAATGGCTTCTTGGGGACCAAGATCACCATCTACAAGTACCCACCGACCATGAAAGTCTCTTATATATAAGCCTGCCTTATCTGACTTGAGAAGAGATATAAGGCTTTTATCAACTTGATGCTCGTGCTCATGCTCAGAAAACATGACTAACTGGCCATCCTCCTGGGTTGTTAAATTATGGTGCTGAGCTCCCTGAAACGAAGGCCTTGCGTGACAGCAAATCGACAGTACTGACGAAGAAATTTCCCTATTTCTCAAGGGAACATTATCGAGTATTTCAGTAAATGGAGAGCTACGCAGATTCAAATAGAAGCTTATCGCATCCAGTATGTCTCTAGCAGCTTTCCCTAGCAGCGCAAATATGTCAGACAAACCAGAAGGCGGAAATTCCATTTCATTTTCAGGCTCTGTGGGAGTGAGGCCTGGTCTGAAATCATAAGTTTCTTGCCACAGTTGGGGATCCACATAATAACCAGAGGTCTTGCACCACTCGCGGGAGTCATTTGTTTGAATCGTATCTGCAGAAGGGTATGATGGTCTTTGATGGAAGTATAGACGCGCAGATTCAAGAGAAGCCCTCAAAAGAGCCGCATCTGTCGGACATAGTTGAATGATAGCAGCAGAATATTGAGCCAGTGATTGTGACAAAGTGGAAACAGATAATTTGTACAAATCAGACGGAAGGCCTTCAGAAGGTATCAGATCACTGAGCTTCACACGGGCCAAAGATGGTAGGTCATTGCCTGCCATGGAAGCCCTTTCAATACTTCGATGCTGTTACAAGCAAATTGCTGCATACACCAAGGAAAGATACTTTAATGGCTGCATAGAAGGTGGGAAAAATAGAATTAGTAGCAGGCATTAAAATCAGATGCCTACAAGAAGAATGCGATAGGCAGAGGAAACAAAATAACGTTCCATTTTGCCAGATGTAGATTTCAAATGCAAGGATTTAGTGTTCGATTTCAACACAAAATAAGAGGTTTAGATATTGGGAAGAAGGTAGATTAGAACATACGTATTTTTGTGATCTTTTTTTGTAACTACAAGCCTTGTATTTCAAATCACTCCCATTAAATAGTCTTCTCAAATTTACATCATATGATAAAACTCCCCAATCCAATGCTGTGATACATACGTAAACGGATCCAAATTTGAAATCAACACCCATCCAAACAGAGCGTCAAGAGAGAGAATTTTCCAAGTCATCTCAGGGCATCAAAATTCATAAAATTCCGTCACGAACTAGATCGAATTCAACCATAGCAGCCGCCAGAAAAAGCACAAAATTCCAAAAGTTGCAAATTTGTATTTCCTTCATTCCCCTTCACAGTTTTCTTGTCCGTTATAACCACTTCCAAAATACTTGTCGAAATCAAAACAAGCTATAGCCGAAAAACACAGAAACTTTTATTTTTGCCAAAAAAGAGTCAGATAAGAACAGAAACAGTTTCGTACATCTGTACATTTCGCAGCATATATCCACGTATGTGCAAGGAGAGGTGACGGACTGACCTTCAGCCGAACTTAACCGCCGACGGAAAATTAACTGATTCTCCTGCTTCCAGAAGGATTGCTAGGGCTTTCTATTGGAGGAACCAACTCCGATGTTGCAGAGAGAGAGAGAGAGGAGAGAGGAGAGAGAACAAGGAATAGGTAGAAACCCAGAAGACGAGGATGAAAAACTTCACGGTTTGCGGCCTTGCGAGTGTACTTTTTCCGCCCTGGCCAGTCTACTCGTAGTAACAATAATTAGGCCTCTTTCCACTGAAATTAGTTTTTTTTCGACTTCAGAATATTTGTTTGGGAATCTTATGTTGACCTCCGATAAGATTTTGGAATTTGGCCCCTATTCTTCGAAACTTTTCTGTTTAGTACTACTTTTTTCCGATGTGTTTTTTTTAACTTTTGTAGTTATTTATCTAAACATTTATTATAATTTTTAAAATTAATCATTCATCGAATTTGTTTAGATTAATCAACCGAAAAGCAAGCGAACGTCTTGTAATTATTTAGATGGGACATGAATGGAAGGTGTTAAAGAATACTCCTATTTGAGGATACTACTATTTATTAACATTTGAGGGTTATATAACGTGACATTACACATTGATTAATCGCATATCTTTGACAGAGTGTCAAGTAAATCTAAACGTAAGTTTTCTCCTTTCTTTGTCTATAATTGTTCTGACTTCGAACTCTGATTTGATGCGCAATCTCCTTTTTTTGTCAAAGATTGTTCAAACTCTGAATTGATGAGTAAATATTGAGCATAACGATGATATCATTTGGTAATAATCCCTCTCTAAGATGAGAAATTTGACACATTAAAAACTACTTAGACTTTGTTTGGATCTTTAAGGGGGGGAAAAAGGAAAAGAAAGGTAAATGAATTTTTTCCCCCTCCCCAGGTTTGGTTTAGGAAGAAAGTGAAATCACATTTTAAGCACAATACTTTTCTCTACATTTTCTTCACACTTTTTCATTTTTTTCCCTCCCCAGGTTTGGTTTAGGAAGAAAGTGAAATCACATTTTGAGCACAGTACAATTTCGTCACACTTTTCCGCTTAGCCATTTTTCTTTCTTGTCCTTTCCTTCGCACAAGTTCCAAACGGACCCTTAATCTCACTTCTTAGTGGAAAAAATTTTGTCACAACACTACGCAATGCGAAGACCATAATTCATTTTTTGACATAACAACGAAGTTGTCTGTCAATTTATTTTGATTTTCCCATAAAAATTAGAGGGGTGGCTTATACTTCCAATTTTTCAGAAAGCTTTTTTGGAACTGTAAAGTGATTTTGTTTTCCCGTTCTTATGCTACATTAATAGAAATTTATAGGATTATGCACCTTTCATTAAGGGATCAAAGCTGTTTTAATTATTAGTAGTATATTCCAAAACAACCCTTCTGCCATTGTCAGCCAAACCTCGACCCGCAAAGTAGTAAAGCAAAAACTTGTTCTCTCAGAAAATGAAAATTGCACCACCTCAACAATGGAAGAAGAGGAAGAAGGCCATCCGGCAAAACCTAGAAAGAAGTCACTCTCACTAATCCAAAAAAAATATCAAACGGGTAACAATTCATAAAATATTTCATTAGCAAATCCATTTCAATGTCTGTCAGCAATAATATCAGAGTTTTTTTTTTTTTTTTTTTCTTGATCCGCATCACCAAAAGTTGAAAACAGGAGCACATGGTACAGAATCTGAAGTTAAACAACTCAAAAACCAACCATAACATAATTCTCCGGAAAGTCATAGCTACGATCGACAAATAGTAGTTACATAGACAACGCGGTGTAAGTGCAAAGCTTCGTCATTCATAACTCATGGCTTACGAGGCGGTGAGCTGCTGCTGCTGCTTTTGCTAGAGCTTCTCCCTCTCAAGGGCCTATGCAGAAACCGCCATTCATTAGAATATTATGAGCAGGAAAACAAAAGCAAGTGAATCAAATCAATAGTCACTAAACCGTAATTTTAACCACAATAAAAAAACGAACAAACTGCACAAAAACTAGCGCCCTAGTCCTAGGATGTGACCCAAGTCCAACCTATAAAGTCTAGGAAACAAGAGGTGCTGGGATACTGCCAATTGATCACAGATTTTACTGGTTAAGCACGAGGTTTCCCCAGCATAGCAGTCCCCAAACAATATGTCAAATCTCAATATGCATAAAATGAACTGAGCATCAACCTTCATTTCTCTTAGTACCTCAGAAAATGCAACAATGGCAAATCTTAAGTACTATACATCTTCTGTCAATCCTACTTTTTAAAAAGGTCATCTAGGTTGCTTAGCAAAAAAAAAGGTCATCTAGGTCGTCCAAACACTCTTGAAACATCACAATTGACGCACTTGACTACTTGAGGTGAATGTGGTTATAGATCTCAGCATCCTCACTTGTAGATACATCACAACTCCAACAATACTAAACACTTTGGTAATTACATACACGCACATATTGGATGCATTTAGTAATATCATTACGATAAACATTGAATTGGCACATTTTACCATCATGCTGCATTCTTGAGGGAATCTGCACCCCCTATAGGTATTTTTCATCTTAACAATTTTATGGTTTCATAGACACGAAGAACCATTCCTGGAGATGAGAGAATACCTTCTAGGACTGCGAGATATCCTTCGTGCTACCTGCCAAAATAAGAAAAGATGAAGCTACATTAGATGGGTGCTCAATAAGGTAATATCATTCTAAGACATCTTCAGATACCAACCCTGCGTGGACTAGGCGATCCGGAGTATGAGGACGACCTCCCGCGTCTTCCAACTGGTGCTCTACCTCTGTTGTAAACAAATGCAACTACTTAGAAAGGTTAACAACAATAGGTAGATCTAAAGTTCTAAACCACCTTCATTCCAGAATCCTACCCAGACAAGCAACATAGTGACCCCTAACTACAAAGGTACAAAAGTATCACAGGATGACATATACCGTGACCTCAAAAGAGAACTTTTCCTTGTGTTTGTTTTGAATCCAAAATGAGTTCGTGTTTAACAAATAACGTCAAAAAAAAAGGCACACCACAAAATTAAATAAAGAAATTCATATAATTATATCAGCACATTCATAAGTTACCTCCTTGGAGAGACTGATCTTGAGCCTGACCTCACAGGCCTTCGAATTGGAGAGCGGCTTCGTCTGCGATTAATAGGAGATCTTCTAGGTGGACTTCGAGCTCGTCTGGGAGGGGAACTGCCAGCATAGAAATTCCAGTCACCACAATAGAATCCGAGATAACCATGAGAACTAGAGAATGTTACCATCTACCATAACAATGCTACGGTGCTACAATTGAAAGTCAGTATTACCGGCGCCTTAGTGGAATAGGAGATCTTCTACGCACAGGACTGCCACGTATCCTCCTGGGCGAGGCCCTATTTGAAAGGTTAATTAATACAATAGCTACCACGACCAAACAGAAAAATAAAAAGTCGTAGTGCAACAATAGCAAACCTCGCAGGTGATCTGTTCCTTCTTGGTGGAGAGGAAGGTGAACGACCTCGCACTGGAGATGCAGGCCTCCTCCTAGGAGGTGTTTCACCTCGGCGGTAAGGAGATTCTCCGCGACGACGAACAGGAGAGTCCGCACGACGACGAACAGGAGGAGAGTCCGGATTTCGTCTGGGAGATCCACCTCTTCGTGCAACAGGAGATCTCCTTCGCAAGGGAGATTGAGGCTTGCGAGGGGGAGGAGCTGAAAGCATGAATTTGAATAAGTACTACTACGCTGGAAACAACATAACTAATTACTCCACGATAATATAACTACTACCAGGGACATACATTCTCTCGGCCGCTTCGGTCCACCCTTTTCAACATCAGCACCAACAGCATCAATTTTTGGACCATCTTTCTTTGATACAGCGGCAACCACCTTAGGTGGTGATGATACTTTCTTCCTCTCGGGTAACGTGAACTTTGCTCGAACAACATTCCCATCAATCTGGGCCTGCATTAAAGAAGTTACCATAAAATTTGCAGACATGATATGCCTAGATTATAGTAAAACATTGTAATACCACATCTTAATCAAAACCTACCCCATCCATGTATATCTGGGCTTTTTCAGCATCAGCTCTCATCTTGAACTCCACATATCCGTATCCTTTTGAAAGGTTAACCTGCAAAGATGAAAATAAATCGGTCCATCTCCAAAAGAAATCTTATTTCTGCTCCATGATCAGGCATGCTATTGAAACCACTTACAGCAGAATCCATTGCCAGCCGCACTTTTACAACATCTCCAAAGTTACCTGCAGAAAAGGAAGAAGCAAAACAAAATCAAAATTGCACCATTTGAAGCTCAAATATAAATTACTAACTCACAACTCAATAGTTAAATATGAGAAATTCCGCTCGACCAAAAAAAGATAATTAAATAAGAGCTGCCATGCGTTTGAGATTGCAAATCCCCAAAGAATAGTTGAATGTCAAACTTAATATTCTAATAGCAATCTTCCAACTGCAACACAACTGACAAAAGAAGTAGCTTCATACATTCCAAGACCTAATACCAATATTCCCTCATCGGTGAAATTTACAATTGTTCTGTACTTACAAGTTTAGAATAGATTATAGTCAAACCCGATTACTTATTGTCATGTCATTATGTCAGCAGTAGCAGTAGCAGTAGCCACTAGACAAATGTCCCACATGAGAACCTCACAAACAGTCATGGTTAAGAATGTGCAATTCAGAATGCCCCTTAATTAGATAGAAATGTCAATGTCGGACTGGCAGTCAATAGTTTCAAACTCACAAGTCATAATTGTAACTACAGGTGGACAAAATGCATGTGCATGCATACATGTCTCTATGTATAAGCACAAAAGGTATGGAACATGGACGCACTTTACTATCGAAGTATTCACTGCATCATCCCCATTCACATTCACATTGTTTGTCCACATCATTTAACATAAAAGGACGAAAATCAACATAAAGAGACCTTAATCTAAGGACATAAACTCGCAGTGTGCGACACAGCTGGAAAATAAATTCGTCCCACAGGTCACTGCAAGCAAGTAATCCCATATACGATTTCTATTGCTAAGATTATACAGCAAATAGGAAGGATTTGTAGAGATTGAAAACTCAGAAAATCATATTGCAGTGAACTAAAACATACTCAGTACTCCATACACCAGAATAGAAGTACAGAACTTACTGAATATTTCTCTAAGATGGGCTTCATTCACATTCCTGCTGAGCTGGTCAACATGAAGTTCAAGCGACTGGAGTACAGGAGAAGGTTTCCTGAAATAAAAGGACAACAATTTGGGCCATAACACAAGTGAAACAGGAGGTTAACTAAAGCACAAATATGGCAAGAAATAATGGCATGGCAAATCATTCCATTCACAATGTAACAAACCCGAAGTACTATTTCTAGAGACCCAAAATGTATTCACTCTGTGAGTTATAAACATAAACCCACGGGATCAATTTAATCAACTGTGGGGGAGTAGGGCAGGAGGCAGCCTCTTACTCCATTACAATACTGGATTTTTATTTTTTTTTGGAACAGCATACTCCGATACAATTGTGAATAACATATCTCAAAACAAAATGCATCCAGGCTTCCTTACTGCAAATGCGCCCATATGTCGAGCTTTCAATCCCAAACCATGGACGATTATCAGATGTCTAATAAATTATCTCCACATACACAAAAGGAAATACTGAAATAGTCAAGTTGTTTTAACTGTCAGCTTCAAGCATCGGAATGCCAACATATATACAATGAAGTAGTTAGAAACAATTTCCTACATATCAGAATACTTTTCAAGTATTCCAATTCTCACAAAGAATTATTTAGGTTGAAAAGTGTATGTTTCAAAAGGTTACAACTTACAACACTTTCCAAAAATCAACGTGTTATTAGAATAAGGGAATAGAAATTTAAATCCATGGAATTTACTCATGAATGATAACAGATTATAGACACAACCTTACCTTGGGGGAGGAGAAATTTTCTTCGATTGTGGTGGAGGGGAACGACCTCGCTTAGCTCCTTCAACTGGACTGCAGACAACAATCACGATCAAAATGCAGAAAAATTTAATAAAGAAGACTGAAATTAAGGGGAACGCGAGGGGGGAACACAAAAAAAATCCATTAAAAATGGACAAATCAGGCAAAAAGTAATGCTTCTGCAAAAGAAACGACATTGATTACTATCACTAAGCAAATAAGGTATCAAAATCCACAACCTTGTAGTGTGCATCTCATCACAGCGACAATACAACAACTAGAAGAGAGCAATAGTGTGCATCACAAATAACTAATTGGAATTCTACGGCTCATTGTTTTCGTCGGTCATTGCACATAAATATTCCTCATTTATCTTGGATGACGATGACCCCCACCCTACCACAACCAACATACAAATTCCTGTAACCATGCAGTCAAGATAAACACACTAGTCACAAAAAATGGACAGCAAAGAATGCACATTTCCAAAGGCCACCAACTTAAATGGCAACCAATGTTATTATCGGCTCAGTATATGCTGACTATCTACTTTTAAATCGATAACTAATCAAATAAATTATCAGATGTGCCGTTCCAATTCATTGGGAAAACACAAGTAACCTCATGAACCAAGAAAATCATCGTCCGGACGTGCCAAATTGATAAGAGATAAACTCTAATCAATGAACTCCCATTACTGCACATTCTTCACTTTCATGTATTATATGTTAAGGAAATTGATAAGTTCTTTTCTTCTAGTAATTAGAGTAACCAAATACTCAAATAGTCCTCAAATTTGATTATATTTTATGAAACAATTATTGGAATTGAGGAGCAAATTTGATTAAGAGAAATTTTCAAGGTGCAATGTCACATTATTGGAATTGAGGAGCAAACTTTACTTTATATACAATTTTAAAGACCAATTTTCTATCTACATCATAACTAGTTTAAATACACATAAATGTCACTAAAAATATACAAAATTTGAGGGTAGAGAGGCTCCACCCCTGCAGGAAACCCATAGTCACTTAAATAACGCATTCAGAAGTACATAAAAAATAAGAAAAGAAAATGAACAAAGTTTTGAACTAGGTCATCATTCATATAGCCTAGAGCACAATGAAAACAATGAGCACCAAAAGCCAAGGGTGGAAGAACAAGGTTCAAGGACAAGATCGAAAACCCATGTGAAAGACGGCTAGAGCTCGCTCTCTATTGGCTTCGGTGGAAAATAGCTCCTAAGAAAACTTCTTATGTGTTGTACTGTAATGGAATTTTGCATTCCAACCTATCTGGGAATCGACTTCTATGTTAGCTAGCGGGTCTGGCTTTCCTAAGCAGCTCTATAATATCCTTTCAGGTTTCAACTTTCAACTATGCTAGGAGGGGCTAAAAGATAGGAGTCTCGCAGACAAGTGTTACCAATACATCAACAAAGAACAATTTGTACCTTGCTTTGAGCACCAAAACCTACGAAAATGAAACCATGTTTATCAAGGTCAACTGAAGTTACTGAATAAGAGTTTGATTTTGGCTGAAACCGTTTTCCACTTTAAAGGTGCAAAACGTCTCCAAACTAAAACTACAACACCACCGCTGCTCACTGCCATCAGTTCGGCTGTTGCAACCAACCACTAAACCCTCTATTTGTAAAAACAATTGCCACAGGGGAAAATGTTTCCTGAAACTGTTTCCACCTTTAAAACGTCTCCGAACTAAAACTACACTGCCACTGCTGCTTACGCTCACCACCTTCAGTTTGGCTGTTGCAACCAACCACAAAACCCTATTTGTAAAAAACAATTGCCTCGGGGGAAAACGTTTCCTGAAACAAACAGCGTAAAAACTACGCATACCCTAAACTAGGAAGCCGAAAATAGCCAAAACATTGTGTTTATGTGTGGATACGTATGTATAGCTATATATACACGAAATCCAAACCGTTATAACAACAAGCACAGAGTTTCTCTTCTCTCTATATGATCCAAAATCTTACATAATTTCTAGTTGCACTAAGACATAGCCAACGGCCCGCCTGGAACACTATATCAAATCACTACTCAGATAACACTTGCGATATGGATATTGACATGAGCGACGGACCTTTTTCTCTGGGGAGGGGGGCTTCGGCTACGAGAACTGGCGCTGCGAGATACAGAAGAAGAAGACACGGAACGCGAATGAGATCGGGAGCGCGAGCTGGAGCGAGAGTCGGAGCCAGTGGACCTGGACCGGGAGCGAGACGGAGACCGGGAAGAACCTGAACCAGACCCCGACGGAGTCGCCGGACGACCTCGGCCTGGTTTCGCCATAGCTGGTTCCCAGTGACCACACACTATAGTGACAAACGAAACCCTTGGAAAACCCTAGCGAACGAGAGAGGTAGAGAGAGAGAATCGATTAACTACGCCAATCAAAAGCATTTAACGGCCCTGATCGTGCAAATAATGCTTGAGTGGACCGATCTGGCCCAGCCCGATCCGAGGCCTGTGACAAAGTGAGCTCAAACTGGCTAGATACAAAATCCGGACCCCAAAGATAATATAAAAAAGAACAAAAGGTAGAGGTAATTAACTCACAAGATTCCAATAATTTATATTAGCTCAATGGATTACGGAATTTTTCGTGACTGGTTTGGAAACAAATGAGCATGTTCAATTTTACAATTCAAATAGATCAAATTTCGGCTCCGTTTGTTTCAAAGTAAAATGTTTTACATGATATTTTGCACAACCAAATACCAAAAAAAAAAAAAAGTAAAATAGCCAAACAAATGGAGCCGAATTCGATATAAGATGGATTATTTTCTTGTCTAATCAATGAAGTTGGGCCATGTTCAATAAATCTCACCAAAGGGTTAGACTTAGCTGTCACGTGGTAGAAAGGGGAAAGTAAGTTTGAGAATATGAAAATTCTTGAATTTCTAAAATTTAAAACAATAATTCTAACACAACACTCATTCACACATTCACATTCACAATAATGGTGGGGCCCACATACACTAGATGTGTATTATGTGCGGGCTTCACTCTTGTTGTGAGTGTGAGTATGTGATTGGGTGTGGTAGTAGAAAGACTCAATTTAAAATATTCTCGATATGGTGTGGTGGCAGTTGAGATAGTGATTTTTATTTTTTTTACAAAATAGAGAAAGATTATATAAATAATAGCTCCGTGACATTTACATAATGGGGGCTTTACAAAAATCTTGGACAAAACTAAACTAATCATCTTCACCCCAACCTAGACATTGAGCCTGACGCGAACAATGCACTCGCAATTTGCTGTATATTCATAGCTAGAATTAGTCTCAAAAAAAATAAAGTGTTAGCCAAAGATAAAATACAACAAAATACTCAAATGATCAGATGGACTCCAATCAAATATGAACGCACCAATGAACTTTCAAAAACTACAAATGTGACAAGCCATCACGAGTTGTCCCGTAAAAAACATCATGTAGTGTAAGAGCACCGTTGACACGGATATCTTTGTGAGGTAACATCGTTTTTTTAAAGAACTCCCGTAGAGAAAACTAACAACTCTCGAAACGCAGGGGTGAAGGAATGATATGTAATGGTGAAACAAAAAAAATAAAACTATAATTGTAGGTTTAAATCTTGGTAGGGTGGTTGTAGCACTGGTGGAGGCCAGTTGGCAGTGAATGAGGAGGATGAGGAGTGGTTACGTATCTCTCTATATCTATATGTTATTGGTAATACGGAAAATTTCATATTAGCACTTAAACTTTCACGCAAATTACACATGGACACTTAACCTTAATAAAATATCACATAAACACATATTAAAAAATCATCAATTAAACTCCTACCGTTAATCTCCGTCAAAAAACTAACCGAAAACATGTTTCTCTCTCCAATTTTGCTACCCACACTTACTTTTTTTTCTACAGATTTTGCACAAATTTTTTGTGGGGTCCATTTTTGGGTCCCACACAAATTATTCGACCTGTTCACTAATTCTAAAATATTTTTTCAAGCGATCTTGCAAAAAATCAACTCTATAAAATAAATGTAAGTGTATGATCCAATCGCACAGCTTTACATTCATAATTCTGGATTAAAATTTTGAATAAAAAAGTTGTAAGATTTGATCAAACACTTACATTTACCCCGTTAAGTTGATTTTTTTACAGAGTCACGCAAGAAATATTTTAAAATTAATGAAATGATCATATCATTTTTAGAGACCCAAAAATGGGCCCCACAAAAATCTATGTAATACTAATATGTGTGGGTACACTGAGTAGTGTTAGTTGCTCTGGCAAAAATAAATTAAAAAAAAATAACTCAGCACTATGTGGGAAAGAAAAAAGGAAAATAATAATGCAGAAGAAAAGATTTGTATTATAATTTTTTTTGAGGGGACTCAAAAGTGAACTGATCCGCTCATTAATCTTTTTTTTTTTTTGCATGACCCTATAAAAAATCAGCTCAACGGGGTAAATGTAAGTGTTAGATCAAATCTTACAACTTTTCATGGAAAATTTTAATCCGAAATTCTGAATAAAAAGTTGTATGATTGGATCATACAATTACATTTATCTGATGGAGCTGATTTTTTGCAATGGTTCTCAAAAAAATATTTTTGACATAATCAATGGATCAAATAATATTTTTCCCGGCAATATTTGAAGTCGAGATCATATTTGTAGGTTCCCAAGCCGATTGCAGGAAGTTTGAAGTTATTTTAGAGTTTTAGAAGTCTCGAGAAAAAACAAACACGCAAGAAAATTGATCAAGGCAATTTGACTAAATGCGCCTGGGGCGCAGCTTAATTGCTCCTAAGGAGGCATTAAACCATTGTGGAATGCGCCCAGGGTGCAGCTAAGGGCGCATTTAGTTGCAATTGAGGCTCGTTGAATCTAAAGGTAATGCGCTCAGGGCGCATCTAATTGTGCCTGGTGCATTGAATCTGAATGTAATGTTCTTGGGGGGCATTCAATTGCACCTGAAGCACGTTGAATCTGAAAGTAATGCCCCCGGGGCACATCTAATTGTGCCTGAAGCGCGTTGAATCTTTTTTCAATGCTCTCAAATTGCAGCTGAGGAACTTGCAACCCCACCACCACATTTTCACTTCTCTACCACAACCACCATCTTACAACCGCCACCACCATCATTTCACCACCACCCCTACATAACCACCATCAATCGCACCTCTCCCTAAGAACCACCATCATTCACCACAACCACCAATGCTATCATCAATTCACTATCTACGCCATCATTACTTTACCACCACAAGGACCACGCATTCACCACTACCACCTCACCGTCATCATTTCACCAACACCATCAATTCACCACAACTATTACCACACCTCCACTATCCACCACCTAAATCAAGTTAACCACCGGATTTTCACCACCACTGTAATTTGTACACATTACTACTACCACTGATAACACCATAGTAAGTTGAGAATACTCTTATTAGTTTTCTAATCTACCGCGCCATCACGTCAAAACTATGGCCTCCACTGGCATCACATATTATTGCCTTTGAGAGACCAGACATTAGTGAGATGCAGATAGATTGGCTCAGACAAGTCTTACAACTAAACAAACACTATATAGATACTTCATTGCCCACACCAAGTTGACTTGACGAATTAGCCTAGTGTAAAATCCAAAATAAGCATTTCACAATGAATGAAAAATGCTCTCTCTGGAGTTGTTAAAGCTTCATAAACATGGTTCTTATATTTCCCTAACGGTAATGGCTACTTCCATCATGGAAGTTCCATGCTTCGTAGTTTATGTAGTTGTACAATCTCAATCCTTTTTGGGACATTAAAGCCAAATATTTTCCTATCCAAATGGAAAGAAACTTGCGTAGATACTGCTCTATATCCAAATGTGTCAAATTATAATGATTCAAAATAGAGCCTATTTTATGATCGTGAGAAAATGCATTTTTTTGTTTCATATTTTTAAAATCCGATAAATGATAAATGAATCATTAAAAAATGAGAATGAGAAAGGACATTTTTTTTAGTTCTATCGATGGATAGGGGGTAGAACTATCCAGTTACAACAATTAAATTCCAGAAGATCATAAACTACACGAAAGGTTGAAGTTAAGTAAAAGGGATATCCCAGTGCAGAAAGGAAGTCACAACACGAAACCACCATACACAGAATCAAAAGTTCTACTAGCTCCAACCACAACTAAAAACTGATTTAGATTTATAAATTTTAGTTCAAAACCTAAAGTTTCATGTACTTGTCGAGGGTTCGGACCGCCTTCTCTTGGGTTCATTGTCACCCAACTGCAGAGAAACATAGAGATCCTCATCAGGGTCAGCTCTGAGTGCAGAGAGATTCTCAGATGCCATCCTATCAAGTTTATTGTTCTGGTGCAGCGGAGACCTTCCATTGAAGCTGGGGATAAACTGATGTTCGACACTAGGACCCGCCTTCACCTTATCTTCTGATTCAAACTCAGTTTCGACCGGCGATGAGTTGATATCCAGGACACCAGCTCCATCTTCCAACGGGATATGAATGTGAAGTCCAAGAGGCTCAACTATGTCCTTTGGGAGCATTATATCCGGAGGCGAAGAATCACCGACTGTCGAGCAAACTGCAGTTGCCGAAGCAGCTCTCTGTTCTTGCACTGCCACTGTAAATAACACGAATATACAAATTATCAGCATGAGAGATTAAAGTTACACAAAGCAGAAGGAAAGAAACATTAGTTATCATTTCACTGCTATAGTTCCTCCAGGTCTACTAACTACTAAGCATGTTCTCTCCTCCAACTTGGTTATATATTCTAAGATATGGTAAACTAGTAAGTAGACAGCTAACTAAACCAACTAAAATGAAGAGTTTCTCAAAATCTAAGCAGCAAGGACAGTTACAGTTTGACACTGACAATCGTCAAATACTCTTGCACAACGTGTCCAACACCTGTTCAAGCGTGTCCTTAATAGTGCTTTTCTAGAACTACACACTCATTGGAAACTTAGGAATGCACATTTCCATCACTTGGTCCTACATGAAGTAAGTTAAATTTGGAAAAACTATTTTCGGAACCAACAATATAACAAAATATGGATTCTTTTAGATTGTGGAATATATATTATTGTTAGTTTAACCTAGTTTTAGTTGCATTTTTCCTTATCAGTGTATAAAGCAATCAGTAGATGGCCAAATACAGGGCGCCACGTGGCCCAGGCTCATCAGGTTAAGCCCAACGAAGAGAGGCCCAAGAGCCCAACAAGAAAGGCCCTGGCCTGTTTGATGTCCAGTTCGGCCCGTTAAACAACAAGCGGGGCAAGGTGTTGGGCAATGGCCTGGTTTGGTAGACGTTGGTGACAGGGTGGAGCCACGCTGGCACCAAGTGGAATGGCTTGTCCACGTGGTGTCCGCCTACATGTCATTTGGCAGCCATCATGCATGATGTTATTCCCAAAAATGGTTATTCGTGATGTCATGAAAGGCCCCAGCTTAGCACGAGCTTACTTGGAGCCTAAGTACAGTCTCCCTATATAAGGTATAGAATAAGCCCCAGAAAACTGCATTGTTATTATCTTGCTAAAGAAGCTCTGTACCCTTTCTCTCTTGGCATCGGAGTGCCTTCCGGCTGCATACAGCCAGTTCAGTTCACAACCCCACAGAATCACAAATGTAACATCTAGATATACATTAAATCATAAATAAACATGTCTAATGTGTCCTAGGCATGTCATGTCCTGCATTTCTTTGGAAATCGGTGGGTTGGCATCCATCCATGTTGCTTTGTATGTCCATGTACGTGTATATTAGAGCTCAAAACCCAGCCGTTGAATGAGTGGAGTCAAGAGTACATTGTTATCACTAGTCAAAATGATGTGACCAACATGGACAAGAAGAAATGGACTAGATACACTATTCAAGGAAAACAAAAGTATGAGCATGGACAAAAAAGAATGTGCAACACTAGTCCCCTTGAGTTATTACTGTAACGGCGCGAATAGAACTGAGAAGTGAACATACAAAGGCAAGGAATCATTGATGACGTATCGTAGCAAATATCAAAGCATAAAGGAATCAAACCTTTAGGGGAAACGAGATACCTTTTAGTGCTTCATTACTTATGATAAGATCAAGTTCAAGTAGGTTGAGTAGGCGCCCAAGATCGACCCCACTTGTCCAATTTTCCGGAGGTTGACCAACTTTCAACTTAAGCCGACCCCTATTAGCAGTTCCACCCCATATGATCCCAATTGGCCTAGGCTTCTCACCATTCCCACCCGTTAGTATGATTAGGCTTCCACTGTCTCCTTCAAGATCAAACGTTTGTTGGTTCTCACCCACAACCAGAAAATCAGTTAGAAAACATATCCCTTTCTCGTCATTGTACTCGAGGGCATAAGCCAAAACAGTTCCATTTGTCAGCCCAGAACTTCTTCCAACCTTCATCACTTGCTTTCCAACAAGACTATTGATTGGAGACTGCAAGTCTACGATTCTTACATCTCCTATCTCTCCTACACCTTTCACTGATGTTGTTACAGTGGACATGTCAAAATCATCAGCAAAAGGGATGAATGCCCCATCTGCTCTCACAAATGTCTCTGTGAGTGACCAAATTGCAATATAATCAGGATAATGTATATGCAGTGAAAGGTCTAACAGGCCTAGATCATCAAAAATCTTCAGTGCAGATGTTAAGTATTAGAAGATAGGTATGGAGGAAATGATCAAGGTAAAATTTATGTAGCCCAGATAATGAGTAGGCCATAGAGGCCCAATGAGCATCTTTCCGTCTAGTTGGTTCAGTTATCAAAAGAGTAAATCTTTAGGTGGGACTCGTTTGACCCAGAGTGCAACATGTTTACTGTACTTAAAACAACTGGGCTACACCAGATGGTTTTGGCGCTTGGATATTTAAGTGTACGCACTGGGATAGAACCCTCCAGTTGGAGTCGTGTAAGCACTTAGAAGTTGGAACTGTTAGTAGTTTCCCTACTGCAAAAAAATTACAACCACTCTTAAACTTGTTTCAGGAAGATTTTTCCCTCAACAAGGTTAAGAAAGGCAATGATAAAGAAAGCATTCAAAAACCAAGTCCAACACATAGAAAATATAGGCTTCAAGAGCACAAAGCACAAAATAAAAGCTGACACTAGTCCCCCAGAACTATGAAGTACTGGTATCAGACCAGTTATCTAAAAAAATTTACCTGGATTGATGCCTGCAAAGATCCCATACCAAAGCTCATCTGTGATGAATGAAGTGGCTCTCTCCACTGCACCAAGGTATATACCAGGTCCAAGTGTTGGCGGCAATGGATGAAACATTTTCTGACTAGGGAAATCCAAGTTAACTGCAACATGTCGGTTTGTGAGGAAACCAACTTGTCGATTGCCTGTCTGGCTCCTTACTATAGCACCCAAAGTCCCATAGGTCTCCTGGCTTGCTACCTAAATAGAATGATTGAAATATGGTCTTATGTATCTAAATCTATTACATGTGGGATGCATAAATAATCTCACTTGAAGAATCATCTCAAGGAAGAAACAAATACAAACAACAAAGGAAGATGGAAATTTTGGCAATTCATAAAACATATAATGAATGTTCCAAGATGCTGCCCTCGAAAAATACTTATCCATCTTAACAAAGGCAGGCTTCCAATACCCTATGATTTCTAACAAGCCAGTATTTTAAACAAGTTACGCAAGCCCAATCTGTTCAAGTGAAAGCACCAAGGAACTTATCATCTTAATCAATGAAGATTTGCAGTTTTTCATTTCAAAATCATTTTATCTATCAGTCTCCTGCAGCATGCACCACCCCAGAGGTTCACCACTTAATACTTTTGTTGAGATTAATTTCCACGAGATAAGGTTTCATATGCTTTTCCTCATAAGTAAATAGTATACAGAAGTTATCTGCAACAAGAAATGGATCACATGCAGATCTAAGTATAAGCAACTCAGTAATCAGTGGACCAGGAAAATCTTGACAACAGCATGGCAACTTCCCTTGGTTCCAAAATACCTAGCTGAAACTAGGCCATTAGAAATCCCAGCATACGCATGTGGGGGATCCCAGTCATGCTAGGTACGCTAAGCTCATACGCTGTACAAGGATTTTATGAGCTCTTTGTTATTTTCGATGTAGTAATGAAAGAACTTCACACCAAGAAACTATAACCACAATAAAATGAGAAATGTGCAAGAAATACTAATAAATTAATGGGGACAGAGCGACCACTTAAGAGGTATGAGAACAGAAAACTACAAGTACTTGGGAATACCTGAGACCCTGAACCAACGCATGGGTCACTCCCACGGAGGTCGTCAACAATCTCTGTATATAACTGCTCCTTGGGAGCTGGCTCAGGTGCACCAAAATAGGAGAATTCCACCACATCCACGTCGCACCACACACCTCCTGGTCCCTATGGATGTAAAAGTCATCTTAAGCTCAAATCAAATGTTAAACATTTGCCAACCCTGGCAAACAAGACGGTCAAGAAAAAGAGCCACTGCTAAGCTTAAACAATGGTGACTCAATGGATGAGAAAAATAAAAACCAAAAAGGGTTACAATGTGAGTACATTTTCCCTCTCCGGTTAAAATCCCCGGCGACATAAAGGGAAAAAAGGAATCAATAGGGATAGAAGAGTAACCATAAAAATCCTTCCCTCACCTCTAGAGCAGAAGGTAGACACTGGATGGGGCTGAGCCATTGCTTATGAACTTTCCGGGAAACAAAAACTAGAATAGCAGGAGTATCTGTCAGAACACCACGCCGAATACGAAACCCAACAGCTGTGCCAAGACTGTAACATCTCAAAATTTTGCTATGAAATGCCCTAATCGTCAAGAGCTCGAGCAAGGTGGTTGCTTGCTGCCCTTTTGGCTGGCCAAGAGTCTCAGGGAGCACCCCTTTCTGTAGGTTGGCAAAATAATTCGCCCTCTCTTCGGCAGCACCATTTAATCGACTGGAAGTAGGCCAAGAAAAGTAAGGAGCATTGCTCTCAGAATGTTGTGCACCAGACGCATACGGTTGCAGTGTTGGTGGACTTAGTGACGGCAGATTACTGTGGCTACAACAATTTCGTTCAATATCCAAAGCCGATTCCTCTGATGGGGTTGTACCAGAACCGCGACTCCTCATATTCAACCTTGTCTGCTCCATCTTTATGAATGTTATATAAAGATTTAGACGCTTTACATAACGTACAAAAACTACAGGAGGTAAGCTTTTATTTGGGTCGTTCTCTTTTCTTACTTGAGGTATAACCCCTGCCAAGTTCAACACACCACATTACAACGTAAGAACGAAGCTCTACATCTACCCATCTTTTAAAAAACAAAAGGAAAGCTAATACTACAATGCCCTTACAGATATAAAAAAATTCTTATAGCAATATAAAGGTATAGTACTAAAACTAGACACAATTAAAATTCAGTAAAACTAGTCGAAAGATGCCACAATGGAGCTAGATTAAGGAGTGAGAAAAGAAAGATAAAAAGCAGTAAATTGGAAAAGACCAAGTATGAGAAAAGATTTCTTCACAAAAGAGATACGTACAGCACAAGTCACATAGTCAACGAAATTCCAACCATACAGCTAAAAAAAGTATGCGAGTCTGTCAATTGACAAGCTAACGGAGTAGGTAAAATGATAAGGCTTACTAGTTACTACATTAACCTTATAGTACGTAGGAAATACAACAAGCAGATAATCAAGCGACAAGAGACGGATCAACCAAATCTTTAATTTTTTCGTTCAAAAAAAGAAAACTTCAATTTTAATTAAACAATCGAAGTTTATTTCGATGGGTACAAAATACAATATCAAAGTGGAACATTCAAGGTCTAACGAGAACCAGAGGAAGCGACACGACTGTACAGAACAACCCAGAACAGAAAATCAGAAACCAAAAATAAATAAATAAAATATAAAATTTGAAGATAAACGCAAAGAAGAACGATAACTATTCTTTCTTTGAAACCCAGGAAGCAAAATTACGATTTTTACAGGAAATGCACTCCATAGTGGCCAGTTCATGCATAAAGCTATCAAACAAAATTGAAGGAGAAAATCAGCAAAAGGACTCACTGATCAATCGCCTGAGCTAATCTCACATCACCCAAGAACCAATTTGAGTAATAATCTAGTTAAAAAAATTTAAGATAGCGAAAGCCACCGCGATGATAAACCCACGAACTGCATAAATGAGGAAAGAGAGTTGAATCGCATGAGAGAGAGAGAGAGAGAGTGGGAGAGAGAGAGTATTTGCTGTAGCTATCCTACGAGCAGGGCTCACCGGGCTAAGGATGAGCTCTGTTCTAAGAAGGAGGTTAATGTTAACCATTTTTTAAAGAACATGAACAAAATTGACTCTTCGCATTTTGTGTCTTGTTCTTTTTTCTTTTTAAAAAAAAAATTTAAAAAAAATTTCTCTAGATTTTCCTTACTTCTCGTATTTTTTTCTGTCTCTCTCCACTTAATATCCCTATAATTTTTCAAAATAATTTTCAAAACACAAATCAAGCAAGGCATTGATTTGAAGGGACAAATTTGGCAATTTGGTTTTAATGGAGTAGTAATTTTTTTTGGATTACTATCATTAGGAGATCAGTGCGAATTGCTTTGGGTGGGGCCCGAGATTAGATAAATCTTTGTTTTTTGAAATTCGAGATTACTGTAATATTTCTCTAATTCTCTTCATAGAAAAATCCTAACAACCATTCCTAAAAAAAAAAATTACTACTCCAAAATATGAATTGTAAATTTAGTTTTGTTCTAGTATCTACTTCCTCCCTCCTCATTTGTACACTTTTGTTGTCCCAAAAAATTTGACATGTTTCAAAGTAATGGACAAAATTTGATGAGTTTACTAATTTATCTTTCCCCTTTAAAATTAATTACCAGCAATAAGAAAAAGACAAGGATAATCTTCTTAAAAGACTTAAAATCTTCGAAGAGAAAATTAAAATATGACGGGTGCAATAATGATAATCTCTTTAATTGAAATTCATAATGGACCAACAAAATGAGGATGAAGAGAGTATATAATTGATCTCTTAACCATTACTCATTTTTTTATTGCTAAAACTTACCGGAGATGCTAGGACAGATCAATTTGTCACATCTCTCACATACATGTGGGTCCCTAATATTTATTCTTAAATTCTCATAAATGCATGTGAAAGAGGTGTGATTGGGATGTGACACATTAATGTATCTTTAGCATTTCCAAAAAATTAAAAGGCACGTAGGATACCTATCAATTACAAAGAATTGTTCCATCACATTACATCGGTATCTGTAACAGATCCCACCACACCGAGCCTAAGCTAAACCTCATTAAAAACTGCACCCTTCTCTTTTTAGTCCAAGAGATGTTCCCTCCACCCACAAGGTAAAGTTGGATTTTATTAGATTATCCCCATAAAGGCCATGGTCCATTACAAAACTGGTTTGATAGCCCAAAGACACACCTCTTTTAGCCTGATTGAGGCATCCAAGTTAAACGGACTTGAGGCCCCATCAAACCAAACCAAGAACGCAACTCTTGGCTGAAGTTCATTTTGAATTGGGAAAATGAAAGCCAATGACGTGTTTTGATAATTAATATCTGTTAAGGACATTTTGTTTAATAACAAATATTCTTAACATGTCCTTAAAAAATATTAATTATCAAAACACATCCTGAGCCGTCATTTTCCCTTTTGAATTCTGAGACCTATTTATCTTGAACCCACATGAGACCCATTCTTCTTCTTCTAGTTCAAAGCATCAAAGTCATTTTCCCACTGGTTATGGGAGCACCTTCTGGCTGTGAATAAGCAAATCACGGAGGCACCAAATTATAGTCATTCGTCTCATAAATCAACGGTTCGGATTTTAATGAAATTTTTTCGGAGAAGAGTTTAACTATTTTTCGGAAAAGTTTGTTTAAAATTCGGACCGTTCAATACATTTTGGACACTTGCGATGGAGCTTTGTAAACACTTTATTACAGAAACCTCCGTAAAAAAATTTTTCTCCCTTCTGGCCTCCCACCCGAATGAAAGATTAATGACATGCAGCCTCCTCGGATTGCAATACTTGAGGTCCATTTAACATGTTACATGTATCCGACCATAATCTCATGTTCATTTGTTTAAGAAATATGTTCGGAATATTATGCTTTGGATTATGCATGTTTACACTAGTTTCAGTGGATTAATTATACTCGCACATGATTATTCCACATCTTTACAAGCTTTAGTATATCTCCATCACACACTTTACTCACTGTTTAGGGTCGAATTTTATCTGACTGTATCAGTTTACAAAGAACTGTTTAATATCTGCCGATTGAAAATATTTAGTGTCCATCATAGTGTTTATGCAGTCTTTTTTAAGAAGCATTTGCATCTTGCGGAGAGGATTTATAGAGCGCGCGAGAGAGAGAGAGAGAGAAGAAAAGAAAAGAAATTCTAGGACAGCTAGCTCCCTTAATATTGCGATGAAATGACAATGTCAAGAGGAGAGAAACAACGAGGGATTGGAGGAGGTTAATATGTGTGTCTATGTCTAATTTTTTCCGTTTGTTATTTTTATAGACTTTATTTATGCACTTCAATACACAATTAATTAGGTGTCCAAATTATCAAAAATTAACAAACTTAGTCTTACTTTTATCACTTTTTGTCACATTTCATACAATTGGGGAAAAAAAAAATGACAACTGCAAATGGAGATGTTCAGATACACTTTTGTCAATAAATTTTTTTTTTTTTGTGTGGTAATGTAAGGTGTTCGGGGCCATCTTGTGCGCACATCGGACTAATCCTACAGTTCATCCCACAGCCGTTTCACACGCTTACACGTGAGGATTAGGTAGCCCCAAAAATTGTTGGCAAGAAAATCAAATCTGAGACCTTGATGAAACTTTTGACAATAAACTTGAGAACATGAATTTAGTGAAAAATAAAGACGTCAATAGTAACAAATGGAGCCATATATTTGAGGGATTTTATTAGCACATGAGGATCCAAAAAATCACATAATAGCACAAGAACAACAACAACATTCACATACGTGAAGAACCCAATACATGGACTTGACCAAATTGTTGATCCTTCACAACAACCACAATGAGTTACTAGTAACCAAAGAACATAACAAGAATAAAAAAAACCATCTGTCTCTCTGTCTCCTTGCAGTATTTGCATAAAACTGCGGCGTATCATGTTTTAGAACACGTAAAGATCAGCCAATTCCTCCAAAGAATCAGAACTGAGATTAGGATCGGCATTTTCAAGCATCCAAAGGAGGTGATCGAAGAGAACAACCTCACATTTCACCGTGATCATATCATCGTCACCCGGGTTTTGCTTCGACTTTTGAATGAGAGCGTTTAGAAGGGGATGATTCAAGTACTTTGAACTAATCACGTACCGCCGTCTTGTTTTCCCAACGAAAACTATTTCACTCTCCTCATCGGCACGACCGGCCCAGAAGTCATCTCTTGTGGAGTTGGACCTCAGGCTGCTGTATGATGAAGTCCTGCCCAACTGCCTTGACAAGGTCTTGCACTTTCTTAGCATCAAATTGAACTTCTTCATGTTAGAGAGAGAGAGAGAGAGAGATAGTTTTGGAAGGAATGCACAAAGGAAGGTGACAAGTTTAGATGCCTTGATATACACTCAGGTTGTATAGTTTAAGGAGAGACAGAGGTTGGTACAGGGTCATTGTTTTCTGGTGCAATTGATGACCCACTTGAAACCGAACGTTTTTCTATATGGGGCCAATTTTTGTTCACAACACGTTTGCACATTATATGCACAAATTCTGTGAGTTAAACCTGAGTAATTATTCAGCTAGCGTTTCCGGAGTATCACGTGGTGGTGTCAA